>OX579636.1:18594142-18629348 GCA_951230915.1 Antitrichia curtipendula | reverse complement strand
GAAAAGCAGGAAACTTTAAACTCCCATATTGGAATGTAGCACACTTCCACTTGTACTTTTCTTTGAAAATATCGTTTTAGCCCCCGTTGTTGAGAAGGGTTTGAATATGCTCCTCAAGGGATTCACTAATTTTCGTCGGCCACTGGTGGTGAATCTGTAAACTTGAATGTCTGCAAAGCTCAAATACAGAATGGGTCGCCGCCAAGCTCGAGAATGGTGCAGTTGATCGACGATTAGTGATGCAGTGGACTTGGCAGTCAACGCAGAAATGGACTCTGGGATTGTCTTAAGAAATTCCTAAGAGTTTATCGAAAAGCGGGATGAAACCGCAATTTTAGGGTGAAACCCTAAACCCCGACACTGCTGCGGACATTAAGTGCTGGTTTGGATGACTTCACCTAATAAGACGATAAGGTAGTATGCTTTAAAAGCCACCAGTCAGAGAAAGAAAAATAGATGTCAAACGTAACGCAAGTGGTTTCATATTTTTTGACACATTTTTGAATTAGTTATGAATTTTCAAAGGTTTATGTTGTAGGTACCTTTTTGTGACCCTAGGTCTCCCAAAATGGCGTCCACTTGCAACTTCTAAAGGGATTTGAGGAAATCAAGGTCAGTGATTGGCTCTTGCAATAAATAATATTTTTTTCTTGATTCAATCAATAGCTAAAGAGGTCCATTTGAAGGATCAAATCATATCCATTCAGTAACTTTTTATAGGAGTCATTTTAAGAGGATGGGCGCTTTTAGACCAAGTGTATTTTGTATTTGATATGAATTTTTTATTTTTTGAATATTGAATTTGCAGTATTTTTCAAAAAAATTCCAAAAAATTTGAAAATTGTACAACTTGTAGTAGATATATGCTTCCATCTTTAAAAAATAGATATAAAAATTTTCATTTGTATCTAGTTGCAAAATAGGAGCAAACATAGTAAAGGACAATGAGGCTTGAAGTCAATGGTCATGGCCCTATGTTTCCAAGGTTAAAATAGCAAAAGAGAGAGAACTAGGGATCAAACTCCATTTTGATCTAAAATGCAATTCTTTTGAGTTTCATCCCTAATTTTGCTTCCACCATAGAGAACTCACAAGCATGTAGCATGTAGGAAAAGAGATTGTAACTCCAAATGAGAATTTTGAATTTAGAGTTTAACTATCAAGACAAAATAGTGCATTTTTTGAATCAATCACATTTCAAAATTAGCTTGCAACTACATACCGTTTTCTCCTACTTTATGATTTAACTCTATTGTGAAGGGTCATGGCAAGAAACACTCATCCTATATTCCATCACAATTGGAGTGATATTGATATCATCCGCTATAACTTTTGAAGCATGAGTCCAGTGAACATGAAATTTTTATAGAACATGCTTAACTTGATGGTTATTACATCCCTTTTTTTTTTAAATTAAAAAAAATTGTTTTATATTTAAAAGTCAATTTTATTAATTTGTCACACTTTAAGGTTTAGGAATTTTCATTATGATCGGTCTACCCAAATTGAGTGTTTTGGTGGTCAATTCCCATACTTGGTAGACATATGCCTACCAGGAGTAATTCAAAAATATATTATTTTATGGCCTCTAAGTCCGTGAAAATAAGACTCCCTTGGACGAGCACTTTTGAACATTGAAGAGTGTCAACCAAGGTGTCAAATTCATTTTTTTTGGTGAAATTTGATCACCAATCAAGTCCTTACAAATGGTCAATTTTTAGGATTTTTTTATTTATGATCTTTTATTTATTAATTATAACTCATTGTTTCTATTTTTTGTGACAATCTGTCTTTTTTTTTCCATAGTATTATTTTAATACTTACAAGTAGTCTGTAGAACTTGCAACAATACTTTTAGTTGTCGATTCTTACAATCAATGGCTGAGATTGTTTTGCTATGTGATACTCATAGTACCCCGGTGTTGAAATGCAAATTTTACCAAAACACTATAGAAAATGGAAGGTGTTTCTAGCAATGACCCTAAATTTCATTTTTTGAAGATTTTTTGGCAATTTTTCGCTTTAAATTGACTTAGTTAAACCTTAAGTATAAAAATGTAGGAAGTCTTAAGTTTTTTGGTCATTACTTTGCCGATTCCATCTCCACGATTTTCATATTCCACCCTATATACCTATAGTAAAAATTTAGATCCTTGAAGTGCAAGTGATAAGTGACATGAATTTTGGTTGTATCTTCTTTCAAAATTTGTGGTAATTTCTAATTTTCACACAAAAATTGAAATCTTATGAAATATAGGAGACCTATAATTTCATCAATAAAAGTAAATTATTTCATGCATTAGAATTTTGCAAAATGCCACATGCAAAGTAACCAATTTCGAGTTTTGACAACATGATTATAGACTTCATCTTTATATATTTAAACTTGCTTTTTCATCTTCTAATACCTAGTTGATTTGATCAAAGGTACTGAACACTATAAATTTTGTAGATTCTTATGAGTTGTGCATATGAAATCAACTGCATCATGAAGACTCTTCTTTACAATATTATTTTAACCCCTAAAGTCCCAAGGCCATTTTCCCATCAAAAACCACTCAAAACTGCCATTTCTAGAGCAAAGAGCAAAAAAACAAATTTAATGTTTATTTTGCATATTTAACCGTAGGATCTTGTACTAGACTAGTGTAAGAATGTATGGAAGAGATTTCAAAAATTTAGACCATGTAGATTGCAAGATATTTGCATTTAAAGTGAAGGAATCTAGTTTTTTTGTACCTTGCTCAATTACATTTTTTGGCTTTGAACCTTTTTAACTTAAAATTTTTGCTCTAATGATTTTGAATTTCTAATTTTTTATAATGAATAATTGAGTTGGGAATCTAGAAAAAAAAAAATTTAAGAAGAAACACTTAGTTTTCACTCATTAAAAAATTGTTAAGTAGAAGTAGGTTCAAGATTGAAGGAAAAATTAAATCATTAATAGCTCTAAGATAGAATTGAAATATACTAATCTCAACGGTGAGATTAATCTAGTAAGAAATCTTGACCATGTGAAACTTTTTTTTTTTTAAATTGTTAAAATTGAGTTCAGAAATGAGTCCTACAAGTTATTTTTTCAAAAAGATGCTCTAACTGCCCGAAAAATAAGATTGACCATTACTTTTGCATAACAAATCCAAATGGAGTGAATCAAAGCTTCCTGTGTAAATAAAAATAAAATCTATATGAAACAAGTTTTTTAAATTATTAATTTAAAGTTTTTTTGAGGATTTTTTTCTGCCCGTTGAACTAAAATTTGGGGTTTATGTGCCATAACTTTTGCTCCCAGGCACCGATTGAAATAAAAATTACATTTTCGGAAAGCTAATGTGATTCTCTATCTTCCCAAAAGAATTCAGAAAATCACAAAAAATATTGAGACCGTAGGAGCCTGCCCGAAATCCATTTTGTCCCCCGAGGGGACATTTGGGACTTTAGGGGTTAACATTAGAGTTAATTGTAAAGTTATGCAAGACCTCTGATTATGTGGTGCCTCTTTCAATATAAGTTATTTCATAATGCATTTGAATTCTTAAACTATTTGAATGTTTTAAGAAGACAAGAAGGCACGGCTTACTCTACTTAGTTTTTTTTTAGAATATCAACAAGGCATGTTACATGCTCGGTTGCATGTAATCTAATCATATCAAGTTGAATTCTTTCTAAGTAGAGTTTTTCATCCCAATTTTACAAAAAGAGGGGATCAAATTCAAATGAGCATTATGTACAAGTTGGTGTAAAATTGAGTTTGATCCTGTTTTTTTGCAAAAATGGGACTAGAACCTACATTCTAAAGGAAGCCAACTCAAGATGATTAGATTCCATGCAACATGCCTAGTTGACATTCCAAAAATAATCAAGCCATGCTTTGTTGTCATTTCTATAACATTCAAGTAGTATTAGAATTCAAATATTTTCTAAAATAAGTACTGAACTAGTGCTTTAACATGACTTTACAATTAACTCTATTTATGTTCTTCTATTTTTGCTGCACAATTTATAATAATACAAGAAATATTTGGCAATACACACCCTTGGCTTGGATGGATTGAGAGTTGGTATTATGTGGGCTTAGGAGCGTGAACACATGAACCTAAAAGACTATATACATACGTTATATGTGTCTATATTATAGAAACCTTCCATGATTATAGTGTAATTATATTATAGATATCTATATTGTAGGTATTTATATTATAAGCACCTTCAATGGTTGCAAGAGAACTCTATTTATATATATGTATCTAAAGCTCATATGCTCTCTTTTGCATGCTCATACACTAGCATCATCGTACTTTGAGCATGTGGAAGGTAGAAACTTGATTATTTTTAGAAAATATTTAATGTCTACATTTACCTTGTATACCTTCATTTCAAATTTCATATCAAGTTGATGTACAACAAAAAAGTTATGAGCAAAAATCACATGTCCAAGGCCAAGGGGACAATAAAAAGGACAAGTGTTTCTTGCAATCATCCACAAGAATGTCTTGTTCCTTTGAAGAAATAATTTTATACTCACTCTTACAAGATGTTTGTTGCAAGACATTTATTTATTTTATTTTAGACAATGCTTCTTTAGCAATGATCAATGAATTGAAAGTGAATGAATTCTTAATATACACAAATATGCTTAATTATGTTATTTGCCATTGCCCTATGCCAAGTCATCAAATTTTAAGTACTCATCAAGGGTCATTTTGCAGTCATTTTGTAGTCATTGTTGTGCTTACAATCATTATGGGAAGTCGTTTATACCCTTGTTTTCTTGTAGAATAAAAATGTTCTGCCTTCATTAACCATAGAAGGATGCCAAGGACACTAAATGCCCAATGAATGACTTTCTCTATCACACGGAATGCACCCATTGGTTCAAAAACTGAACCACTTTTTATTGAGTACCTATCACCGAGGCCGCATCCATCAATGGTCAAACACCCAATGAGAAAGAAAATGCAGTGAGTCCCTTGAGGAGCATATTCAAACCCTTCTCAATAATGTTGCCTAGAATTAGATTTTCAAAGCAAAGCCCGAGTGGAAATGCGCTACATTCCAATACTGGCGGTTAAAGTGTGCTGCTTTCAACGGTTCCAGTCTCCTGTTGACTCGCTTTCCCTTTCCAATGGCCCCGTGTTTCCCTGGCCACAACTGGTACGTCAGTCGCCACGCTCCTCGAAAGCTCCAACCGCGACTATCTAGCTCTTTCATTGCGGCTCTCTGTTTGCATAAAGAGCATGCCCGACCCTGGAATCCTCACTTCTCATCAGACCGCATTCGAGTACCATTCTCATCAAGTGCCATTCACACAAGTTTTCTAATCGACACGAAGCTTTAGTTCCACAGATCCAGTTCCGGTGAGCACCCCTGAACTGAACTGAACATACTTTCGATCCGATTCATCACAAGCTAGCTTGCACAGCTTTCTGTTCCACGGTTGCCATTTGCTCGCAAGAAATGGCGCCCAGTGGAGAGGTTGAGGCTCCGGCCCCAGTTGTGTTCCGGGGTCAGCCTCGTTCCGATGGGCCAGCGTGCGTTTTGGGAGTCGGCACTGCGGTGCCCCCTGCTGAGTTTCTGCAGTCGGAGTACCCGGATTTCTTCTTCAACGTAACAAACTGCGGGGAGAAGGAAGCGCTCAAGGCCAAGTTCAAGCGAATCTGTAAGTCACACACTCCATCCGTTACATTCCCGGCAATCAAGTAGATTGTTGGAATTTGGAATTCTCGTAAGTATTTGACAATCTTCGGACTAGCTAGACATGGCGATCGAGCAGTTTGCCACGCCATTACTTGTACGTACGTCAGTGATCTGATGAAATGCATGCAATTCTATTGTACAGGCGACAAGTCGGGGATCCGAAAGCGACACCTGTTCCTCACGGAGGAGGTGCTCAAGGCCAACCCAGGAATATGCACCTACATGGAGCCATCACTCAACGTCAGACACGACATCGTCGTCGTCCAGGTGCCCAAGCTCGCCGCAGAGGCCGCAGTCAAGGCCATCAAGGAGTGGGGAGGACGCAAGTCAGACATCACACACATCGTGTTCGCCACCACCAGCGGGGTGAACATGCCCGGCGCAGACCACGCGCTGGCCAAGCTGCTCGGACTCAAGCCCACCGTGAAGCGCGTCATGATGTACCAGACGGGTTGCTTCGGCGGCGCGTCGGTGCTGCGCGTGGCCAAGGACCTCGCGGAGAACAACAAGGGAGCGCGCGTGCTGGCGGTGTGCAGCGAGGTGACGGCCGTGACTTACCGTGCGCCGAGCGAGAACCACTTGGACGGTCTGGTGGGTTCGGCGTTGTTCGGCGACGGCGCGGGTGTGTACGTGGTGGGTTCCGACCCGAAGCCTTCGGTGGAGAAGTCTCTGTTCGAGGTGCACTGGGCGGGTGAGACGATCTTGCCCGAGAGCGACGGCGCCATCGACGGTCACTTGACGGAGGCGGGTCTGATCTTCCACTTGATGAAGGACGTTCCCGGGTTGATTTCGAAGAACATCGAGAAGTTTTTGACGGAGGCTCGTAAGTGCGTGGGTTCGCCTGCGTGGAACGAGATGTTCTGGGCCGTCCACCCTGGAGGCCCTGCCATTCTTGACCAGGTGGAGGCGAAGCTCCAGCTGACGAAGGACAAGATGCAGGGCAGCCGCGACGTGCTTTCTGAGTACGGGAACATGAGCAGCTCTTCTGTTTTGTTCGTTTTGGACCAGATTCGTCAGCGATCGCTGAAGATGGGTTCTACGACATTGGGCGAGGGCAGCGACTTCGGATTCTTCATTGGATTCGGACCTGGCTTGACGCTCGAGGTGCTCGTGCTGAAGGCCGCAGCCAACACCGACGCCACAGCTGCATAGAATTTTTTAATGTGGAGAATATGCGGCCGATAGTATCTAGCCATAGCCAGTCATGAATTCTTTATGAGAATTATAGATTTCTGTGTACAGAAGAGACAATGTAGATTATTGTTGCAATTTCATAACTGGATTCGGTTATGAAGTACCCCGATTGTAATTTGGGGGTCTGTTTATTGAGATTTCAAATTGAAATCCGCAACTGGAGGAATACAGACAAACCAATTGACGATTTATCTGGTGAGGCTTACGTACGATGAGTGCGGCACTTGTCTCATATACGCAGGCGTCTGTTTGGGTGCTTGTGATTGAGGCATATTTCAGTCAGCTGAAAAGCCAAAGGCGACGAGGTTTTATGTTTTCGAGGTATCTAATTATTAATCCTGCACTTTATGAACCAGCAACCGTGCATCCATAAAAGCAATTCGTTCCAGAATGTTTTCTGGAAGCTTCATATGTCAATCTTGACGGTCCTGTTGAACGACTGAAGTCCTTTTTCAGTAAGTACATGGCCACCACGAGGACGCTTTGCGCTGAGTATGACGCTGTTTGCACTTCCCACGTCATAGCACTGCACAACAGAGTTGTACAAAAGGGGATCAAGCACGTCACAACAGAGTTGTACTGTCGAATGTTGAAAACGTGTAACATGGATTTCGAAATATATTGAATCGAGGTGGGATTAATTAGTACCTCGACAGCAGTATTTATTTTGCGCTCTTGTTGCAAGGAAGTGGTTGCTGCTACGGTAGGATGACCTAAAATCGACCCTTCGAGGGATTTGGGTTACCCCTAACCCTAAACCAACCCTAAACCCATTTGAGGGCTAAACCCTGAACTTAAATAGCGAGGGTTTTGGGTTTTGGAGGAGATGCAGAGCAGAGAGTTGACATACTTCATTCATTGACTGGGCTTAAGTTCAAAATAAATCGCCTTCATTGCTAAAATTCACATGAAGGGTGAAGAGCTAGCAAGAAATTCTGAAAATACATTTAGAGGCCGATCTGTGGATTATGCATCTTTACTATAGAAAAAGTCAATGATACCACAATTGGGAAATATCGCACACCAACCATGCAAATCTGTTCAACTCCCAAAAATTTGGATGAAAGAGTATTTTTTTTCGCTTAGAAAGCCTCCTTGAAGTCATCCATGGGGCTCAAAACATCTGATCCTTAGCGTTCTAAGTTCCAAGGTTCCACCTACTTTCATTGTTTAGTTTTTTGTACATTTTGCTTATATCATTTTTTACCACAAATTCATTCAATTAGTCATCAGGAATGTGGTCTTTTGAGATTCAGGTATTGATTTCCATGAATAAAATGAATAAAATTATTTGAATGGACAAAAAATTGCAATGACACACTCTACTCATCATCCAAAATACAAACTTTTGAGCGCTTAGGGTTCAAACAAGGAAATTACACCACGACAAACTGGGCCACAGGCTTCCAGCTGAGTGAAAACCTCTAGCTTTTACAACACTCAGTTATTTATTGTCGAATGTTTCTTTTCCATCTAAAATTTTGATTCTCCCAACTTTTTTAAAGTTGGGACAACGTCATGGCCTACTCTGGAATGCAATGTGCATGACGCCCAATTGCCCAGCAACGTCACTAAAATGTCAGCAGAACAGTATCTACACCAATTATCTGTAATTGTAGCGCCTCAAGGAGACACATGGTTTTCCAATACACTCTAACAAATGGTCTTCTCAGTGTACAACTTCTGGAAAGCTCAGACTTGGAACACAAGATGAGAGATTCTTTAGAGCGCTCAGTTACACAAGCTTTCTAAAGGTTGATTACATTGTTCACAAAACCCTAAACCCTAAACCCACTTCTCTGTAATTGAGTTACAATACATTACTGCTACGAGTCCCATTCTTCTAAACACCAAACACGACTTGACAGAAAGGTCTAAATGATGCAGACACCACTGCTCCATCCCTGAGCTGTCCGCAGCTTGCATTGCTTACAGTCAGATACACCCTTCTCCGTGGGCCAGACTAATAATTGCAGAGTACAACCATCTGTTAATGAATTCGGTATTGGGCACATTAATTTTCCTACTTGTATTGCATTATTTGGATATAACATCCTCGAGACGCTGCTTTTTACAACGCTTGGAAAAGGAATCTTATCACATGAGATCCGCACAGCTTATACAGATCAATTAAGAATGCAGTGCCAAAACAAGCACATTTTGATGCGCTAAGCACCCGGTGTCTGCCAAGCTTTCGGTATTGTGGACAAACAAAAAAACTCGCGTTCAGAGTAATGGTGAGAGTGTAACTTTGCCATTTCTCTAGAATGCTACCAGTGAGTAAAATGATAGTGACAGAAATGTCGAAACGGCGCCCTGAGTACTCTGGTTCAAGCTAATTAGAGTATTAAACCAACGAGTCCTAAGCGTCAACTAATCCTCTTCCATTCGGGGCACTCCAAACTAGCTAGTGTCAGAAATTCCCAAATAGGATGCTAACAATACCAGCTAAAACCAAGAAATCCACAATCCAGTCCAACCGGACGTCGTTAAAACAAGTACCCATACTCATAAGTGATTGAAAATTTTAATCTTTGATTTCTGATAAGTAATTTACAATACTGTCTCTTTTGTTCAGTTCAACCCGCCACAATAGTGTGGAAGGGGTATGATCCACATCTCTCGCTACACATCACCTCAGTCGACAGAGTATAATCCGAATCCCATGGTTTCGGAAAACTCTGCAACCTTCACTTCAATCACCGCAGACAGCAGCATCACACAATCCCATCGGGTTCTAGAACGAAGAGATGCCACGCCCCGGCTCAGCACCAGAGGTTATCCGAAATATATATCCCTCACTTTTAATGAATGTATGTCCTAAGGTACAACCAAACTAAAATTTAAACATTAGCCGCGGCCTTGAGCACGAGCACCTCGAGCGTGAGCCCGGGTCCAAATCCGATGAAGAATCCGAAGTCGCTGCCCTCGCCCAATGTCGTAGAACCCATCTTCAGAGATCGCTGACGAATCTGGTCCAAAACGAACAAAACAGAAGAGCTGCTCATGTTCCCGTACTCAGAAAGCACGTCGCGGCTGCCCTGCATCTTGTCCTTCGTCAGCTGCAGCTTCGCCTCCACCTGGTCAAGAATGGCAGGGCCTCCAGGGTGGACGGCCCAGAACATCTCGTTCCACGCAGGCGAACCCACGCACTTACGAGCCTCCGTCAAAAACTTCTCGATGTTCTTCGAAATCAACCCGGGAACGTCCTTCATCAAGTGGAAGATCAGACCCGCCTCCGTCAAGTGACCGTCGATGGCGCCGTCGCTCTCGGGCAAGATCGTCTCACCCGCCCAGTGCACCTCGAACAGAGACTTCTCCACCGAAGGCTTCGGGTCGGAACCCACCACGTACACACCCGCGCCGTCGCCGAACAACGCCGAACCCACCAGACCGTCCAAGTGGTTCTCGCTCGGAGCACGGTAAGTCACGGCCGTCACCTCGCTGCACACCGCCAGCACGCGCGCTCCCTTGTTGTTCTCCGCCAGGTCCTTGGCCACGCGCAGCACCGAGGCGCCGCCGAAGCAACCCGTCTGGTACATCATGACGCGCTTCACGGTGGGCTTAAGTCCGAGCAGCTTGGCCAGCGCGTGGTCTGCGCCGGGCATGTTCACCCCGCTGGTGGTGGCGAACACGATGTGTGTGATGTCTGACTTGCGTCCTCCCCACTCCTTGATGGCCTTGACTGCGGCCTCTGCGGCGAGCTTGGGCACCTGTACGACGACGATGTCGTGTCTGACGTTGAGTGATGGCTCCATGTAGGTGCATATTCCTGGGTTGGCCTTGAGCACCTCCTCCGTGAGGAACAGGTGTCGCTTTCGGATCCCCGACTTGTCGCCTGCACAAGAGAATTGCATGCATTTCATCAGATCACTGACGTACGTACAAGTAATGGCGTGGCAGACTGCTCGATGGCAATGTCTAATCTCATTCCAGTAGTCCTCGGAGGATTGTAAAATTCGTACGAGAATTTCAAATTCTAACAATCTACTTGATTGCCAGGAATGTAACGGATCGAGTGTGTGACTTACAGATTCGCTTGAACTTGGCCTTGAGCGCTTCCTTCTCCCCGCAGTTTGTTACGTTGAAGAAGAAATCCGGGTACTCCGACTGCAGAAACTCAGCAGGGGGCACCGCAGTTCCCACTCCCAAAACGCACGCTGGTCCATCGGAACGAGGCTGACCCCGGAACACAACTGGGGCCGGAGCCTCAACCTCACCACTGGGCGCCATATTTAATTCCTTGCGATAAATCGACCAACAGTGTCAAGCAAGCTCCCACACAACCCTCTTCAATCAACTCAATAAATATTAAGAGCTTCCAACCAATGCTCTGTGATCGATCGATCGACCTCACTGCTGCACCAGATGGAATACGCCTGCGCAAGCTGCTGTGCACGAGATGCGTGTTCGAGAACTGCTCTCTCTGTGAAAGTGTTAGTCTGATGCGTGCAATAGCGCAATGCAAGCTGTCGTCTCCGCTTCTGCCACCGCAACTACGAGAGGTGCGATTGGAATTTGACACTGATACAACTGAGAGTCTTCACCCGTCTCTTTATACAGCGACCAAGCAACCACCGACCAAGCACCCTTCCCATGTTCAAACCAATTCAATTCAATTCAAACCTTTCAAGCACTCTTGACCAATCATGAGGTTCACTAAATCCGTGATCCGGCACCTGATCATGCTTTCCCGTCACTTTGCGACCGTGGGTGCTAAAAATCGCCAGTGTAGCCGAGTCGTCTTGAGTTTGGCCATGAGTTGAAACTGGGCATAGTGTGCACTTTTCTGACTGTCTTCAAGACTTGAGTGCGTGGCTTTCTGACCAGGACGAAGAAAGGTCGCGACTTTGGTCGAGGAGTACACGGCAGCACCAGACTACCAGTGCAATGGGCATGACTTGGGACTAATTGGGTCTCTAATTAGACCCAAAAGGAGACTTTTTCCGCCCTAGTTTTTTTGTGATTTTTTTTTTTTTAATGGCTTTTGCCAGGTAATCATGTAGGCTTTGGCAACTGTCGTTGCATATATGGCAACAACCAGGGTTGAAAGTTGCCTGTTTATTTCCTTTGAAAAGTCTGTTTTTGAAGGAATCTTTCAGTAGCCTATTGACCTTCAGTCATTGTGAAGAGTCCACAGCTACGTGTTGAAATGGAGTTGAAATTCCCATGAGGCCGGCGGAAAGTACTCGACATTCGGGACACAGCCAAAATGAATGAACAGTTGAACACACTAACTTAAACCCCTTTTAGGACATCTGTTAAGACCAGGATTGGTGTACAATGGATTGTACTCTGACTTCCAACACTCCTACTAAACAAGACTTTGTTTCTTGCACAATCTTGTTGCAAATTTTATTTTTATGAAAATCATGAAGCAAAGGTGCATTCCTAGGTAGTCTGACAAAAAAATCTTTGTTGAAAAAAACAATTTTTCTCCATGTAAATGGCCTTGAATGGTACTTAGAAGTTGCAATAGTATCTACATTGTGTGAGCAATGCCTGCATCCTTTAGAGGTCGATTACTATACCGTGACATTGAGCACTTCTATAGCACATGCTCATGTGGATTTGATGTATGGGCTTTGAAAGAATTACCCTGAGTTGTGATGAATCTATGGCCGTTGTAATTTTGATTGGAATGGGTGTATGAAGTAACATCTAAATGCTAGAATCTATACTGCAAATGTTAATGAACTAACACACGAATTTTCAAACAAATTGATGGATGAAAAAGATGCATTTTTTTTTGTGTACTTGGGATGTGAAGCATGAAGTGACGCATAACATTATTAGTAACAACCAAGTTAGGTGAGGTCCTATCCTTGTAACTTGCTTTTGTAGTGAAGTTATATTCAAACTTCTTCACATATACTCATGCACCTTCTATCAATGCAATGTCTCCCACAAAGTACCTCCAAAATACCTGGCCCTTGGTCTAGAGTCAATGATTTTTTAGCCAATAAATTTTGAAAGTAATATTACAAGAAAACCTTGTGATATGTATTTTTTAAGGTTGATTATATGAATACATTAAAATTTTGAAGCTCTTTCTATAAACCTCTCAAAACTTCTAAATGCTTGTAGCTATAATAGTGTCCATCCATAACATGTGTGATCCATCTCTGACATAACTTGTTGTACACCACCGAACTAGGATCCACGTTAATCAAAATTCTAAAAACACAAACATAAATATATAAAGAGAAAAATGCAACAAATTAAGAAGATCTATTCTTCCTTTGTAAAAAGTTTTAACAATATGAAAGTTTAGTATATATGTTAATGTTAGTCGTTAGGATTCTTGTTCAAATATAGTGTCTTAGAAGTAAATTTGGAGTTACCTTCATGTGTTTATTTTGTAGAATCTTTGTATTTGTTCACATCAATCAGAAAAATATTTTCAAATATTTTTAAAATAACATCAAAATACTTGAAGTCATTTAATTTTAATTTGAGGTATTATAAAAGAAAAAATATTACACGACTTGCTTGACTTAGGCTAATCACTAGCTCAGAGGTCATTGAAAGTTTATCCTATACATTTATTTAGCACTTAGGATATTAAATGAGAAGTTTGAACAAAACACAATATAGAAATGGAATCCTGAGAGAAACAAATAAATATTGATTCTAGGCATGTAGAATCACCTTGCTAATGTCATCAAAGTAAAAATAATTATAATTTAATAAATATAAGTTAAATTAAATTAACATTTGAATATATTACAATTAATGTAGTAGATAGGTTCAATTTTACTTTATTATTACTTTATATTTTATTATTTTACTTTTCTAAATATATTACATCAAATCATTATATATTTAAAACAACTCAATGCCTAAAAATATTGTTCTTCTTCTTCTATTACAAGTGAATATATATTTCTTTTGTTTTTTAGAAGAGAGTATTTACTTATCTGTATTAGGCATTGGTTCAAATATTTAATTTGTAATCTTTATCATATTAAAAATATATGCAACTACTATAATATTTTAAGTACAATATATGCAGCTATTATAATAATAAAACCAAAATAAAGCAATATCATAGCAAATAGTGTTCCATTATTGAAGTTTGCCTAAACAAGTTTGTAGATAAAATTCAGTTGTACATGTATTTAACATCACCAATGGATTCCACATCAAAGACATATTCAAATCCACATTTGGATTCATCGTCAAACTCAGATGATTCATCGTCAAACTCAAATGATTCATCGTCAAGCTCAGATGATTCATCATCAAACTCGGTTTCATCATCAAAGACGGCTTCAACAACATCAATTGCAATTGTACACAAGAGAAAACGAACTTCTTCGAGTTCACAAAATTGGGTGACAGAATTACCACTACTAGTATTCAAAAAAATCTTGCGATTGTTCACATCTTCATACGATGAACGTCTCAAACTTCGAACACTGTTGGATCGTGCAAGATACAATGCTGTTACTACTTATCCATGTACATCGAGAGCTGTGGAGCTCCATGCAGATGCTGAAGTTGTTGCCGTAGCTGTTACTCGAGCCGTAATATCATTCTTCTTAGAAAATAACTTCACTCGAGCACAATTCCAAGTACTCTTTTCTTTACCCAAATCGTCCGATACAGAACAACTCCAAATAAAACTGCATGAATTTAACGCAACTTTTGAAAAACTATGGGAACTTGTTGTTCTCAATGATGTAGAAGAATAACTTACTCAAACGTAGAGTCTTATTTTTTGTTTTCTTTCTCTCTCAATAGCATGACACTGATGACACGCGCCCTACATTGAAGGTAGTTCAAGACAATCATCAACTGTTTCTGTACACCAATATAGAAATTTTGCAATTCAATTTGTCCATATTATTATGTAGGAAATTGTATAAGGTATTTACAATTTGTCAAATTTTATATATTCAGGAGATGTTTGGGATGATTTCAACAAGATTTTTGCCCTATTTTTTCTAATGTAATGATAACCAACATTGAAATCAAAGAAGATAATTTGATAAAATTTGATAAAACATTAAACACTATCTGATTGGAGGGAATGATTATTATAGAGCTTGTTAAGAAACTAATTAAATAGTGATATGCCTATGTGCACCTGGAAAATAAGTGTCATCCATGATGTCTACTTTCTTTCTTAGAGACTCAATCTAATTTCACTACAGAGAGACTGCCCACTCAAGAGGTGACTGAATACAACTTAAGATTAATTAAATGACCCTCAAAAATGATATTTTTGAACCACCTTCAAATGGGTATGTGCCATACATAGCATAGCAACACATACTGCCAAAATCTGGTCAATGGGAGATTCTTGTTCAATGGAGTCTTTCTCCTTTGTGGACATCCACCGCTTTTGTGCTTCCATTTTGATGCCATGAACCGTGGTTTACTCCCACTTTGGGAGGTTTTGTTCTTGTTGGACTCCTTTTCCTGTCAATATTTTAGAATACTCCAACAGGACTGGGACCTCCTTTTGGTGGATTTGACCGGTGAATGAAGGAATCCACATACCATGCCCCAAAAGGTTAGGCCTTGGAGTACCCTCAAGACAGACAATAGCAGTGACTTACATGTATTCATTTTAGACATGACAATGTTCAGTAGCATAGGGATGTATACCGGTATGTGATTTCTCTGTAAACGTGACAATTGTCTGTAATACAGTCCACGAGGGGTGCTTTACACCAAAACTATAGCAAGGGACTACTTGAGTCAACCCATGGAATACCATACATTCAAATTTCAAACGATGGATGAAGTCAACGCAAACACAATCTTCAGGTTCATGTCATTGGACCACTAAGCACTTGCAGCCACAGGCTCACTCTGATGCGCGTCAGTTCCTGCCTTCGCTCTCTTGGCCTTGTAGTCCTTCACGGCCGCTTTGATAGCGTCTTCAGCAAGCATGCTGCAGTGCAGCTTCACAGGTGGCAAAGACAGATGCTTGGCGATTTCACTGCAGGAGTTTTACACACCACTCATTCAATTATCAAGCACAAAATTCACTGTAACCGGATACTTCTGCATCTAAAAGACAATTTCTAACGCCTCCAGCCCACTTGTACCAATCCATCCTAATAAGTTCTAATCAGCATCTTTCTCAGGAAAAAACTACATCAGGAAATAATACAACTTCTATTATTTCATTACTAAGGAGACTAAGCAGGTAAATTGAAAATAACCATCTGAAAATCTACAAGCTAATACTCTCAAGCAATTCAGCCAGAATAAGCAGGTCCTTGCTGACCTATTCTTGATGGTCACTGCGTCCTCCATAGGCTTACCCTTGATCCACTCAGAAGCTGCAACCACAAAGATTCATCAGTTAAGTCCAAAGCCAGTGCGGAACACTGAATTCACACGCAAAAGTTTTAAGCTTTGACCACGATCGAATGATTCTTTGAGCTAAATACATCTGCAATCGGGCCAAAACAAAATTCAAGTATTTCCAAGCAAATTGATGTTATTCAAAATCCAATAACTAACCCCTGTGTGAAAAGTGTCAGAACCCTAAACCAACGACAAATGGCTTGGTAAACATACCAACAGATGATGAGGCGATGGCAGAGCCACATCCGAAGGTCTTAAAGCACGCATCAATGATATCCCCAGTCTTCTCATCCACTTTAATCTGCAACTTCATAACATCACCACATGCTGGGGCGCCCACCAAGCCAGTGCCAACATTCGGATCACTCTTGTCGAATGACCCCACATTCCTGGGGTTGTTATAGTGGTCTACAACCTGCAGTTGTCGCATTTAATGTTACAAACATCCAAAAACTCTTCATGTGCCACTGGGAAGAGCTCTCAAAGCTGCAAATGTCTTCACTTACATTCACTAACAACATCCACTAAGGTTGAGAAACCTAATTGCAACAACAAATACCTAAATGCAACACCGCAGTCAGTACATATTGATTTTGAGAAGGTGCACCACCTCAACCTCAACATCAGAACTCACGTAGATTTCAGGTCATCTTATCAATAAAACTTTGAACATTTCCAACTTCTGCATATTTTGCATAAAATTTTGCTTGGTGTGTCAGAATCCTCTTTCACTTGCCAACAAGAAAAAAATTAACCCGATCCAATCTAATACATGCAACTAGACTCAGCGCTTAATGTGTCGCTTTTACATATACTTACCTTACTAACAATCCTTACCAACCCCAAATGTGCAGTGAATCCCAACAAGCGACCAGATTAACGACCCCAAATACCAGATTTCCACACGAAGTACCAAACCCCCATTAAACACTCTGTCAAATTAAAAGCAGATAACCAAACAATTAAATTTTCATATTAGCCGCCAAATCTCCCACCAAATAGAACTCCAGGACATTTACCTTCTCATGGTAAGCCCTCTGTCCAGATACAAGAGCGCCCCGGGATGTTTGGCCAGTAGACGACGCGGCCCTTGCAACTCCCCTCGCAAATTGAGCCAACATGATTCCCAATCTGTGGAAAGCAGCGTTTGAGTCAGCTACTCATAACCTGATTCCCCAGAACATACAATTGTAAACCCTAAATCCCTTATAAACCTAAACGACCGAAACATTTCAATTCCATTTCCAAACTTCTTAAGGATGAACGTGATTCAAGATATGCCATGAACGTAGAGGTAACCATTCAGCCAGCACCAGCAGAACCAACAGTGATTCAAATGAACCAGTAATTTTTCCGCCATGAAATGAAATCGCACCAACAACCATAAGAGCACCACAAAAACAAAAACAATCGAGAGCGGCGCAACAATGGAGACCAACGAAAAACAAGCGACATAACCGAACCCTAGAACGCACCAGAATTCTCCAACCAAACGGTGCAACACTTTGCAGTGATAATCTCGGAAACCTAGAGATGGAAATTGCGATCAGAACTAGAATGCAATCACAACAAGCTTGGTGCTGGAGCTTAATGCTGGCACTGTTTGGCCAATTTCTGAAGAAGAATCTAGAATAATCCGTATATACGAGTATCATTCTCTGTATTCGTATATGAAAGTATTCTTGTATTCCGTTGGAGTTACGGCGGTTCGTGCTCCACGTGTGGCACTCGCCACGTCGGTCTGAAAAGATCTGAGCGGATAATTGGTGCTATTAGAGAGGTTTCCTTATAAGGTAGGTGGCTCAAAAAGCGACCCTCTTCTTCAAACAGCCGTGTGGGGAGCTCTAGCTCTGAAATGGAGGTTAACCCATAAACACCGCCGAGGATGTTTTTTGGCCGATGAATGACAAAGAATCTCTCCATGTAGGACAGAAGTGCAATTATTCATCCTCCCAATTTTGTGCAAAAAAGGAAAGATCATCTACAGTAGTTTGTCTTCCAATGAGTGCTTTTGCATTATTTTAATCCAACAATTCACATGGTGACAAAACAAATAATTTCCGCGGCTATGAGCCCGTCGTTGAAGGGTTAAACGGTTCTAAAATGGATTGCCAACCTTTTTTAGTGCATGGTGTTGCATAATCAAGGGTTGTCAATGGATGGAATAATAGTTAGCGAGGGTCCATTTGCAAAGTCAAGGTGTGTCCACTTAATTTTTCTAAATGGAAATTGATTGCCCAATTGCCTTTTTACAAATGTTAAAAGAATGTAGGGTCCGTTTAATAAGTTTAGTAAGGGTCGCATTTAGGAACCTTGTGTATTACTTTTTGAATGTTGTAGTGTTTGTCTTTGGTCAAGTCATTTCTTTTTTTTAGACTGCACATGTATGAGGTTTGCAAGGCCAAGGATCACAAATAGGTGCTTATGGCATAATTCTTTGAAAATTCATAAGTAATTCATAAATGCTCCAAAAAATATGAAACCACTTGTATTAGATTTCACATCAATTTTTCTTCAAGTGAAAAATAAAGGTAAATATTTTTGGGCATCTGGAATCCATCAAAAAGGTCCAGCCATCCTTAAAGGGGTCGCTTTTTGAGCCACCTACCTTGCTGAAAATGGAAGACTGACAAAGAAAGATAATAAGCACTTTAAATATTAAACAAATTGGGTTTGAAATGAAGTACAAATAAAATCCTCAAATTGATTTTAACTATTTTAAGTATGTAGAGTAGTGAATTAGATTGCTTTAACAATTAAGTTGCCTAAGCTTATCCCAAAAATTACCTCATGATTCACCGCTTGTCAATGGGGAAGTATATGCAACTCTCTGAATTGGTGCACCAATTCATGCCACACACATGGTTTTGGGTTGATGAAAACTATTGTTGCATCCTTGTATATTAATGATAAAAATTTATACAATGTTAAATGTGAATAAATTAGTGAGGCGCAACCTAATTTCACTATTCAATATACAAAAAATATTGAAATTAGGTTGCTGTGACATTTAGATTGCCTTATCCAAAAAAGTTACCTCATCACTTGCCGCTTATCCACGCAAAGGCGTATAGAACTCTCTAACTTTATTCTTGATATGTTTATTGCAGTAATTATTGATGAAAATTATTTCATCCTTCCACAATAATAGTAAATATTTATAAAGTGTAAAATATTGAGAAAGTAGTGAGAGGCAACATAATTTCACTATTCAAGGTAGAAGTTAATTTTTTTAATGCAAAAATAAGAGAACAAAGATAATAGATAAAAGATTCGTAATAAAATGTTGTTAAGAATGGATGTCTGATTTTTATGACATGTAATTCATGTATAGTTTAATTTAATAATATCAAGGTGAGTGATATTAAACTTTTATATTAATTGCATAATTAATAGATACAAGGTACACTAAAATAAAAATTTATAAGATTTAAAATTAAAATAAAATAATAGAAAGTTCACCAACATTATGGAATTGACAAGAATCTAACTTTCACTATTAATAGTAGTATAGAAGTTTTTATAATTTTTCAAATTTAACTTTAAAAGTGAATGAAATCTATAATTATAAATTTATTTAAATAGGTAATAAACAAAGATAAAAGGTATAAGATTTTAATATTTTTTGGTAAATCTTATTCAAAACTTTTGCATAGAGATTTCAAGAATTTTTAGAAGTCAAAATTAACCTTATTAAAAATTTATTTACCCAACATTAATCCTTTAGCTGCATTGATTCATTATTGGAGATGGTATAGCAAATGAAAGTAGTTAATAGAAAAGGCAACAGAATGGATTACAAATTCTTAAACTACATAATGTAGTCTGACATTTGATCTCAAAGACCAAGGACAAATGCCATTGATTATGCTCGCAAATTCAGAAAAACTAATCTGAATTGCAAGATTATGATGTTTGACCTATGATTTATAAGAAATCACTTCAAGACTTTGTCGATGCATTTTGTGCACAAAATGACAAACTATACAATGACGATAGGGAAAACAATTGGATGAAATCCATTCAATTTCTATGAGTTATGGATTGCCCAATGTGTACATCATCCATTCATCCATATTATAGACATTGGAGTGCTTCAAGGTTAATGAAGCCCACTAAATCATGATTTTGATTTTCAACTCGACTATAAATGATTAAGTTCCCACCTACATAACATTTTTCACTTTTAATTAGGGGATCCCTTTGCATTCCTTGAAAAGTGATGTGGTCCTTTAGAAATAAAAGCAAGTGTGGCATGGAGCCAATTTTTGAAATGTAAACTTAAAGTCTGCCTAGGTATCCAATAAAACAAATCATCATTTATTTTTCTAGGGGAAGGGAAAAGGTTGTTAGGAAAGTGGCAAAGAATGTTATGTAACCTAGCTAATTTACAATCATCTCCTATATTAGTAAATTTGCAATAGATTCTTGTCTTTTTATCAACATTTAAATATTAATTGACAAGTAAATAGTGAAATTTTAATATAATTCATTAGCCAAATTCAAAATAAGTTTTGTTAATAATTGTTGAATATTATACTTAGTTTTTAATTTAGATGTCTAATCAAAAGAAGCTATTATAGTTTTTGTTTGGTAAATTTTTTAATAATTTCAAGTTTTAATATTATATTTATTTTCCATTAGGTATTTTTAACCATTATTTTTGTATTATTTCATTTTTAGAAGAATTAGTTGTGAAATATAGCCATTTTTAATTTTTTTAAATCATCCAAATTGCATTTGAATACTTATCCAACTATTATTTTCTAGAATGACAACAAAGTTTGTACAATTGTATACATTATATATCTTGGAGAATATACTTGTAGAGTTTTTTGAACCCACATGCTTGCTTAGGGTATTTGGAGAAGGGATATGAAATAACTCAAATATTCTAAAAATATCTCACTAAACTTGGATACCTATTAGATGTTCTAAGGATATTTCTCTAAAAAAATTTTTAGGAAGGGCTATTTTGAAACTATTATTGTAGTCCTTATAAGTGGGCTAGTCCATTATTTATACATTATGGAATGAACAAACCCCTATCTTTCCACTCATGTGATTTTTAAGACTTTCATATAGTGCCCTCCCCAAGTTCTATATACATTGCCAAAAGTTTTTTTTTTTCTAAATTGCAATTTGGTCCTATTTAAGCATGCAATTTTGAGGTACAATTTTGAACTAATTGAATGGAAAATAATTTTGAAATGCTCTTTGTGTCTCATAATTTGAGATTTTGTGCATGATAATATAGTTTCTTTTCCAAATCTAATGAAACCATAAAATTACATGCTTAAATCCTAAAAGACTGGCCTTCTGTTTTTGGCAAGATAGATTTTTTGGTCAAGTACATATGAGCAAAGATTTGACTTTTTCAATCTCAAATTTTTTCACAAGGTGCGGATGAGGAATATTTTCCACAAGGACAAAATTTCATTGCATTTGAGTATACAAGTGGAAACTTATGATGCAAAATGTTGTTTGTTTTTCAACTGAAGTAGTAGGGGCAAGTTGTTATTTGTTATTTGTTCGCTGATGGGGTTTGAAATTTAGTCTCCAACTTTACAATAGTTTGCTTTTTATTACTAGGATCCTACTTCAATTGATAGCCAGTATCAAATCCTTCTTCAATTTATTAGCTTTATACTCCTTGTTTGGTGATGTAGATACGTGCTGTGATGGTTTTTTGAAAGCCAATTTTGACTCCTTTTTCATGTTTGGATGGACAATTTATGGTGGGCAATTGGAATTATTTTATATTTTATTTCTCGACACCAATAGCACATAGTAGAAATGCTACAACAGAGTAACATGTAAGCTTAGCAGTAGAATAGGTCCCCTAATTTGAAAAGCAAACCCCTATTTTAAAAGATGCTCAATCTTTCAAAACAACCCAAACTCAATCTAGCCTCCTTAATCTTCAAATTTTAGAATTTTTATACCAAAAGAATTCTAGTGGTAGAAGAGAGGTTGGGTAAGGTCTCCACCATCCAATCTTTATTTTAAATTTTTTATGAAGAAGATATGAAATTCCTAGAATTAGTCCATGTTAGGTTTTTTGTCAACTTTGTTATGACATTGCATTTTTTTTCCTATATGTCTTGAAGAATGAATCCAAAGAAGCACCACCATTTTGGACATTTTTTCATACTAATGTGACCTCTTGAAGTGTAGCTGCCCAATTTTTTTCAGGGCTAAAAAATTATTTGTCAATTCAAACACTAATATCTTCCAATCCACGCAGTGTAAATTTCTGAAATTTTTTCCACATTTTCTCAATCCACCCTAGTGCAAAATCCTATAGCTACATATATCCAAAAAAAATGTTTTCTTTCTCAAATTTTGTGAATGTAGTACAAATGACAGTTTAAGAGAGTTTTTGGTAAGAACATAGTCAAGGAACCTATAAGGTTAAAAATACTATGATTTTTTGGATATTTTTCTTCAAATAAAATAATTACATATTGAAAATTCTAACATATTCTCCCAATCAAAGTATAAAAATTAATTACCAGTATTTTTTGAACAATTATGAAGTAAAACAAACCAAAATTTTTTTAAATCACCAAAACTTGAGTTTTTATTTAAAAATAATAATAATTTGAAGTAATTGATTGAAATTGCATGAGAATAAGATATTGATTGTGCATTGCATAAAAATGGATGCTATAAAGAAAGAACAAACATTTACTACACTAAAGATGATATTTAGTGTTGAGTGACATTTAGTGTTTTTACCCCCCTACTAGCTACAACACTAAATCTGAACTTGTCCACAATTAGTGTTAGACTTGAATGTGCCGGCTGCAAACTTCAGAGCCTTGTAACTTTTGCAAAAATTCTTCAAATCAGGAAAATGAGATGTTTTTCGGCATCTACAAAAACTGTAGATGCCGAAAAACATCTCGTTTTCCTGATTTGAAGAATTTTTGCAAAAGTTACAAGGCTCTGAAGTTTGCAGCCGCCTAGCCCTAATCGGTCCGATTCTGTTCGTGAACAGTGATATTCTGTCTGATATGACAACTCTGGTTCACATTTAGTGTTTGAATTGACATTTAATGTTACTTACTTTCATAGGGTAATTGGCTTTTAGTGTATGCCTTCGTATTTAGTGTACAAGACACTAAATATCATCTTTAGTGTAGTATAAAGCGGCAACTAGTAGGTATATTTTTGGAAGGAAATGTTATTTGGGTCATTAGTGATCACTAGTAGTAAAATTGTTGCAACATTTGCAATCATACTCTGTTGCATAAGATATAGTATTTTCTTTTGTATGCTAAAATTGAATTCTAAACTCAAAAGTGCTACCAAAATTTGGATGAAAATGAGTAAGGATGAAAACAAACCATCTATCTAGATGAAATCATGACGACCAGGTTGTGGAGTCATTGCAAGAAACACCTCCCATTTTCTATAGCGTTTGGAAAAATTTGCATTTCAACCCTGGAATATTATGAGTACTATGTACTACGCAATGAAACTATGTCAGCCGTTGATTGTAAAGATTGATGGTTAAATTTTTTGTTGCAAGTACTATGTACTATTTGCAAGTATTAAAATAATAATTTGAAAATAAAAGATAAATTGTAACAAAAATAGAAAAAATGATTTACAGATTAATAATAAATAAAAATTTATGAACAAAAAAAACTAAAAATTGGTGAACTTGATGGTGATCAAATTTCACCAAAAAAATGAAGATGACACCATTTTCAATGTTCAGAAGTGCTTGTGCAAGGGAGTCCTATTTACATGGACCTAGAGGACATCAAATAATACATTTTAAAATTTCCCTTGGCAAGCATATGCCTACCTAGTGTAGAAATAAACCATCCAAATTTCAACATTAGATCATTCAATTATTTTGGGTACATCAAACATAGTGAAAATCCCTAAACCTCAAAGTGTGAAAAAATTTAAAAACTAATTTTTAAATACAAAATGATTTTTTTAAATTTCTAAAAATGAAGGGATATAATTACCATCAAGTTAAACATTTCTAATAAAAATTTCATGTTCATTAGACTTGTGCTACAAAAATTGTAGCAGATGATAACAATATCACTCCAATTGTGACAGAAAATAGGATAGGTGTTTCTTGCAATGACCTATAACACTATGCATGTAGGGCCATTTTACACTATGTCCCAACTCCCACTGAATTCTCAAAATCTGATTGGTAGAGAGTTAAAAATTGGGACTTAGTAAGTTTCACAACACATCCCAATTCCAAGTCTAGAACAATCTATATGGTAACAATTTTTAGAAGTTCTAGCACCAAGGACGTGGAAAATTGGAGACTAAATTTGGTCTAGCGAAAATGAAAACCCAATTTAGACTTCAAGTTGCAATAATCTCTTAGAATTTAAAACGAAGAGAACAATACCATGTAAGACATCCGCTACTAGATTGAACTTGTTTTGATGCAAAAAGTGCCCTCCAAATGCCTTCTTGATTCATTTTGTGTGCACTTACTTGCTATGTTACATTAAACAAGAGACAAGTTGGGACTTTGACCTTCAACACTTTGAGTCCCAAGTCCCACATTTATTAATTTTTATTGACCTTCTACAATCCAAGAAAGCTAGAATTTGACCTTGAATCTGGATTTAGAAAGTTGGAACTTGGGACATATTGTGAAAGGCCCCTGAATACAATACATGAACTATGTGTGATTACCATACCTATATATGAAGTCCTTAACCCTTAAGCACTTCGATGTCCATATTCTAAATGATGAACGTAGGACTTGTAGGCACCTATTTACTAGTCCAACTAACTTCTCACTCATCCAATGTAATACTTGAATGCTGAAAAGACAACCTTCCTTAACCCTTGAACGTCGACGAGGGCGTTCTGCGTCCTTTGAATGACAAAGAATCTTTCTGTGCAAGACAGAAGTGCAACTTTTCATCCTCGGTATTAGGAGTGGAAAGGAAAGATCTTTAACAGTTCTTTAACTTCCAAAGAATATATTAGGCTTTTTCAAAGTAGATGATGTCACATGGAATCAAAATACATGATTTTCACGGCTACCGGTCCGTCCTTCAAGGGTTAATGACCAATTTCATGAAATTGCGGTAATTGATAGTATTTCTGTACAAGGATATATTAAGCAAAAATGTCAAAAAAAAGGATCGAGGCATTTAAGGGTTAATCATATCAATGTTGCAGTGCAGACATAGGAATACAAGTGCCTTCTCATCTGATGCACAAAAAATGTTGGAGAATGAATAAGTTTGTCTCGCATGAGAAGAAAATTTTGCTCATGCTCGGAAGGTGTCTGGCGCATCAACCTTGGAATGAGCAAAATCACGACTATCTTAGAAACATCACACAGACAACACTAGATCTTTATCTCACCGAACTCATCGTTGCTGCTGCTGCTGCTGCTGCTGCTGCTTCGGTCGCCCTAGCCAGATGTAATATGGAACTTGTAGGAATGGCACATAAGGAATGTGCCCGGTGTGATTCTCCTCATACACTGCACCAATCACCACAGAAATCGTCAGAAATCGTCAGAAATCTGCAAGTTGTTCATCTCTATCAGTCATTGCTTACACCGTCATTAATTTTCTTAGTAATGCAGCAGCTAGATGTACAATTCAAGCCATGGATTAGCAGGTTATACGATAATTGTTTGATGAGTACTTACCAGTTTCAAATCTGTAATCCATGTACTGCCTCCGCTCTGGGCCAAGATCAATATTGTCGAGGTCAAATACAGATCTCCAGAACCACCGGGTAAGATAACCGTGTTGTCGTTCAGCCTTGTCATGCTTCAACGAGGTGAAGAAGTCAGCCACGCCCAAGACACCAACAGCAGGGTGTAGGTAGGATGACGCCTTGTCGACAGCATTTAGAAATGGGGGTATCACTGGATCATGCACCGAGAGGAAATCAGGACAAGAATTAGAGTTTGGGGCACCATATCCAACTTCATGCGTCAGAAACAGAACTCAAGTAAACATACATACAATGTCGTTTAGGGTTTAGGGTTTTAGGGTTTTAGAGTTTTAGAGTTTTAGAGTTTTAGAGTTTAGGGGTGTACTGGATAGAGAGTATGAGAAAGTGACGAGAGTTGCAGGAGTTTCTTCCGGTTTATAATCGCAAACATCAGCCTCCACTACCTCCACATTAGTCCACCCCTTTTTTTCCACCTTCGCTCTTGCAATGTCACAGAGGGGGCCACAGATATCGACGACATAGATTTTCTTAAACAACGACAAGTCGCAGAAACTGGCCATGGTTTCTACGTTTTGCCCTGTTCCTCCTCCCAAGTCCACCCACACGAGGTCTTTGTGATCTAGCAGGTCTTGCATCTCCCGTGCACACGCTCGCAGCATTCCCGTTCTGCCGTGCAGAAACCTGGCTCTGAAGTGGTCATCTGCGCAATTAGGGTTGAACAGATCGAGCATGTGCGGCGTCAATTCAATGCAGAGCAATAGACCAGCACGACGACTCGCGCTGAAAAATTCACTTCCCTTCAGGCAAAATCTTTCTCACACTTTCAGTGATCTCAGGAAGGGTTTGAAGCCTGAAGAGGACGAAGTATTCATGGTTCGAATATGTCCAATTTGATTGAAAATATAATATAAATTTTATATTAACATACGTTGCACAAATTGCTCGTGTTTTTCAAGAAGGTAGAAGTCCAATACTTCTACTTTAGGTCGCATATAAACTAGTGAATTACCAAGATATAGGAGAGCCCCAATGTATCCAAGATATACGTTGCTGATATTGGTGTACATCAGCTAAAACTTCCACTATGATAATACAGTGAATGTTATCTGGTAAAACACCAAATGTAAGTCCCAGTGTGTAGCAGCGGCACCTTAAGAAATTGGACCATAGAATTGGACAAAAGAAAGTTCCCATATGACCTACTCACAACTGCAGGAAAAAATACCAGGCCCAATTTGGACCTCTTGATTTGACATTCAGGGGTACAGTGAACATCTACTCCTAAAAACGCAAAGCAAAATAATCTGGAAAGAGAATTGGTGGGGGAACCGAAACTCACAACAATGAGCCTGTGGTCCATAGAAGCTTTCAAGGCGCTCCTTGTGTGTGGAGCCCGTAATCTTTCCAAACCATATGGATTTCAAGACTTGTACGTCATTGCACACATTTCGAACGAGCTCCATGGGTACACAATGCGGAGCCCTGTAAATGCAGATCACATACATTCACGAGCTACGGAATCAGCAAGAACGATGGCACCCAATGCAGGGGTAGTAATCTGAGCCAAAAGATTTCGCAAACCATGTCCCTCACAGAGTCAATTCCGGTGATACTGTGCAAAATCAAATTCTTAGGATACCACTTCAAGCCCTCAAATTACTAACCTCAAAAGAAACGGCGATGGTAAGAACGAAGGGTGGGAAGCAGACCAACAGAATTTTTTCAATTGAGGTTGAGATTGCACAGCACAGCACCAGCAAGATCAGAATAAGCTTAGGGCGATTGAAGAAAAATCCTGACGAGGTCCGATTTCAAGAGTTGAGGAAGAACAATTGTAACGAGAAAAGGAGCTGCAGGGAGCTCGGGTTGCTGCGAGAGAGAAGATCCCGGGATTAGGAGACGCTTCCGTCGGAGCACATTCGCATATGCCCTGACACGGTAATAGGTTGCTATCTGACGCCCCAGCTCTATACCGCCCAACGCAAGGGCTGGCTCAAATTTCACGTACGCATGTGTTTTGAGTAGTGCTACTCAAATTTGCAGCAATTTTCCTTGTGCTTGGTACATTTGTAACCCAAATGTAACCCAAATGTCAAGGCCATCCATTGCATCAGAACAAGTTCACAAATTCTCCAAGTCAAGACATTCACATACCATTTTCAACCTGCTTGAATAGAAAACAGCTTCCAAACAACATGTTCTCCTTCCTAAGTGCAAAGCTTGAAAAACTCTCGACAAACATTGGGCACATTTTCACTGGGATTTGACAGAAAACATTTGAAATCCAGTCACTTTTTGAGGCCAGCATTTCATTAAGTCTGTTCAATGTCCACTTCAAAGTCCACAAGACGGTGGTTGCAATTGGTTTGAAGACTTCCCGGCATTGGACAGTCATTGTAGGTAACACGTTTTTCGCATAGATTGAAAATGTTGAGAACCTTGGTCTTCTTATGAAAAGTTGCCACATTATCGTAGTTGCCAGACAAGCATGGCCACATATTGAAAAACCTCCACATCCTTGATGTCAGACATCTTTTCCTGATGAGTTTTGTGCAAAATCATAGAGCAGTCATGTGGTAGCTTCAATCTAGGTTTTCATGTTCTTCTTTTCTGTAAATGACCTGGATAGTATGAGCTGCCATTCACGGCATTTCTGTGTTGGTAGCCTGGTCATAACACTGATTTCCTTTCTCTGCTCAATGGAGCATTAATTCAGAATTATCCTGGGTCTCACCACAGCAGAGTGAGAGAAGCTGAAGTTCATGACAAAGACCTGTCACCAAAGAAACCCTAACCCTAACAACTCGTCTTCTTCCGTAGCCAGCTATGAAACCCCAGGGTCACCGGAGAGCCTTGTTCGACGATTTGCAGGTTTGTGGACACGATGTGATTCTTCTTTCTTCGAAGTACTAAACCGCTTGCAGAGCTTTGAATTGCAATTCTGGCTCATCTTCTTCGCCTTCTTCGCATCCTGCAGACCAGGTGACACCCCAAGGTCATCGGAAAGCCTTGCTTGCCAGTACGCAAGCTATTGTACAAAGTTGGGTGGGATACGCTACAAATCATGAGTGACGGCTCAATTGGTTTAATCTTGTACAACGCCCGTGACGGCAGTGAAGACCTCAGCAGGTGCTTTTACACGCAATGGCGACGAGTTGACAGCGTTCACCATCCCCAGCTGGCTTTTCTCGTTGTCTCCGAACCCGAAGATGGCGTCCTTCTTCGTCACCACCACGGTGTGGTACTGGCCGGCCGCGATGGTCGCCACTTTGTGCCCCTGCAGCGCCAACTCCAGCGACTGCGGCGTAAGCACTTTGTCCGAAGCGGCTCGGCCTTGCACTCCCAGGCTGAAATATGCCACCCACCCGAACGAATGCACGACTCCGTTGTCAGCCAGGACGAAGGTTTTCCTCCTCCTAGCCATCACCTGTCACCACATTATTTGTCAATCATTCTCATCGGATTCACAAAGCATGATTGGTGTTGTCAGACTTTAAGCATGGGACATAAATTAAGGTTTGTTCTTAAAGGCTACATAACGTAAGGTGGAAACACCCTAAACCGTCCATGTACCCAATTCCGTCATCGAGTACCAACAAAGTACATTCTTACTACGAAAATGTGCACCCTTGGTACATAGTGACAGAATTGGGTACAGTACGAAAATGTGCACCCTTGGTACATAGTGACAGAATTGGGTACAGGGACGGTTTAAAGTGTCTTCACCTTAAAAAATATTGCTGCATTTGAAACAGGAGAACGAGATTATTCCGTACTGAAAGTTGCAGGAAAATAGCGAAGCGTACCTGAACAGCACGGAAGCTCTTCAATCCGGCAACGAGTAGCGGAGTGCGTTCGTCCGTTTCAACTCCGTGACCTAAAGCTCCACAGTAGCCCTTGCCCCATGTGTAAACCTGCACATTGATAGCAACCAACTTGTCAGGGATCTGTCATAACCGCATAGATTAAGGACGATGTAGATGAAGATTTGAAAACTGGTATGGTTTTGGAGGTCGAGAATGATGATGGCGTACATGTCCCGAGGAATCGATAGCCGCGGAATGCTCGTCCCCGGCCGACACCGAAGCGATGAAGAGATCGTCGAAACCACCATGCTCGACTCGTTTCGGCCGGAGCTCGCTGAGGAAGTCTTCATGACCAAGACAGTAATTGGAACCGTAACCCCAGGAGAACAACTGTCCCGACTTCGTCACCGCCAACGTGTGACAGACGCCGGCAGAGACTTGCGCTACGGGGTTGGATTCATCGAAATGCTCAATCTGTAGGGGTGTGAATTGCTCCTGCGTGTCACCATGTCCCAGTTGGCCATGGGAGTTACATCCCCAGGAGAAGACCTCCCCCGCTTGCGTGATGGCTAACGTGTATCCTTGGCCTGTTGCAACTTGGTGGCACGGAATCCGCTGAAGCGTCGTCACAAGCGTCGGCGTCGAAACGATTGATCCTTGTTCTCCGACTCCACAGCAACCGGAATTATTGCTCCCAAATGTGTACACCTGCTCACATACCCATTTGTAAGAACACTCAAACCTCTTTGGAATCCCAACTTCTTCACTACGTGTGACAAGTGTGCTACTGCCATTGTTAGAGTGGAAATGTGCAGGTCTGGACATTCTAGAATGCCATTTATGGAGATGGTCGTGATGCTTAAAAGGACTGAGTGCATCTACTTCGGGACACGTTCTGCAAGCCGAATTGCGCAACTGAGGGAGAATTGTTCGTTTACCTGTCCGAATTCGGTGACGAAGGCAGCGTGGTTGAAAGTCGCTGAAATCTGAACAATGCGTCCGGCATTCACGGGTAGCGAAACTCGCGTAGGAGTTGGCAGAGTCGAGACCGGAGGCTCCTGGCCAAGTACAGCCCCTCCGAATCCGCATGAATACACTTCTCCCTCCCCATTCACCACTAGTGTATGGAACTTACCCGCCGCTGCGAGAATCTGCAAGGACGACGACATGTTAGGATATTTCCCAAAGGAGAATCTTCAAGTCAGAGACCTGAAAATTTTAGCCGGGGCTTCAGAATGTATAGAACTTTCGAATTGCGCTGTTCTTACATGATTGCCGGCGCTTGAGCGCTGTGACGACTGCAGTAAGCACTCCAGGAAGTGCAACACCAGTTTCCAGTTCCCCTCACACCTCGCTAGAAGCTCCGACCGCGTACTCGCTGGGAAATTCTCGAACAGAGGATGGATTTGGCATGCGTGATGGGCCGTTAATTCCGTAATGGACTTGAATCTGTATGGCTCGATTCCGCTCGCCGCACGAAACATGTAGGAGGATGCTTCCAAACTGGCCAGATCCACGGGCGCTAATCGCCCGTTATAGAGAATGTCTTGCAAGATGGCTGGAGGTAAAGTTTCTATGCCGCCTCCCATCTTGTCCGATAATCCCTGCACGATCCTCTCTGTTCTCTACAGCCAAGCAATTCGCAAGAATTCTTCGCAAGAGCAAGACCAATCCCACCCTCTACTAAAAAACACCAAAGCTCCGGCTCAAATTCAAAACACTGGATATCAAGGCTCGGCGTGGATCTAACGGAATTCTTCAGTGACTGCCGTCGCAAAATTCCTATTCTCCACCGTAAAACCAAAATCAGGGATTAACAAGAGAAACATCTTGGAATCACCCAAGGAGGACCTAATTCACCTTTAATCTAAAACCAACAAAAACTCTCAAGCCTCGACCTCAAATTCGAAGCCCTGGATATGAAAACTCAGAGTGGGTCTAGAGATATTCTTCAGCAAAATCCCCAATCTCCACAATAAACCAACAGCCGGGATTGATAAGAAGAAATGACTTGCGAAACAAGCATGATAGAATCACACAGCTTGTGCGTAAAGTCAGCGCGAAACCTTCAACGCGAACTCAGCCTTTCTGCCGGCTAAGTCTAAAGCAGAAAAATTCGACTCGTCTCTACCTCCAAATTCGAACATGGAACAATTGAGTGTATGCATTGAATATACGCAGCTCAGATCCGGATTCGGCGAGTCGAAGAACGTGCCTGACAAGCCGTGTGTCAATCATGTAAAAGTACTGGTGGATTGGTGGACTCGAGAGATTCTTCAGTGGGAACGAACCGTGTGGGTTGTTGAAAAGAGGCGCATTATCATATAATCTCGGGAAACGAATTGGGAAGAAGAGCTTGCACGAGATTTGCTTGGAAAGCGTGTCCGCATGCCGCGGAAGTGCGAGTCTGGCGCAGACGAGTCGAGGAGTCGACGTCCGGGAGATCATGCGATTTGGAAATGCTCGGAGTAGATTCAACATGCCGTTCTTCCCGCCCGGAGTCTGGTTGTTGCCGCTGCCGCGCGCTGGCGGCCTTGACGCGTTCTGAAGGCTACGTACGCTTGTGAGGGGTAAGAGCATCTCCACCGCGTTCACTTGATAGGTACCGTGAAATCCACTTTGGAGACTTCAGTTGCGCGGCAGGTTCAGGGAGCTCTCCGCTTCTCACTAAACCACTCCACCGCATGCACGCATCAAACCGCTTCAAAACCTTATCTGATTTGCGTTTCCATCATTGTTCCCTCGATGAACCTTGGGAATGGAAGGGAATTCCTCGGGAGTCCTCGGGAGTCAACGGTTTTAAGTCATTGCGTGAACTGTTGCGTGCTCTCAAAACACCGTGAAAATACCGTGGACGCAGGGATGTAGCGTTACCCCGAAACCTGGAAAGCCTGTAGCGACTGCGCGGTGGAGCTCAAAAGCAACACATTCACGCCACGGTATCCGGTTACGGGATAGTTTGAGTGGGCGGTGGAGAAGCTCTAAGGTGGGCAACCCAAGCAACCAGGCCCCCTCGAGTTTGAGGAAGGGCTCCTTCCATCTGGGCTCCAGATGGTTGGAGGGCTGAGATGGATTGGCGGGGTCTGGTTCGTTGTTTGGCTTGGTAACTTGGTTGCTTGGGTGAGTTTCAATGATGAACTGAATTGAATAAACTCATTCAATAAATTCTCTTGCTTGGTGGCCGCTAAACTTATTCTTGGCTAGCTAGGTATGCTCATAACTTAAGTAGGACACTAAGTTAAATCTAGCTCATGAAGTGGGCTGAGGAAGATAGTTGTTGGTGGTTTTAGGGGGTAAAAGTTTTAAAAAAAATCCTATTTTGAGCTGTGTCTAGGGTATGTTTTAGACCTCACCTAGCTAATTTGGAGCCTCTGATTGCAAATATGAACTCAGAATTTGTAAAAAATTAAATAATGTGAAAAATAAAATAAATTCAGCGGTTTCTCCGGGGTTTAAAATCCTACTTTTTCACCCTTTATGGGACGGGTTTAGTGTCCCACAACATTCTCATGTAATGAGGGTCACAATTTGATCATATTACAAAGGATCCTCCTCTCCAATCTCTCTTAGAGAATTTGTTGTGAATTTTTATAATACATTCCATCCTCAAATTGTCAATACTTTAACCCTAAATCCCTAATGTATATTAATAAATGCATTTGGCATACTTGATATATCACATACATATCACTTAATATTTCATATGTAGTCACAATGATTTTAAGATGGTTCCTTAAATTATAAACTTTATCATCATTACGTTACTAATCCATAAATTTTCTATCCCTAGTATGATTTAGAAAATTTTCTCCAATGCTCTTGAATATTCTTGAATGTTCTTTTCATCACATCTTAAGAGTACCTTTTCTTTCATTGATTCTTACTAAATTCCCTTGTACATTGTCAAATGTCCTCACTCTTTATAGTTCCATTTTGTAATTATACTTTACTCCCAAAGTGTAATAATAACGGAAGAGATAAAACATAAGATTAAAAATTTGAATAGTGCTATTCAATTAGGCCATTCAATTAATGAATTAAAAATGTGCATAAAATCACTACTCTTAGAGTGTTACATTTCAACCCATCACAACAAATTTCATACATAGAATGATTGCCAATATAGTATTTGCTATCATTTAAAAATCGTAATGGAGTGGAATTCAAAAACTCAGGGGTGAATGCGATTATATTTTCTCCATTGTGTCAATTGTGACTAATGTTTGTGACTTCTATTTAATGAGTTAGTGAAATTAATCAAACTTGACATTTACTTTTAAGTTCCATGTCTAAACAACCATCTACCTAAACACAACATTGTAATCATGAAAATTTGTGCCCACTCAAAATTGATTTACAAGATGTGAAATTGTTGAAAAAGATGTGGAATTGTTCTTTAAGGATTTGAATATATATTAGAAAGGTGGATGCAAAGTTTGTTTAATTCAAATTAATTGTTTGGTATTATTCATTTAGTGAAGGTTCAATTATAGTGGTTTTAACTGCTATTTTATTATGATAACTGTATTTGCATATATTATATCCAACATTTATATCATGCTTTATTGTTTGCTTCAATCATATGTATGCATCATATATGTATGCTAAAAGTTTTATTATATATAAGTTTATGGCAATTCCAATGTTTGATAGTGAGTATTATTTGAATATGTTTTTAAAACTTAAAGAATGTTCAAAGCTTGTTAATTCAAATGTGACTAATGTCCCTAACCTAAAAAATAGGAGGTACTCACGTTAGTAAATTGTAAACTAATTTTTTGGAAAGTTTAATCTTATTTAAACATTAAAAAATAAAAAAAGTGAAACATTTAAAGTAAAAAAGATTGTGCGTGCAATATGAATTTAGTTCAAAAGTGTAAATAAACTCATTTCTAAAACAAATGTAAACATTAATCCGCAATTGTCTAAAGACTTTAGGCAATACCAAAAGCTATTACCGGGAGCTATAATGAATTGATGTTTCTTTAACATTTATTTATCTTCAACTCCAAAGAGTATATACGTGTCATCTATATTAAAAGACATCCACAAAGTTGAATTCAAATAAAATGCATAGATGTTTTCCAATAAATTTATAGAATAAAACTTCCAAAATTCACTGAAATTACAATTTCAACACTTTCATTTTTTTCATTTTATATGATTGATTGAAATAGTAGTGAAGTGGTTTATTTGAGATTTTGTTCTATAGAGGTGTCTTCAACTTTTCTTGAACACAATAAAATGATAGTTTCATAGGTTGAAATGTTGCACATTATGCAAAGAAATTTTTTAGTATTGTACATTAAATTCTTTGGCCAATCAATCCAACATTCATGAGAAAATGAGAAATTTTTATTTTTTTTATATAATGTAAAAAATTGTATTATCTAATTAACTTGATGTATAAATAAAAGTTGGGACATTCCTATTTTAAATTCTATCCATATGGGATCTATGATTGCAAGCACCTAGGTTTGGAAAAATTT
>OX579636.1:18185108-18593942 GCA_951230915.1 Antitrichia curtipendula | reverse complement strand
TTGTTTAATTCAAATTAATTGTTTGGTATTATTCATTTAGTGAAGGTTCAATTATAGTGGTTTTAACTGCTATTTTATTATGATAACTGTATTTGCATATATTATATCCAACATTTATATCATGCTTTATTGTTTGCTTCAATCATATGTATGCATCATATATGTATGCTAAAAGTTTTATTATATATAAGTTTATGGCAATTCCAATGTTTGATAGTGAGTATTATTTGAATATGTTTTTAAAACTTAAAGAATGTTCAAAGCTTGTTAATTCAAATGTGACTAATGTCCCTAACCTAAAAAATAGGAGGTACTCACGTTAGTAAATTGTAAACTAATTTTTTGGAAAGTTTAATCTTATTTAAACATTAAAAAATAAAAAAAGTGAAACATTTAAAGTAAAAAAGATTGTGCGTGCAATATGAATTTAGTTCAAAAGTGTAAATAAACTCATTTCTAAAACAAATGTAAACATTAATCCGCAATTGTCTAAAGACTTTAGGCAATACCAAAAGCTATTACCGGGAGCTATAATGAATTGATGTTTCTTTAACATTTATTTATCTTCAACTCCAAAGAGTATATACGTGTCATCTATATTAAAAGACATCCACAAAGTTGAATTCAAATAAAATGCATAGATGTTTTCCAAATAAATTTATAGAATAAAACTTCCAAAATTCACTGAAATTACAATTTCAACACTTTCATTTTTTTCATTTTATATGATTGGTTGAAATAGTAGTGAAGTGGTTTATTTGAGATTTTGTTCTATAGAGGTGTCTTCAACTTTTCTTGAACACAATAAAATGATAGTTTCATAGGTTGAAATGTTGCACATTATGCAAAGAAATTTTTTAGTATTGTACATTAAATTCTTTTGGCCAATCAATCCAACATTCATGAGAAAATGAGAATTTTTTATTTTTTTATATAATGTAAAAAATAGTATTATCTAATTAACTTGATGTATAAATAAAAGTTGGACATTCCTATTTTAAATTCTATCCATATGGGATCTATGATTGCAAGCACCTAGGTTTGGAAAAAATTTGAATCTTAAATTTTTTAATCAATTTTGAGTGGGCACAAATTTTCATGATTACAATGTTGTGTTTAGGTAGATGGTTGTTTAGACATGGAACTTAAAAGTAAATGTCAAGTTTGATTAATTTCACTAACTCATTAAATAGAAGTCACAAACATTAGTCACAATTGACACAATGGAGAAAATATAATCGCATTCACCCCTGAGTTTTTGAATTCCACTCCATTACGATTTTTAAATGATAGCAAATACTATATTGGCAATCATTCTATGTATGAAATTTGTTGTGATGGGTTGAAATGTAACACTCTAAGAGTAGTGATTTTATGCACATTTTTAATTCATTAATTGAATGGCCTAATTGAATAGCACTATTCAAATTTTTAATCTTATGTTTTATCTCTTCCGTTATTATTACACTTTGGGAGTAAAGTATAATTACAAAATGGAACTATAAAGAGTGAGGACATTTGACAATGTACAAGGGAATTTAGTAAGAATCAATGAAAGAAAAGGTACTCTTAAGATGTGATGAAAAGAACATTCAAGAATATTCAAGAGCATTGGAGAAAATTTTCTAAATCATACTAGGGATAGAAAATTTATGGATTAGTAACGTAATGATGATAAAGTTTATAATTTAAGGAACCATCTTAAAATCATTGTGACTACATATGAAATATTAAGTGATATGTATGTGATATATCAAGTATGCCAAATGCATTTATTAATATACATTAGGGATTTAGGGTTAAAGTATTGACAATTTGAGGATGGAATGTATTATAAAAATTCACAACAAATTCTCTAAGAGAGATTGGAGAGGAGGATCCTTTGTAATATGATCAAATTGTGACCCTCATTACATGAGAATGTTGTGGGACACTAAACCCGTCCCATAAAGGGTGAAAAAGTAGGATTTTAAACCCCGGAGAAACCGCTGAATTTATTTTATTTTTCACATTATTTAATTTTTTACAAATTCTGAGTTCATATTTGCAATCAGAGGCTCCAAATTAGCTAGGTGAGGTCTAAAACATACCCTAGACACAGCTCAAAATAGGATTTTTTTTAAAACTTTTACCCCCTAAAACCACCGACAACTATCTTCCTCAGCCCACTTCATGGGCTAGATTTAACTTAGTGTCCTACTTAAGTTATGAGCATACCTAGCCAGCCAAGCATGTCCAACTAGCCAAGAATAAGTTTAGCGGCCACCAAGCAAGAGAATTTATTGAATGAGTTTATTCAATTCAGTTCATGGCAGGGCATTTCAAAACCAGATGGCAGGGCATCTGAAAACTCACCCAAGCAACCAAGTTACCAAGCCAAACAACGAACTAGACCCCGCCAACCCATCTCAGCCGTCCAACCATCTGGAAGGCCCAGATGGAAGGAGCCCTTCCTCAAACTCGAGGGGGCCTGGAGATGAGGGTGGGCAACCCCAAATCCGCACCATGTGCAAAACCGCCATCATCACTATGTGTACATCTCCAAAATCAATAACAGTAGTGACTACAAAAACTGAGTCTATATTTTGTTTAGTTTCACTCCATGCACCATATGTTGAAAATGAGTGAATAAAATCCAACTGACCAAACATGAATGTTGTAGTAACTATCCTCTGTATACTACAATTTAAAAAAAACACTTGAAGCAAAGCGCAATCACAGTTTGGAGGTAAATCAATTCCAAAGCTAACCACCAATTGTTGAGGTGGATTTGGTAATCACTCCAAAAATCACTTATGCTTCTTGTTTGAGCCACAATGGCTTCATTATTTTATTGCATGTTGTTGTACATCATTTAAGACCTACCCCCTTTTGGTATTGTAAATAATTGACCTATGCATGCTTCAGAAAAAATTATATGTACAGAAAAATATAGATAATATTAACTTGAATGGAATTTGAAGGTTTTTAATGAATCCAAGACTTGAGATTTCATTATTTTACTATCATAGATGATCTATAGGTTGCAATTTGACCCATTGTTGCATCTACTTTGAATTTGTCTTGTTAGATAATTATTATAAATCATTTTAATTTATATTTAGAAACCCAAACAATTATTTTCACAACAATTTTTTTGAATACAAGATGTTTGTTTGTAAGGGCATTTATATAGTACATTTGTTTGGATTATAGGTGATTTAATATGATATGACAACAACAATTTGATACCAAAATGAAGTAAATAGTGGTGGGATTAGGCCATGTCTCTCAATCAACCCAAGGGTGGGGACAAAACCTACGTTGTCATGTCCATGTCCATGCTTGGAGCAGTGCACCATAGTAGCAAGTAATGCGTCGTGGTTCAAGGAGCTTCATTGTGAGCAAGCACAATCTAACAAAGGAGGGCTACCAAGAATGTATACCTATGAAGTACGAATTCTGAGGTGCATTACGGAATAAAACACAGGGTCATTAGTCTAGCTAGTAGGAGTCAACATGCATCAATCTTGATTTGGCCAACTATTTGTATCCGGTAGTGCACCCTATCTGCGTTACCCAATATAATCAGGGTATCAACAATTGGTATTTGGGCATGTTTCAGCAAGTTATGGCACGGGTGGTATCAATTGTGTATCTCATACAGATTTGTTTTGTTGATTTTGTTCCACAGATTCTATGCAAGCAATTTTTCTAGCCGTTGTGACTTGTGAGTATTGTATCTCATCCATCACTTTTTTACTTGATGCGAGAGAGAGAGAAGACATGACACCCCATTACATAGTAGTCAATTTCAAGATTTGTGAACATGGATTCACAACATGTCAATAAAAAATATGAAGTTCATGAACATGCAAAGAGATGCCACTATTGTAATGGCTTAAGGTATTTCCAAGAACTCAGCTGCACTCCACTGACAAGGAGGGGGGGGTACAATATAAGTCATAGTACTAAAATATGGATTATTGGATGTTCACAAGATCTTGCCAAAATAAAAAAACAAGCTTATCAAGAAAGCTTATACACATCAGGGCCAATCGACTACAGAGATAGCCAACAAAAACACCTTATAAAATTAAGATATAACTCAAGAGTATATGGTATTCTTGAAAACTAGAGAAACCATGACTAGCTAGTCAAAGTCACACAAATGCACCCTTAGCAATCTACATATGCAAGTAAGAGAGATCAAAGTGTAAAGGTAAAGAGATAGCAAAATCCTGCCATCCAATTATGCTATAAATTTGGAGGGAATGCTCTTCACCTACACCTATGCAAACCAGCAAACAAGAAGTGTGTTGGTGTATGTGCATGAGATGTCTTCAAAGCATTCCTAGTTGTTATCCTTGTCACCATTTTCCAACAGAAGAACAAAGCAAGATAAACGTGATTTGTGAAGCAATGTAGGGGAAAAGCCCCATGCAAGCATTTAACCCTGAACTGTATAAAAACCCATGCCTTGGAGTTGTCCACAAGAGCAACACAATGTTGTGACGAGGCCATCTTTCTACCAAAGGCTTCTGCATGCACCATACATCAAGTAGCAGTGTCAAATAATCAAACAACTTTATAGCTTGCACTATGTCAATGTGAGACGCGAGAGCCAAAGGTGCGGGTGTTGGGTGTAGCCCGGAGGTGCTCAATAAAGGCACATAATTAGTCGATCAAGTTAGTGCTAATCGTCCAACTATCTGCAATAATTATTGGGAGGGATGTTTGGTGTGCTTGCTTAGTAGGATATTGACCCTATGTAAGCCATTGAGTGTACGTCCCAGACAAAGATTTATCATGTACTAGATCCATCACTAGTAGGTACTTAAGTTCACTAATTTTATGGAAGTCTTGAGTACGTTTGATTAGTACCCTTCACTAGTATATGGCAATATTATTGTGGTTTGTATAATATCCATTGGTGTACATCACAACCTAATAGGTTTTCATATATGCATCCTAATGCAAATGTAAAATTAATTCATGCATGTATCATTACAGGTAGAATTTTTTTCTGAGAGAGAGAAGATAGAAAAAAAATGGAGAAAAGAAGTGAATAGAAAAAAAGAGTAAAAATTCAAATTTTAAAAATAAAAAAACTCATTTGGAAAATCATCCTCGAAAGAAAACAATCTAAGTTTACTTCACATTATTGGAAATGACCAATGGATGATAGTATCGGTTGTTGGTCATGACTCTTGACCAAAGATGTGACGAAGACAATTATGTAAACCAATTCTTGGTCACTAGTATGAAGAAGCCCTTCACTCCTAAATCCTTCATTATCCAATCAATAGTGTTTATAGTAAGTGCATGATCTTAAAAATTAAATTTAAAATTAAATTTTTTCTTTCAAAATTTGATTATTTATGCATATTTAGTTGGATTATTTATAAATTCTTATGTTCCTAACTCAAATAGCTAAGTTAAACTAAGTGTAAAGGAAATAGCCATTAGAGGGGATTTTGGAGCCTTCAAAAGACTATTCGGGGTTGTTCCCTTTCCTATGAACCACTGCAATGTTGGTAGATTATTAAAAAATAATCAATTTAATCAAAAATTCAAAAAATATTAAGTTCATTTTTTTGAAATCCCCTCCCAAAAAAAAACTAAGATTATCTAATGCAGCAATCTTTCGACCACGTCAGATTATTGATTTGGCATTGTTCCCATGTTTTCCACAGTTTGGAAACTCATGGTCTCCAACAGGTCTCACAAATCTTCTAATGACAAAGTTTGAATGTTTGTTTGGTATTAGAATATTTACTATTAATACTAGGTGTTATATTATCATCATTAAATCTTTTCTCTTCTATCACAAATCAATTAAAAGTTGGAATTTTTTTTCAATGATAATAATTTTGAATACTAAAAATAGGAACTACATATTTTAATAATTTCAAAGTTAGATGGTTTAAAATTTATTTGAAATCAATTAATCAAATATTTTACAAAATTTGACCATGTGAATAATTTCATTTTGATGCTTAACATCTTTTTTTTTAAACAAACTTCAAAAAGTTGTGGAATGTGTATATCATGACACATTTGTGATTTGTCTAAAGGATCTTCAAAGTTCAACGAGTGGGTGTAGTTTAACCCCTGTGCGTTAGAGCGTCCGTTTTTTGGACGTTGGGAATCGGTGCTGGCGATCGAAGTAGCGGAGGATTCACAGAGGTCGACAAGCTATGTGACAATGTTTGAGGGTTCTCCGGGGTGATGAATCACCCATCTTCGCACAGCCGATCGGGCTTAGTCAGCCATAATTGTTGTGAACAAATTGATCAACTTGCAATCTTGACCAGGGATAGTCTGTTGTAGTAGATTTGACCGGATAACGCCGGTGATTGGCCGTTGAGTACTTGAGTGTGCTCCAACCTTGGATTCTTAGTCGTTGTCTTCCCACCTGCGTTCTTCTACGACGTGCACTCTGCAAGGCCGTCCATAACTAGGTTATTAGTGATAAAGGAGATAGCTAGAAACTTGGGAATTGGTAGTGGAGGTGGTTTCAAATGATGTTTGCAACAACTTGAACAAATTCGTGCGAGGGGAAGTGCTTCCCACTTGCACCCTACTCCCTTTTTGGAGAGAGAACTCTACTCGGAAGGACAGACGCAGCGTTGTTGGGCGATGGCGACCAAGGCAGTTTCGATGTGTAATGGACGACCGCAAGCTGAAGAGGTAGTTGCAGTTTCAAATCGCCTATTTAATTGGGCCTACCATGAGCGCAAGACAAGCATTCAGACAGTGCGCACAATCAGCAGGTGTTTGAGCGAGGACTTTCTCTGATCCCTTCCTACACCCTGGTTGAATCATTGGTAGCCGACGGATGCTCCGCAAGCTTGCAATTGGCACTACTTATTCAAGAGGCACGTGGGCAGGCTCTTGCGATGGCGTGAGCGATTCGTAAGGGGCAATCCACGGGGGGTTCCAACAGAAATTGACACCTTCATTTGTGAAAGATGGTGGCTGGATTCAGTTCTTGATGAAGGAATAGGCTCGACAGAGGGCACAAGCCCGGCTCAAGGCATGACCAATCCAGGAGCGGGGTAGAATCCAGCATGCACTCTTGAATGCAAGAGAAAGCCGCCCTCAAACAAGGTTATAAAGTAAGGTTGACTCCGAGCAACTCCCATCGGGGGGCTTCGGCAAAAGCGGAAGGCGTGAACTTTTACATACTCCAAGAGCGATTCAGAGCCCCTTAGCACGGGAAACCCTAATTGACGACAATTCAACCGGTGGACAGGGGCGGGGAAGGGGGAGACTGGGGGGGCGATGTGGAGGAAGGCAACGTGACTTCACTAGAGACCAAACTGCAGTGATTGAGGAAGGAGGGGATTGGGGAAATTCCAATGCCACCGAACGTGGAGGGCGTGGTGGGCGTCCCGGAAGGGGGTGAAGCATTGCCTGCCGTGGAGGGGCACCAATTCGTTGGCGAGCACTAAACATCATAGTTGACCGCAATTCACCGCCAGTCTTGAGGAAGCGTTGGCCTCGGAATCAAGGGAGTGTTGGAAGCCCCCACACGCCAACTAGGGTCTCCATGAGGCGTGGGCATTGCGGGGCGGGTCCTTCATCATGGGGTCGACACGGAGCACAACAAACTCCTCGTAGGCGAAGCACGCACAGCTCAGACTTCACCACCATGCGAGCATGCCTTGGCAAGATAGCTTCTAGGAGAATGGCAATGAATCTCGTGGATCAATTCGAAAATGTGGCATTTGTGAACGAGTGGCTGCATGCTGTAACAAATTTGGCGTCTATTGACGTTCTAGAAAGTGCATCGCTTGTGCAGCCAGGTAGGGAATCGGCAGTCCTTGCTACTGGCCATGTCAGGTGTTCCAATTCAACACCGCGGCCCTTGCAGGGAAGTAGCCACGTAGGGGAACGACCACCGCATACCAAACCATATGTGCTCAAGTTGGTATACGAACAATTCGGGGCACAGCTACCTAGTAGTGTCTGGGTCAACTTGGAGATTCTGGGATACGACGCTGCACAATGGAGAAATATGAAGTCGTTTTTGGGTGATGTAGAGCAGGTGTGGTGGGAAAATGAGGTGCAGTGGTTCGGGGTGCAGTTCCAACCTCCAATTGGCTGGCGCAAGGTGGTTGTGATTGATTGCCAATCCTTCGATTACATGGCACCAACAATGGAGGGATACACAAGACGCGGGCTGACTTTCCCAACGCAGTCAGGTGCAGATGACAATAGTGTTGATGTTTGTGGGAACATTTCATCCATGGCACCTTGCATTTCAGAGGAAGCTAGTGCACCTCATCGGCCGCTGTAGCGACCCTTCTACTCGGACGTGCCACCTACAGATGGCGAGCAACAACCAACAAGTTACATCCCCTTCAGTAACTGGGATGGTTTCACCAGCGATTCTGTCGATTCTACTTGGATGGCCAAGTTTCGTGATTTTATAGGTAATGATTCTGATGATTCAAACCCTAACATCAAAGTAGAGGATGAAGATAGCGTCCATTTATCACAGCCTCATGTTCTAGACATGAATATATATTGCCACTTTTGTATGGCAGATGCTCGTGTGTGGATAGATCACATTCGAGCCAAGTATGATGATTCTCGATGGGGTAATAGTAGTTAGACATTAGTTGGTGACCGAACTACATTCCTTGGGCCTGAATCTGGCCCAACACGTAGGCTGACTCGGGCTACTCAGCCTCCAGTACATTTTTTTGATCTTTTTTTTGATGATGTCCTCTTAGACCGATTAGTGCAGGAAACTAATCAATATGGAGCCCAAGCCTCTTACAGGTATCCAACCTTGACAAATGGTCGTGAAGGGTGGTACGACACTTGTCCTGGCGAGTTGCGATTATAGCTGGGTTGTGTCATTTTGATGGCCATCAAACAATTCCCAACCATTAGAGATTACTGGAAGAGGGATGCATTTTTTAGATGTTCATTGCTTCCAAAAGTTCTTACCCGTGTTCGGTTCGAAGCCTTGCTGCGTTGCCTCCATGTGACGGATAATGCTTCTCTACAAACCGATAGGTCGCATGCTGACTATGATAAGATAGGAAAGGTGAGATTTATGGTAGACCACTTCGTTAGGAGATCCAAAGAGTTCTATAATCCTGGTAGGTATATCACAGTTGACGAAATGATGGTCGCTTATAGGGGTCGATACTCTGGCTTCAGACAGTACATGGCAGCCAAACCCACTAAGTATGGGTTCAAGTTCTGGGCAGGTATGTCTACAAAGAGCCGATACATCTACAATGTCATTCCGTATGTGGGAAAACAAAGAGAGGTAGATGTAGGGCAAAGTGAACGTGTCGTTTTAGATCTTATCAGAGGCCTTGAGTACCGAAAACATGTGATTGTAGTAGATAATTTCTTCACGTCTCCCTCTTTGTTTGACAAGCTCCTTGACCTTGACACCTTCGCAACGAGAACACAAAAGAGGCCACGAATTGGTGTGCCGTCTCTTCTCTGCGGATTCCATAGAGATGAGCACCCTTGTGGGACTTTGTTTTGGCTCATCCATGAGGACCATAAGATGGCAGCAACAACGTGGTTTGACAGCAAGTCGGTGATTTTTCTGAATACTAGTACTGATCCCGTTGCTCCAGGACCCCCTACTTGTAAGCGTTGTACTATACCGCAACAATTGGAGTACGCGGAGAACATGGGAGGAGTTGAAGTGGTAGATCAAATGAAGAGAGATTACACTTGCCAATACCACAATCACAAATGGTAGCACAAAATGTTCTTTTTTGTTTTAGATTCTAGTCTACATAACAATTGAGTGCTGTATTGTGAACACATGCAAGGGAGGCCGGAGAAATTAGGTATGAGGAAGCAGTTCTATTACAAGGTCGCCCAAGCCCTGATTGAGCCCAGGTTTCCTCTCCCTCGAACCATTCACGTTGCTGGCAGGAATCCAAACGCCCTCCACGTCCCTGAGTCTCATCACACCTTAGTCCGGAAGTGCATTAGGTGTGGCAGGAAGTAGAACAGCTACTACGCAGCATGTGGATTTATGTTCATGTGCTACAAATCTTGCTACTTGATCTTTCACAGCTGTCGGACGTGGGCCTTGAAGATAGCCGCGATGTAACTAATGACTTTTTTTTTTGTCCCAGATTGGTTGATCAAAACTGAAGCTCGACACTCTCTTGGTGCTGAGAATAGTTGCCCCATGCCCGGTGCAATGCGGGTGGCGTAGAGCTTGGCAGAGCGTCATAGGTTCACCGTGAGATCGGAGGATGACGTCAATTCAGTCATAGGAGGCAGTGACGGCAGCACCCTCCTCGACGAAGCTTTGCCGACCAAGCTCTAGTTTCAGCTGAAGAGGACCTCGGGGTGCAATGGTTCGGCATGCTAGTACTGAGGAAGCGTTGCACTTGTTATCAAGATTGAATAGTTTTGTCGTGGTAGTTATTTTTTTTAGCCGCATTTGTCTTTTGCAATCCGTAGTTGTTGTGATCTGTTACATGAACATTTCGCACTTGGTAGTGCGACGTTGTTGTTGACATTGATTCGGACGCATGGAATTGAAAATTTCCAATATTTCCATTTTGAATTGAACGTGTGACTCTGTGTATCTCCCCTCACTGCCCTCCTTGTGACGGTTCTTGTTTCCGTGTCACCAGCCTCAGACTTGTTGTTGAAGCTTGTGTTGGGGTCTTCAAGTGCAGGTCTTCCCAGTTACAGCGCACAGCTGGCCGTGATGACGTTGGTGGTATCGGTAGCAGCCTGGTTACATTTTTGCTGTACTAGGCTTAAGACAAGACTAGCTTGGGAATTGTGCCGCTTTCGGCAACAATAGTAGGCAATGTTTGTCGAATTTTGGTTCACTTTATTTTTCCTATTTTTATTGCCTTGTTCACGTATGAGATTCCTGCATCTGGAGAGACATCTGATTTGCTAGCTGGCAGTGAAAAATCTCAAAAGATTCAACATTCTCGAAAATGGCCCGGATGCCTAGTAAAGCCTCTTGATCAAAAGTTATATGCTTCAAATCTGGACGGTGGATTGACTCGGGAAATGCATCTCCACACTCGGTAGGTAATGAGCTCAAAGATGCAACAGTGATTTTTGGTGTGTCGCACTAGACTACAAATTATGCACATTTAAGCGTGATGTGTGCAGAAGCTCGTTTTTCAGTCGGTTCCAGCTGTGACGCACAAGGGTTAAATTTCTGAGAATGCAAAGATGTATAATAAGTACAACCTAAAAATATAATGTACTAATGAAGGAATAAAAAAAAGGCAACTTCCTTGACTTCTAAGATAATTCTAGTATGCCACCAAACAAATTAAATCTCATTACTTTCAACAACACTGAATATATGACTGTATTTTATTATTAATGGTGGGAATTAGTGTCTTCAACAAAATTAGTATCACTACTAATAATTTATTTAAAAAAAAATCAGAAACAATATTACTTCATCCTATATTACAATACTACTGGGACTATTTTACAAATAGTCTAACTTTGATCAATTAGTTTAGCACGTACTACTACGACAAATGAGTGTAACCGAGACACAAAAAATATAAAAGCAAATCTTCTACAAACTGAAACACAGAATTAACGCAGCCGTCGATCCAGGATCGAACGGCGACGATGCGATCTAGGGTTTGGCGCTCTGCCTGGTAGCCCTGAGAGTGATGGGATTGGCTCTCTTGCGAAGCTCCGCGCTCTCTCAACAGGCACTCCCCCGCGGGCTCGTCTCCTTCAAGAACCATGGTACGCATCATTTCGTCTGTCTAATAAATCTGGTTGGAATTATGAGTACCACATCTTCTTATTCGCTGTAATTTAATGTATTGTCCGTCTCCTTTTTTGATTCTCGACTTCTCTGGCAATTGTCACGATCCTCTGTTTTTGTCGAGCAGGGTATCGATTTGAAGGCCGGTGGTCGCAACAAGAAGGTCAAACGTACAGCTCCCAAGAGCGGAAATGTTTACCTTAAGCTTCTTGTGAAGGTACAACTCTGCAGCCTCGCATACATGTTGCATGAGCACCTCCTTCTAGACCTAGTTATGGATATTTTCGCTCGAGCCGAAAATTAGGGTTTTGAGCTGCGGTGTGAGCAATCACAGTCGGGAGACAGGTGTATGCACTGGGCGCGAGAACGCATGTCCACTGGTGCGCAAGTATTCTGCTGTCCGTAGGAAATTAGGGTTGAGATTGGTTTATGAAGACCAGAGTTGGTAGCTTCGGATGAATTAGGGTACACTGGGAATTCGAGAACAGGGTTTAGGGTTTTACCAATGGAAGCCTTTGTGGGATACAGCTGTACAGGTTTTTGGTGAGGAGGACCGACGCTCCTTTCAATGGCGTGATTTTGAAACGTCTGTTTATGAGCCGAATGAACCGGGCTCCTTTGTCCATTAGTCGCCTTGTGAAGTACATGGCCGGGAAGGTAACATATTCCAAGCCCTGACTTTGGACATGCTTTGGGATTCCAATGGAGAATTTCGACCTTTGCCCGATTGAGGAGTTGGCGCTCTTCTCGTGATGGACTTGATTGTGGGATTTTCGCGCCATTGAGTGATATTTTAGGCGCTTGAGAGCGTGATGTTGATTGTGGTGTGCGTTTTTGTTGTAGGATGACAAGATCGCCGTGTTGGTCGGTACCATCACTGATGATATCAGACAGTACGAGGTGCCAGCATTGAAGGTGGTCGCCTTGCGGTTCACGGAGACGGCTCGCGCTCGTATTTTGCAGGCTGGAGGGGAATGCCTGACCTTCGATCAGCTGGCGTTGCGTGCACCAACTGGAGCCAACACTGTGAGTTTTGTTGGAAGGCCGTGTGTCTGTCGTGGAGCTTTTTTGTAGTATTATATGATGCCGGTTGTTGTTTAGTTTTCTGGTGTGTTGTGAACTATATGTGCAGCCACGGAGAGAGGCCCTGACAGGTTCTGGTTACCGTTCTACATAGTGTTAACGGGGCTGTACAGGGAGGATTGTTCAAATTTGTATGTCATTTTTCCGCAGATTTGATGGAAGCTGTATTGCGATTGGATCGTCTGGATGAATTGTCTGTGTGGTTCGTTGTAGGTGGATGCTGACATTGTTTGTTTTTTGGATGAAGGTTCTTCTTCGTGGCCCTAAGAACGCTCGCGAGGCAGTGAAGCATTTCGGGAGGGCACCTGGAGTACCTCAAAGCAGCACGAAGCCTTACGTCCGTGCGAAGGGTCGCAAGTTTGAGAAGGCTCGTGGTCGTCGTAACAGCAGAGGCTTCAAGGCGTAGAGAGTTGGTTGACTTGGTGCTGGGTGATATAAAGATGCATTTTTGGTGTCCTTTCTCTTTCGAGATTGTGCATGACGTGTGTGGTAGGTGGCTCTTTGTCTCTTGAATGTAATGGCCTTGGATGAGGAAGCAAGAAATCGTGGACTCTTTCATTGTTCTCCGTACGTGAGGCCACACCATTGTGGCTGCCTAACCTGCACGCAAATATGAAGACTTTTAACTGGGAATCTACAATTATTTTGTTATTTTGCAGATAGGGCTGACAAGATAATTTCATACAGAGTTGTAACGTGTAACTTTGATGGAGACCCAGAAAGCTTGCGTCTCAAATTAAGAATGTAATTGAAGGGGTAGAATGAAATTGTTCTCTCGGTCCCTGACAGGTAGTACATGACAGAAATGGTGCAAGTTATCTCCATGCCATGTAATGGACATGCGAGCGTTCCAACCAACTACCCTGATAGCAGTGATTCAAAAGCAGAGGCATACAAAATAGAATGGATGACAGATCTCAGCATGAATTCAGAATGCAAATACGATGACATGCCTGGACCACTTCAGATGTGATTTTTGACCAATCTTTCAATTAGGTTGCAAGTATCATATGACAGTACCAAATGAATGCACTTGTCATGTCGCCTACCACTCACGGTCCCACTGTCCTGATTGTGAATTTGGATAGTTTACGTATAAGTGTGTATAGATTGAAAGAAAATAAATGTACTTGCTTGCATGGTTGGACATGCAAAATTGGAGCTGATAACTTCATATTGGAACTACTACAAGGTCGAAGATACCATTTGTGCTACTTGAAGAATTTTACATCCTGTTTTTTCGGAGATTTATAGACGACCTTTGGATACAAGAGCCAACACTTTGCAGACATTATTTTTTTCACCATCAATGGGTTTTTTTGTCATTTCAAAATGGGGCATTGTATATCACGCAATAAGTAAGTGAAAGCTAGCAATCCCATTTTCATTTAAAGATGCCATCCACATCTTGTCAAGTTTTGCTTGTTTCTTTTCATTGAATCATTTCAAAACGGGACGTTGTAAATCACTGTAAGTTAAGTGACAGCTAGCAATCCCATTTTCATTTCAAATGCCATCCATGTCTTGTCAAGTCATGCTTACACCACTTGCTAATAAGTCCAACCAAAACATCGATCTACTTTTGCTCGATGACTTGAGTGAATCCTTGAGATCAGCTTGAACCTGCTGATTACTGTAACAATCAAAAGTGGGAGGGAGATCGATTTATGGATCAGCAGGGATTGAAAGCTAGATCATCAAACTAAGATCAATTGATATGATGAGTACCCAACGACCCCGTCGTCTTCAAATTCTCTTCGTTCTGTTCTTTGTAATCATCATGATAGATTCGGGTGTTGCCGGCGCCTCCGAGCCCGAGGATTACGCGTGCAATTTTAAGAAGAACCCCGAGTTGAGCTCTTTCCCATTTTGCGACACTAGTCTGTCGGACCGCGAGCGTGTGGAAGACCTCGTTTCGCGGTTGACGCTGGAAGAAAAGCTGCTGCAGCTGGTCAATAAGGCGGCCAATATTTCCAGGTTGGGTGTCCCTGGGTACCAGTGGTGGAACGAAGCTTTGCATGGAGTAGCCACGAGCCCGGGCGTGGATTTCAGTGGCAGCGTCCGTCACGCCACCAGCTTTCCTGCGCCCATTTTGACGTCGGCCACATTCAACACCACGCTGTGGAACCGAATTGGTCAGGTAGCTATTCAAATGTTTTTGCAACACTGATTCCATATGCCATTTTTTCGTTCATTTCCTTCTTTAGCTCTAAAGTCTAGGACTGGTATAGATTTCAGAATGCACGGTCTAAACATAAAGGTGCTAAGTTTGAGGAATACCACCATTTTAACAAAAATTTGATTATGCGTTTGCATATTAAGCAATTGCGCATTGTTCCTATTATTGGATTGCTTGATTTTTGGTTGAATCTTGTTAGAGGTCAATAGATTTTAGATTCTCTTATATATTCTTTGGACACTCAATGAATAAAGTATAGATTTTCAAATTGTTAAATGATGTAGGTGTACACAAAAATGACCCTAGACTTTCATAAATAGAAGTTGTACATTTTAAGCAAGAATATGTAAGGGGTGGTTTTAGGAAGGGTTTACAATTAGGTTTGGTTAAATCTAGCTTAGAGGCTAGCGACGTAGTTGTTTTATTCATGACTTGCTTGTTGGACAAAAAATCAATGATCTTGAATAGTTTTTTCACTCTCCATCTTTGGTTAATTTCTTAGACTTCTTTGATTTGAACACCTCTTAAATGCATAATGAAGTATGGCACACTATCAATGATAATACTTAGCATACTTGTCAAACATTCAAATTGTGCCATGGTTATTGGTTTGGAACCTAGGAAGTCTTATTAAAAATTAAAGAAGTAAGGATGTATCCAACTTCAACCTCACGTGCTTTAATTTATCTTTATCAAAGCTCTAGTTTCTTAGTAACAATTATCATATATCCCACACTCGATTGACAATTCTCTAATGATGAGTAACAACTAAGTTGAATGGACTTTCAAGATTTCTTCTAATCACTTTCACTTCTCCAATCTATAATTCTATAGTTACTTTTCAAAGACTTGATTTCTTTGCCATTGAATCATCTAAGATTGTGGCATTTCTATTATGATCATTCTAGGTAACTTTATTTTGTAGATTAATTGTAGCTTTTGTAACTTAATAAGTATAATTATATTCTACAACTAGGTTCTAAATTTGATTTTCCTAAAATATTATTTTCTCTAATTGTCACACATAACCTATCAAGTGCCTTTATTGAGTTTATTCTACTAGGATGGAAAAAAAAAAATTTATTTTGATATTTGGACAATAAAATCAATATAGGCATTTTTGAGCTCCAGTAGAATGTATCAATGTAGCGTCAATATTTCACAAACGTACTCATAAGTCTTTATTTTTTTATTACAATAACTTCAAAAAATTTGCACATGTTGACATTAATATTAACAGTGGTTTTTGAAGCCATGCGTCTTTTTGGAATTATATTCAATGACAATAAAATAAAAATTTATGAATTTTCAAAGTATGACATTGTAAATAAAATTACTTATACCTGTACCTCAAAAATACCCATGTAATTATGGGATTATGGGAATGATGGGTGTACTAGCCATTCGTAGTTGAATTGTTTACCCTTGTAAGGGTGTTGCAATGGATCACAAAGAATCCTTCTATGCAAGATAGAAGTGCCATTACCAGCCCTCAAAAATGCTATTCAGAAAGTTTTTTTGGCACCCCCGCGGTGCAGTTACAGAAAGAAAGAAAAAAAAAAAAAAAAAAAAAAAAAAAATATATATATATATATATATATATATATATAATTATTATTTTAAATAAATAATAAATAATAAAATAAAAATAATAAAATAAAAATAAAAATATATATAAATTCTCCAGTCACAAGTAGTGCCACATCAGATTCCCCCCCTAAAAAAATTAATTTAAAAAATAAAAAATAAAATTCATTTTTTTCCCTAATTGCACCACAGCCCTGCAAAACTCACGGCACTCCTGAGGGCTGAAATTTTTTGTAATGATATGAATTTTTGATGTTGCAGATCAAAGTAGTCCAATGGATTCCAAAGAATCCTTCTACACGAGACAAAAGTGCATGTGAATTCTGTGCGAAAAGGGAAGGTCTTGCACAATAGTTTGACCATCCAATGAGTGTTTTATTTTTATTTTTTTAAAAGTAGATGATTCACACCTGTACCAAAAAAAAGGATGATTTCCTTTCCAGCCCCTCCTCACAGGGTTACAGAGACTTGGCTTTTGCAGGTGGTGTCAACGGAAGCAAGAGCCATGTACAACGAAGGAAGGGCGAATCTGACCTACTGGACTCCCAACATCAACATTGTTCGTGACCCACGGTGGGGACGAGCCATGGAAACATCCGGCGAAGATCCTGTCCTCACCAGTGCGTATGCAAAGTTCTTCGTCAGAGGTATGCAAGAAGGAGCTGCTGGAGAGTCCGGTGAATGGCCCGCCAGTATGAATTCTCCGGGACAAGGGCCTCACCGGCTGAAGGTGAGTGCGTGTTGTAAGCACTACATTGCTTACGACATGGAAAATTGGGACGGCGTAGACAGGCACCACCATGATGCAAAGGTATGAAATGGTCCCAGACTTCATTACCAATTCGATGCAGATTTTGATACAGATTTCGATGCAGAATTGGATGCAGAATGATGCATCTCCTCCATTCTGTATAACTTGGAACTGGGCAGGAATCAAGCGATGAATTAATTTCGTCGTCCGGAGGAGTGGATGGTTTGATCACAATTTCAGAATTGTGTCCCGTATTTTGTCCCGAATGGAGGAGTGGATGGTTTGATCATAATAGAAGTAGGCATTTTCAGAATTGCGTGTCCCAAAACTTTGGGCTAGTCGACTCCGTGCCCACCAGTTTGTAGAGTCAGTTTGGTAGGTGATTGCGCCCAACATGATTGCAAATTATCTGCAAACCACTGAGCCTAAATTTTAAGGTTAGACTTCGTCAATGAGTTAAATCGTCAATAACATCAAGCCCTAGACGGAGACAGACCTAATGTGTCAATTATCATGCAGGTCACGCTCCAAGACTTAGAGGACAGCTACAATCCCCCATTTCAAAGCTGTATTCAAGAGGGCAGAGCGAGCAGCCTCATGTGTTCATATAACCGCGTTAACGGCAAACCTTCCTGTGCAAGTTATGAGCTTCTGACCACTACTGTCCGAGAGCGGTGGAACTTGGACGGGTAGTAATTACTGACCCTTACCCAATAAACCCTCACAAAATCCTTCGCAAAAAAAACTCATTGTAGTAAGCAAATTTCTTGCTGAAATACGTTGAAAAACACACATTAACAAGCAACATTGGGATGGACTAGATGACTTTGAGAGCAATGGGACTCAAGAAGATGATAGGAGAGATCATATTGATTGTAATAACATTATGGATGCTGTAACCTCTACCCACAAGATTTTGAAACCCATAGCTTATCCTCTAAGTATCAGTGAACAGGTACATTGTGTCCGATTGTGGAGCTCTGTTGAGCATGTACAGAGACATCACGTATGCGCCAACTCCAGAGGATGCCGTGGCAGACGCTCTCAATGCAGGTGAGAGGAAAGGGAAACAACTGAAGCCAGAGGTCCACAAACAATTTAGATCATTGTTCAGGCTGATACCGAAGTCATCAATGTTCGAGGAGAACCGCCGGTTCAGTTAGTTCATTGTTAGCCGGGGGAATTGGGAAAAAAATCTAGTTGCAATTTGAAAACATCGGAAAAAACCCCGTGAGAAAATGGAGAAAAAAACGGACTCGGTACTTGAAAATCCAGTTGTTCCTCAAGCCATTTCCTATGTAGAAAAACTGCAGAACGAATCTCAGCTAGCCTTTAGTTTACTTCCTTGTTGGCACCACTCATGCCAACATGACAGACGCAAATTACAACGAGAACGAGCGCGCTTAATAAGAGATGTCCATCTCAAGGCCATTTTGAAGCTCCAAATTCTTTGAAATGATATTGATCGATGTCACTGTTAGCATTGAACAAATGTCTTACTTTAGTATGTGTTCAAATTTGAAATTCTCTATAGAAAAAAAGGCATTCTAGATTAGACTAGTATCAAGGACCCATGAGTGAGGTCTGCTGAGCTTAATTACGTGCGGTTGTGACCAGGAATGGACGTGGAATGTGGATCGTACTCAGCGTCACATGGGCTCGAAGCAGTGAAGCAAGGAAAATTGGACGAAACCGCAATTGACAACTCTCTCATCCACCAGTTCCTGGTGCGAATGCGCTTGGGCTTGTTCGACGGTGACCCCCAAACTCTGCAATATGGAAACCTGGGGCCATCGGATGTGTGCACGCAGGCGAATCAAGAGCTGGCGTTGGAGTCTGCAAGACAGGGTATTGTGTTGCTCAAAAACGACGGTCATACGTTGCCTCTGACGCTGCCACCCTACCTCACTCTTGCGGTCGTTGGGCCTCACGCAACTTCGACCCTTGATTTACTTGGAAACTACCATGGTACGTTGTTTTTGCGGTTTTCTTTGGAGATACATGGAGTTGTGGAGAGATCTTTTGACAAAGGTTAGGGCTAAATTTATTAAGATCAAATCTTCTTCTTGATCTTGCTGGTCAAGCCAAGTGCATGAATGGATGAATTGCTGTTGCTATTGGAGATGGGATCAAATCTTTCATAGTTTTAGTATTACCCTGAGTCTATCTTATGCATCAGCTTCTTGGGTTCAGGGTTTACCCTAAACCCTGAAACCCTGAGCAAAAAACAGGTTTTGAGAGCAATAGTTATTCTTCGTAGAACATATTTTGCTGAAAGAGTTTGGGATTTGACAAACAGACAAAATGTTGTGAATGATGTATTACACCTACTTAAAATCGATTCACTATTGCATTATTATTACTATTAGCATTATTTTCAAGGGATTCAACTTAAATGAGATGAACTACAGATACGAAATTAGTCGATTTTTCTTGACATTTATAACAGCAGCTATTGATAAAAGTTTTAGATTATGACATGCTTTCATCAATCGGTCATCATTTCTAAGTAACGTTCTAAACTCATTCAAACTTTCTTTGGCATTTTCAGGCATTCCATGTAAGTCCATCACACCACTGCAAGTATTCGAAGGGCTTGAAGTTGTCCACAACATCAAGGTCAAATATTCTCCAGGGTGCTCTGGAACAGCTTGTGAAGACGATGACCTTGTGGCGGACGCAGTGTCTGTCTCGAAAGAGGCAGTTGCAGTTGTTATATTTGCAGGACTGAGTCAAATCCAAGAGCGTGAAAAGCTCGACAGAGTGAGCCTCCTGTTACCTGGGCATCAACAACATCTTGTTCAGGCAATTGCAGAAGTTGCTGATGGGAAACCTGTGGTGCTTGTCATAATGTCAGGCGGGCCTGTCGATCTGAGCTTTGCGAAAGAGGATGAGAGGATCCAGAGTATACTGTGGGTGGGGTATCCAGGGGAAGCTGGTGGACAAGCCATTGCTGACGTTATTTTTGGTGACCATAACCCCGGTAAATGATGCATAAATTCTCAGCAGTAGATTTCAGACTTGGTTGGAGATGCCTGTCAATCATATGTAACCAATTAAACCTAGTCCTAAAAGTCTAGATTAAAAGGTCTAATATGGTGGTAAGCTCTATTGACACCATTATGAATTAAGATTCTCTTGGGGTGGTTCTACTAACTGTATCACATGGACTTTCTTTTACAAACTTTTATAATAAGGTAGAATCCACCCAAACATAACAACCTACATCTTCAACTTTGGAGTGTACAATTCATACTAAATAGTATTACTTCTTGGATGAAAATCGGGTTTCCATTTCACCAGAAGTGCATATCAAGGACGAGGATTTCAATGCATTGAGGTGCTTGAACTAATCTTGTCAAAATTGAACTAGTAAGAGTTCGTTGAAGTTGAGGGTGTTGGCAGGCTGATATTAGTGTAGGGATTTGTAACTTGGGGGTTTAGGGTTTGAGGTTTAGGGTTAAGGATTCTAGACAAATTTTTACTGCAGTTGATATAGTTTATATAGTACCTTCTAAGTTCTAATGTAAGTAGCCCTGATCCCAGACTGATGACACCGACTAGATTATTTACCTGGTTTTCCACAAATTTTATATTGTTGGTCTTTGCAGGTGGACGAACTCCAGTCACATGGTATCCAGAAAGCTATACAAGCTTAAATATGACGGACATGCACATGAGGCCTAATGGTACCACCGGATACCCTGGCCGCACCTACCGCTTCCACACGCAGCCTGTTGTGTACGGATTTGGTCATGGCTTGAGCTACTCAACGTTTGAGTACCGCTTCTCATCGGAGCCACTTCATATAAATGTCAGGGCTGGTCAAGATCTTCACTGCAAACTGGACAACGGCGGCACTACAAACTCTGAAACACAACCGGCTTCATTTCGTGACCCAGGTATGCTTCAGCTGTATCCATGGCGAGTGATCGACTCATAATGTACTGTTCAAGTGAAGTTATAATTTGTTGTTCTTGTGTGAGTATTTTGGGATCTCTACAGTAGGCAACTAAACTGCTCAACTTCTTGTCTATATTGAGATTATGTCACCCTAATGGCAAAGCAAACCAGATCATGAAGAACAACCGCAAGTTAATACCTGGCTGCTTCACCATTGAAGCCGTTGAGTAGATCCTCACTTGCGTTAAATTCTTCATAACCTTGACTGCCATTACCTACATTATGTCCACTCTCTTCAAGTGGCCGAACCCTAAGCCCTAAACTGGAATTCCACCCCGAAAGTATTCATGAATATTAAGGATTTTGTCGGAGATTAATAGTTCTATTATGAAGAACCTGTGGACTTTTATGAAAAACACAGTGCTCCGATTCCTAATGGTCACTGTCGCAAAGCCTTGTCCCAACACAATGATGTGAATTTCTTTTAATTTTTCACTTCAACAAAGCAATTCTAAAGACTGAATCATGAAATTCACATTTTGAAATTCAATATGCTACGATCTTATATAGTTATTATACATAGTTTGGACATCTCCTAATTTCAGGATTTAACAAAAACTAAGATCCAAAATGTGTTTGGGTTGTCGTCTACAGGTGTTTCTGAAGACTCGTGTTTTCAGGTCAGAGTTGTGGTCAAGAACAATTCTTCACGAATTGGGCATGAGACTGTACTTTTGTATTCGCAGCCTCCCGAGCCCGGGAGAAATGGAGACCCACTGAAACAATTGGTGGCATTCAACAAAGTACATCTAACACCAAACTCAGAAACGGAATTGCTTTTCAATCTGGACATTTACAAGCATCTCACATCAGTTCAAGTGGACGGCACAAGAGTACTTACAAGCGGTGTCCATTCTCTTCAAGTGGCCGAACAGACGTTGCAAGTGATAGTTTCAAGACCCTAAACCCCCAAACCCTAAGAACCCTAACCCTAAAACCTCCGATACTGGTATTTATTTCCATTTCATGCATTCCTTTGCAACGTTGAGATCATGTTGCACAAGTGAAAGCTTCTCATGTACAGTACAGTTATATCTATTATATTAAGTATGCATTGTCATGACCAATGTCACAAAATTTGTCACATTTTCATCCTAGGGAAATATCATCCAATTATTTCATCCAATATTCTCTTAGCTAGAGTGCGACAAACATTGATGCACACTTTTCTCTTATCTCTTTGTGAACAAAAATGTGCAAGAGGAGTGTTGTTGTAGACTTTTGTAACAATTGTACAACTAGTATGAGTACAACAGTTGTCGAACTAGTATCTAAGAAAATGTATGTACATATGGATACTTTAAACATAGGAAAACGTATGTGTATATTTAGATGTAGGTACAGATAATTATCCCATATTTGTTCACAAGTTTCTTCTGTCCCTTGCGAATGAAAATATGCAACGGGAGTGTTGTTGTAGATTTTTTGCAACAGTTGTATGACTAGTATAAGTAAAATAGCTGTACAACTGGTATGTAAGGAAATGTATGTGCACATGGATATTTGTACACATGCATACATATGGATAGATACAGATAATTATCCCATACCTTTTTCTTTTGTTGAACTTCCCACCAGTTGGTTTGAAAATATATATTTCCTGAAATTTTTGAAAGTAATTATGGTGGGGTGCATCAAATAGGAAATAATATATCATACATTCAATTGTTCTATTTGAATGAGTGTATTGTTCTCTATGGCTACTCAAGTACATGGAACATGTCACAGACTATTGCTCAAGAATGATTTGTTTGAAACTCAAGACTCTAATCATATGAGCTAAATTCAAGCAGAAGAAAAAAAGCAGGAGTAACACATACTCTCTCTGTTCCACTAAAAAAAATCCAAAATTCTTCTTTTTGAGGGATTAATTGTATTTTTAGTCATAGTGCTAGCAATACATGTATTTAAGAACAAGTAAGCTATCATTTAAATCTATGCAAAATCTCTAGTTTAGACATTGTCATTTAGGCACCTAAAATCCATGTGGAAAGTACAATATTTCAACATAATTTGTAAATGCTACCAGCTTTGTCAATTTAAATGATTTAAAGGATGGTGGCAACAATAGGATTCTAGAAATGTGTTTCCCAACCTATATATGTGCAATAAAAAAAACTAGACCACTTTACAAACAAATTTTTATAGTGTTGAAGTGGTCACTAAATACATCATCAACACTACTATCTAAAGAAACAATTTGTTCAAGGTGCTTTATATGAGCAAGACCAAACTTGCTAGGCTAAAAGAATGCTCCTAGATTTTTTCACTTGCCCCCACAAGGTTGTTCAATACGGCGAACACTTACTAAACGTTCAAAATCAAGAAACAAAGCTTTTTAGTGGGACAAAAAATTGGTTTGATTTGGAGGTTATTAGTGGGACAGAGGGAGTAGCTTAGGGAAACAATTACTCATATGAGGAAAAATTCATGACAATCAAGGAGACCATTGTAATCCAGACTATTGTTGCTATGATCCACCATGCCATTCATTTCGCAGGATTTGGGTACCTCCAAACCGCCACTTTTGCTATTGTGCCTAGTTACTATTATTAGACTGGTGTAATTTTCGTTGATTTTTTTTTGGGAAGTGAAAGGAGGTTCCAACACACTAAAGAACGTGGCATTTGGATATCCTAAATAAAAGTTATGAAGTATCAAAGTTTTTTGGTAGATGTTCTAAAATATTTTCATGCACATTAATTTTGGAGATGTACAAAGACTAATGATGACTGTTTTGGTTCAATGGTGCATTTGGATGTGCCCACCTTTTGAGCTCACCCCTAAGTTCCTTTGAGATTTTGTTGCTATGACTCACCTACTTTATTGACCATTAAAGGATAGGCCTACAACCACTTTTTCAATCCTTAAAGGTCCTCTCTTTGTATGTTTTCATTTTGCAACTATATATTAATAAATAAAAATTGTATTATTTTTCAAAGATGTAATTAAATGTCTTCTATAAGTCATAAAAATTTCAGACTTTTTTTGAAAATTTGAAATTACTAAGAATTTTTGAATGAAAAGTGAAAATCAAATCAATTATATCATCCCAAATTATCTTCGTGAACTTGAATTTTTGTCTAGGCTCAAATATTTGCCTGGAGTTAAATCTATGTTTGGGTTTGAATCTTTGCTTGCTCCATTCATTCCCATTGCAATTGCTCTCAGAATTGTAGCTAGCCTCCTTCCTTCCAGATCACAACATACAACTAGAAAATCATTTTGGGACAAAAAATTAAAGGGAACTAGAAGATCATTTGGAGATGCAAGGAGTACAAAATATGTTTAAAAAATCCAAAAAATTCTCCATAAGTGTATTTTTGTGTAATTGTGGTGCCAAAATTTTATTACATCATTCAAAAATTAGAAAATCATTGACACTCCATAATAATAGGTTTAAAGTTCAAGTTGCCATAAACTATTCAAATTTAGGAATTTTCCAGATCTCAAATTGAGGTAGAAGCTGAACTTGATGAGCTTCATTTCACTTGTCACTCTCAATTTTATTTTTTTTAAATTCTCTTAATGGCTTATATTCAAACCTATGTAAAGGAGCACAGATTGCCAAAATTCACTTATTGTTGATCCATGCATTTGCCATTTATTTATGTAGGAAAGTCAAGTAATACCACAAAGAAAGAATATATAACATCTTTTTTTGAAATAAGGTTCAAACAATTGTCCCTCAAAAAAATTAGATGAAAAAATATACTTTTTCCATCCATACGTGCTTCTTTGAAATTATCCCAAATTCCAAATGCTTAAGAGGATGTTTTGTATCCTAAGTTTTGCATCTATATTAAGGGTTTGCAAAACATAAATAGACCCTACAAGTTGGATATGGATCCCTTATTTTGTATCCTAAGTTTTGCATCTATAATAAACCCTAAAACTAGGGATCCATATCCAACTTGTAGGATGTAACTATTTCCAATCAAGGTTGGAACAAATTTTTTACCAAAATTTGGAATGTGATTTTTTCTCCTTTGCAAGGTTGGGACTATAAGGTCATGACACATGTCCTAGTGTAGTGAGCAAGAAAGTAGGAAGAAATGAGTAGGAAATGAGTTCTAGAATTATCAAAATTGGAAGACTCTATACATTGGGTATAGATTGAGGCTAACTTTGGATTCCAAAATTCATAGTAATTTGAGTTTGAAGAATAAAAATCATGAAAAATTGACAATGCCAATCATTTCTATCTTTCTATAGGGCAATAAATTTACATTGCCTTCTACTACTCCAAAACATGCGTGGAATCGCTTAAGTGGTCAACTATAGATGATTCTACCATAAGGGCATCTTCAGTAGAATCTGCATACTACCCATGCCAAATATAACTCTAAATTTTCACTGCTTTGTAATTAGAACTTGAAATATCCATCACTGGAAGAGCATTCAAATTACTTTAGAGTAATATTTAGCGAAAGCAAATTCCACGGTGCATTTGGGATGCCCTGCTAACACATCAAAGTGCTCAGCTACTGTAGTTATGACAACAGAGTAGCGTTATATATTTTTGTACGACAGGAAGTTTTATGTGACAACAGGCAGGCTAGCTTATGCAGAATAATCTACGCCATCATCGTAAAAATAGACCATTGCATGATATCAGTGGCAAGGATGTCAAGCACTTAAGCATTTGGTCAGGAAAACATTTGATCAGAATGACGAGAATATGAACCACACGACCATGCACAAATTGAAGGATTAAGTGAACATTCAACAAATTCTAAATATGGAACCATAGACAACAGAAGAGAGATGGACTACATTTATGTCTGTCATCATCAATGAAAATCCATTTCTTAGGCATATTTCCCAATAAAAGATCAGCAGTACATTACCCAGCAGATCAGACCCAATGACGGTGCACACAGCTACGTAAGTACTACCACATAAAAACCAGAATGACAGAACATAGACTTCACGCCCCGCTAAAAGATGGTGTAAGAAAGTTCTCCCTTGCTATCGCAGAAACTAGGCAGAGCTGCACGAGCCTCAGTCGGTACTTAAAATGCTATTCACAGTCCAAGTATAGTTCAAGAAACGAATCAAAGAGAACAATTCAGTCAGCAAGATCTTGCTTGGGCATTCAAGGCCATTACATTCAAGAGACAAGAGAAGCCAACAAACACACATCACGCATAATTTCAAAAGATAAAGGACACCAAAAATGCATCTTTATATCACCCAACACCGATCTCCAGACCGTTTGTATCAAATTACCAATCTACTCTCAACACAAAGGTAACCATCTGTCTACGCCTTGAAGCCTCTGCTGTTACGACGACCACGAGCCTTCTCAAACTTGCGACCCTTCGCACGGACGTAAGGCTTCGTGCTGCTTTGGGGTACTCCAGGTGCCCTCCCGAAATGCTTCACTGCCTCGCGAGCGTTCTTAGGGCCACGAAGAAGAACCTTCATCCAAAAAACAAACAATGTCAGCATCCACCTACAACAACTCTAACAGACAATTCATCTAGACCAATCGCAATCGCAATACAGCTTCTATCAAATCTGCGGAAAAATGACACACAAAATTGAACAATCCTCCCTGTACAGACCCGTTAACACTATGTAGAACGGTAACCAGAAACTGTCAGGGTCTCTCTCCGTAACTGCACATATAGTTCACAACACACCAGAAAACTAAACAACAACCGGCATCATGTAATACTACAAAGAAGCTCCACGACAGAAACACGGCCTTCCAACAAAACTCACAGTGTTGGCTCCAGTTGGTGCACGCAAGGCCAGCTGATCGAAGGTCAGGCATTCCCCTCCAGCCTTCACAATACGAGCGCGAGCCGTCTCCGTGAACCGCAAGGCCACCACCTTCAATGCTGGCACCTCGTACTGTCTGATATCATCAGTGATGGTACCGACCAACACGGCGATCTTGTCGTCCTACAACAAAAAAACACACCCCAAACAACATCACGCTCCCAAGCGTCTAAAATATCACTCAGTAGCGCGAAGAATCCCACAATCAAGTCCATCACGAGGAGAGTGCCGATTCCTCAATCGCGAAAAAATCGAAATGGCTCACAACAACCCGAATGAAAATCCAAAATTAGGGCTTGGAATATGTTACCTTCCCGGCCATGTACTTCACAAGGCGACTAATAGACAAAGGAGCCCGGTTCATTCGGCTCATAAACAGACGTTTCAAAATCACGCCATTGAATGGAGCGTCGGTCCTCCTCACCAAAAACCTGTACAGCTGTATCCCACAAAGGCTTCCATTGGTAAAACCCTAAACCCTTTTCTCGAATTCATCACAACGTGCCCTTATTCGTTCGAGGCTACCAACTCTGGTCTTCATATACCAGTCTCAACCCTAATTTCCTACGGACAGCAGAATACTTGCACAGTCGTGCACATGCGTTATCCCGCCGAGTGCATACGACTGCCTCCCCACTGTGAATGCTCATACCGCAGCTAAAAACCCTAATTTTCGGTTCGAGCAAAAGTGACCATAACTAGGTCTGGAAGGAGGTGACTGAGCAACATGTTTGCGAAGCAAGAGAGGTAGAAAATTACCTTCACGAGAAGCTTAAGGTAAACATTCCCGCTCTTGGGAGCAGTACGTTTGACCTTCTTGTTGCGACCACCGGCCTTCAAATCGATACCCTGAGGTTTGACAGAAACAGAGGATCGCAATAATTGCCATATGAACCGAGATTTTCTTTGTTTGAAAGGGGCCAAAACACCAAGTTGGTACAAAAGCAAACGGTACCCCTTGGTAAGCACTCACAGCAGAGATTCGTTCATAGAAAAGTGTACAAGTGTAAGATCTATTCGGAAAAAAATGAGCTGATTAGACTCAAAGCTAGGGAGTCGAAGAAGGTTGCGTACCATGGTTGTCGATGGAGCCGAGCCCGAGGAGAAGAAGCTAGAGAGGAAGCGCGGGGCTTCGAAAGAGGGAGACGATAATCAAACACGGGCCTTACTCGGCAGAGCTCCAAACCCTAGAACGCTTCCACGCCGTCGATCTTGGATCGACGGCTGAGGTAGATCAACGTTCGGAGGTCTAATGTTACGTTGGTTTGCCTGATTGTATTTTGACACCTAATTGGGACCCCTTTCTATAATGTCCCCTACAAATTCTTACAAATTGTGTCTATTTATGAGAACCTTGGATCACTTTTGGGAGCTCTACTTTTTTGGCACTTTGAAACATCATGGTTTATCCATGTGGAGTCTAAAAAATGAATAAGAAAAATAAATAATATTCCCTCCGTCCCAAAATGATTTTCATGTTTGACCAAATGTTCAAATATGAAGGCAAAAAACTTTAAGGCTAAAACTAATATTTTTGTACCCCATTTTGCATTGTAAGTAGAGTTTGGTGCACTCCTAGCATCCTAAAAACTTTGAGTTTTACAACCCTTTTCAAAAGTGTAGTTTGGGAATATTGAAAAAATGAAATTTTGGAGCATTTTGAAGGAGCACTCGTAGGCACTTAAATTTTGAGTAATTGAGGTTGTCATTTTGTGGGCAACTATTATGGGTTCAAGACCATGTGTAAACCTTTGTTCCGCCTCCCAAAGCTTCATTTCCTTTCAATCGAGTAATACTTAGAGGGATGCAAAAAAAAAAAAAAAATAGTATTAATTGACCCCTTCAATCATTTGATTTGTCTTTTAATTAATGATTGTATAGATGGAGGGAGACTACAACTTAGAGTTGTTTTGTTAGTCCTAGATAGCAATTGAAATTGAAATCTGACCAATTTGAAATGGCACAAAGTGCAACATCATTTGAAGGTGAAGGGGGTATTTTTTTGACTTCATCAAAAAATTCAACAAAAAATTAGACAATTTAGTAATAAAAGAACCAATGCTTAATTGCTTATTCATATGTAATTAGGTGTTATTACCTTAACTTGGAATTTCTATAATGAGAGGAGGAATTATGTAAAACCATTCATTTAACCCTTTAGTGACCATGGTTGATTTGAGGGTCGAGCATAGTTTTTCAAGAAAGTGAACTTTGTGGCCACTCTAAAGATGTAGTCTTAGATCAAACCTTATAAGGTGTTTCCATAAAGGAGATTCTTCAACCTAACAAAAAATCAAACTCCTCCAACGGTACAAATCTCTAAAAATAAGGTAGAAGATCCATAAATGAACCTTTTAAGGGCTAAAAAAAATTTGGGGGGAGGTAAAATATCTTTTAATATTTTTTAGTAAATTTTCCACAAAAGACAAGTAGAATAGGCATCTAATCCAAGTGGTTTCATATTTTTCCAAGCTTTGTGAAATTAGTTACAAATTTTTGAAGTTCACAAAAAATGGTCATCTATGGTCATCAATGCAAATACCCTTCTAAAATGTGCAGATTTGGTACATTGAAGAAAGTGAAATGTACCTCTACATCATGTTTACTTCTAGAGCCTTGTTGGAGTTTGAGTTGCTTTCCTTAATTCTCAAAAGTCAATTATTTGAATGACCTTTTAGAATTCGCGCTACATAAATACCAATGCATAAATTTACTTTGGGCATTCATGAGATTACAAAGAAACACTTATGCCTTGTCAAGACATCAAGTTACAAAAAAATCTCACAATTTGGTTGACATTTTTTTGTATTTTCGTTGAATACTTTCCATTTGAAGGTCCAGGCCATTTGAGTTTGCAACCTCATAGCTAATTCATCAACGCTCCAACTCCCTTGAAATTAGTTTTGTTTGAAGCGCATGAAGACACTCTAATTGCGTTACTCTTCGAGTTTTTTGTGATCAAATGTATTTTGAATAGCATCAGACCAAGAGTCCCAAAATCGACCACAAAGTGGTCGACCGGTCACTAAAGGGTTAAGCTAATGTGCAAATATAGAGTGGAAATTGCATCTAGAGTGTATTTTTACTTGTAGATGAATGAAAATTATAAAGTTTCAAAAAAAATTATATGATTTAAATTTTTCCTATACTTTTTAAGTCAAATGTTGAAAAAACCATAAATATCTTTGAAACACCTTTTAATTGTCTTTGATTCAAAATCATTCATGAAGACTTTATAATTTTATAGCCATGGTGCACCACGTATAAGTTGAAGACATTCCATGGTGGTGATTAATGTTGTATTGGAAAAACTTCAAGATACCCCTATATAAAAGAATTGTGGGGCAAATATTTTTTATGCTTCTATTATATTAGTCTATATAAAACTATAATACAAAATTGATTTATCCTATTTGTGATATTAGAGTTTATTTTATCTTTGACATCCCACTTCCTATGTTTACGTCTAGTAAAATGTACACCATTTGAACATCAACTTCTAAAATTAATGTTGCATACATCTAAAAGAACACATTGAAATTCATAGTTTATTTTGTCAATGTTTAAAAGTTATGAACTTATAAAATCTAAAATACTATTTCAATTTGAAATATGAATCAACAAAGATTTCCAATACAATAAGTTTGTATTAGAAATGCTACTCATATGCTTATTTAGATGCTTTTAGGTTTAATTATCTTAATTCTTTAGAATCCTAGAGATCTTATAGTGTTTTAATAAAAAGTGATTTTTTTTGGACTTTTGTACTTTTAAACATTAATAAATATTATTGTAACCACCTATAGGATCACATCAATGTTTTAATGCAAAGCTTTTACCACTACAAGGAAGAGGTGATTTTTACAATCATTAGCTAGTTTCAAAGGTGATTTTTCATATTATAATTTTTCAAAAAAATTCTCAATTCTCAATTTTATTTCCTATCGAGGTGTCCTTCACATGATCCACATAACATTTAAGTAAGTAAAAAATCTCATGCGGCTCAAATGACACTGACGTACCACAAAAGGGGTCAAATCCACTAAAATCTACGATGCAACTTCTTTTAGCTATTGTTTTTTAATGCTAATCTATTAACTATAGGAAGTCTAGTCCTTTTTGATTAATATTTCAAGTCATGTTAGGCCTAATATTTTTTTATGCATTAAGAAATAAAAAATTCTTTACTATAGTTCCAATTGAAGTTCCAATGTCACATGCCAATGGTAGAAAAGAGTTCTAATTTATAATGAATAATAATGTGTTTGATTCCAAAAAAATAATGTGTAAGAAAATTATATGATAGAATAGAAAAGGAAGTTTTCTTTATATAGTTTGAATAATTTTTTACTTCCTATAAGATTCAAAAGTAAAAATACATGAACAACACCGAATTAGACATTCTTGCACTTGGGGGGTGCGACATTGCACTTGGCTAGTACGGCATTAAAAATGGACAGTCTCAAATGTTGTGTGGGGGAGCAATTATTGCAAACATTGTTTGCTCTTAGTAGGAGAAATTGCTTGGTGAAAAGTTGTCAAACACTCCATTTTTTATAATTACTTCATAAAAACCTTACACACTTTTCACTCCACACTACTTTTAAGACTTATTAGTCTACGCTTCACACTCAAGTACTTCTACATACCTACAACTACAAGTACGTCGAACAACACTGCATAATATCATATCTCACTAGTACCTATTCAAATCATTCTGCAGACGTTCGCCATCTAGGTTCTCCATCTGCATTGCCATGTATTCGAGAAGATGTGCTTTAGCCTTTGCTGGAATGATCACTGTCTCCTCTGTATGCACGCCATACACTGTAATCTTGGAACCTATTACATGACCACTTCTCCCTCGACGAGGGACATCCGTCCATGAATATATAGCGGCTTCCTTCTCGGTCCAGCCCAACATCTCACCAGACGGTTCCCACGTTGACTCCATACAGTTCGTGTACCTCACTCGGTTACTACCTGCTTCATCATGTGCCCCAGGTCTCATAGTAGGCCAATACCAAAGGACCTTCATCTTGGAGGCCCACGTCCCCTGACCGAATTCGAGCACCTTCCCTAAAAAAAAGGTACTCCTCCTCTTACTTCCGCTTGTTCTACGGTAAGGGCTACGTACTGCCCTACAACAATGTCATTCTCTGGATTGAATGGAGGAAACGGATCTTCCTGTGCATCTTGTCGTACCTCTGGGACAACTTCATTCCTTCTGCCTCGAATCCTTCCCCCAGTCACTCTTCGTGATGTTACTTGTACAGGTCTATCTCTGCGAGGTTCGAAATACCCCTTCCTCTCACGATTCGGCATTGTCGCCATAATCCTGTCAACGGTTACACTCTCCGTCGTATTCGCATCCTCATCAGCAACTGCACTTGGAATTGTACCTCCTTCTACGTCAGGAACAATTCCATCATCCCTGTTCTGGTTCAAAACATCGCTGGGCCAAAATGGTAAATCATGGACGCCTTCCCTATTTCGTTGTGGAAATTCCTCCAAATACTCTTTGAACTGTTCTATTTCGTCCACCACTTCCATGTTCCTGATCGGGTTGAAGCCTCTGTCTATCATCTTCTTCTTGTATGCAATGAACTCATCCAATGCTTTCAATTCCCTCTGATCAGCTGCAAACACCTCCGCAAGGTCCGGTTTCTCTGCTACACTAGGCAATGAATTCAGACACAAATGCCCTCTCGTTGGGCCCCACTCATCTGTACAAAAATGCTTGTGTTGCACACGGACCAACCCATTCTCCACGTAAAACCTCATATGGTGTGGAAATGTAATGCCCGTCAATGATTCCCCTCCTTGTAGTAAATGAGGTGTGATAAATGCCTTCCAGCCGCGAACGTGCTCAAGCTTGCGAGCACTCACAAAAGCCTCTGTGTACGACGTTCCCTTCTCCACCAGCTGCAACATCTCTGTCAAAGTGTCTACGTCTTTCCTCTTCAGTACGTTCGAAATCACACTGAACCTCTGATTGATGTCTTCATGTGTGTGGCCCACTATCAGAAAACAAAGATGCACTTCCTTGAAGAAACCAAGCCCCACTAGTGCTGCACACATGCCAAACATGTAAGCATTCTTGTTCTCCCTCGTGGTGTTATCCGCTTGAATCTTCAACGTCGGTGGCAATGACCCCTTCCTTCGCTTCACGTCGCATATGACGTTCATCACCGACGTTACGACTTGATTGCTATCATACTTGTGGTGAGCATCTATCCACACGTCCGCATACAGGCCGATACCATGTACAAGTACACCACACAAATGAGTCTTCACAAACCGAGATTCGATGTTCTTCACGGTCTGCCTCATCTTCGTTATCATGGTCGTATTCTGATCCATACCGTCAACAATCAAACACATAAAAAAGTCCGGAGTGATCATTGCGAACCTCTTGAACAACCAATAATCTCGCCTCTCTTCCATTTGAAATCGAATGTGCAGCACGTACAACTCTTTTATCTTCACCTTTGCGACTGCATTTGTCGTGGATTCCATCCCACACTTATACTCCCAACAATGATAACACTTCGAAAACCGGGAGAAAGGTGGAATTTGCACATGTAGAAATTCCTTCCGCCAAAGCTGACGAAACGAAGACATTGACAACTCCGACCCGTCCACTAGTTTCTTCACTTCTTCGTTCACATACTGAAAAACATCCAACTTGGTGGTATTCATTGGCAACAGAATCAACGGGAGAACTGCATTGTCCATTTTCCTGTGAATCGATCGATGGGGCTGTTGACAACTGGCTTCGTTGAAAAAAACGTTGAGGCTTGCCCTAGCTGCAGACATTTTTGCACTTTCCTTGTGCTGACACCTGTTTCCATGAACGGCTGCCACTCTGCCATATACAGCATGTGATGTCTTCAATTGCTTCAAACGCCTTTGAGAATAACCCAACGCAGCGGCGTAGCATGCATTGCACACGACCCTACCATCTAGTTTTGTCACGTACTTGTCTCTTGTCGGACCCTCTGTGCGAGTGTAAAAGGCATTAAGCATTTGCATTATCCAAGTAGCACGTTCTTCGTACTTCTGTCCCCAAGCCATATATCGTTGGTCCAATACATACTTCGCATCTACATCACGCAAACAATTGCGTTTACATGCTCCCCTTTCTTTCGCACACATAACACTGTCCAGAGTAACTTTTTGACTAGCAGACTTTCCCCTCTCCCGTGGACTTCTCACCCTTGCCCTTCGATTTGCCATTGAGTACCGCCTCCTTGGTGTAAGCTTAGGTAGTCCTTCCACTCTTGTTAAATCCAGAGTGCTACCTTCAGAGCCTAACGTCACAGGAGAACTTCTTTCTTCTGTGTTTCTTCCACCTTGACTTAGTGGCGTGCATTCGGAAGTGCTTGGGTTCTCTTCTACGTCATGAAAATCGAATTGTGGTGCTGAAACTGGAGGAAACGATGAATTCTGTCCCTCCATCGAATTTATTGCCGTCGTTCTCACCTCGTACGGACGTGCATAACGAACGGAAGCACGACGCCATCGTATAATTTTATCTACACAATCTCCCATAGTCTTCCCTACCAACTCACCAACCCATTCTGTTTCATGTATAGCTTGTGTGACACGAACCGCAATCTCGAAAGGACGTAATTTCTCTCGATGAAGTTCATCACCGCATGCAAAATTTGTATCCACGACGCCCACCCCCACAACTCGGCCTTCGTCTCCAAGAAGTTGAACCATGCCATTGGTATTTTGGAAATCTCCATCCACATGTGCACGATCTTCTTCTTCAAATAGTCTTCCTCGTACCACACGCGCCAATCTTTCCCCTATGCTCCTTCGCTCTGTAGCAACCACTGTTGTCGCTACCGCAGTGAATACCACTGGGCTTCCAAATGCTTCTGCTGCCATTTCCAGCTGCACGAGTGACATATAATAGTCATGTATTTGGTGCAGATCTTTTGTAATGTTGTAGCTTCACAAACAATTGTCCTCTTTGTATTTTCATTCACACAATACACAATAAAAAAGTGTTCCTCCATAGTTCTAAAAGAACAATGAAACCCCCCTTGACCACAGCTACTTTTCAACCCTTCATAAAGAATACTACCAAAAGAAATCTAATGTTTTTGTTTATTTTTTTTCTTCATTTGGTTCAGCAAAGTTCTACAGATTCACTTGTCCATCACATTGAAGGAACCAATGCATGCTCTCTATACAACTTCCATATAATCAGTTCTTCTAAAATTAATTATTTTATATGTCCATTTTGTTCAACTGCATAACACAAACATTGTACACATAGGAGGCTACATTACTTTTTTAATGTATCAATTATTAATTATGTTTTAGAAGTGCACACTTCCTATACTAATATATTTGTATTTTTAACTAGATGTATCATACAAATTTAAGAATGTTTCTTTTCCACTCTATGACATTGTCAACACGTGAGATTGATTTTGAAATTGCTATTTCTAATGACTTCCTAGTGTGATTTTACCTAAAAAATCTATTGCACTTCAGACTCATGTCAATGAGCTTCCAACACTAAAAAAAGTCAAGATTGCAAAACGTATCATTTCGCAAAATGTTTAACAATAAAATCATAGTTCAACATTTTCAAAATTAGAGTTCCGATGCTAAAACCAGATTTCAAAAATAAATTTGGAGGAAATGTTAGACCTTGAAATCAACAACTTGGTTACATCTTAATTTAATTCCCAGAGTTCCCGACAATAGAATTTTATGCTACGGGCATTCAAGGATAACACTCCTACAAAAAAGGTCTAAACAATATAAAAATGCTGGTCCTTGATACAAGTTAATATTCTATTCCAACGAAATTGTTTCAAAAACATTAAGTTATGTTCCCTTAACCCTTAAACATTGAGGCGGACGTTTTGCGGCCGATAAATGACAAGAGAATCTCATGTATAGGACAGAATTGCAACTATTCATCTTCCACATTTTGTGGGAAAAATAGAAGATCGTGTACAGTAGTTCGACATCGAACTAATGTTTTTGCATTATTTTAATCCAACAATTCTAACGTTGTCGAAACAATTCATTTCCAAGTTTATGAGTCCGTCATTTCAAGCTTAAAAGCCTATCAACTTTTCCATGGAATGTACTAAAACATAATTCCGCAATTCACTCACAACTTAAGCATAAGACCTGGGTATGGATGAAATCAACGTGGAAGAAGGAACGAGCATGAACAAGCAAAACCGTCAGTTGAACTGGATGAGGGTGCATTGACCCCTTCGCTCGGCCTTACTAGGGGTGCTTCTAAAAATAAAGCCCCCTGTTTTCGGCTAATCCGAAGATTATTCTTCATGTCATTAAACTAATCAGGTGTCTCTAATTTCGAATATGAATTCAAAATTTCTTAGGGTACATGCCAAATTCACTTGTCTTTCAAGAAAAATTTACTGAAAAATATTTCAATATGTAACGCCTTCCCAAAATTCAATTTCAGCTCTTAGGTGCGCGATTTCTGGACCTGTTACCTTAGCACAGTCCGATGTTGCAAATAAGTGGACTTCAATATATAGAACCCCCATGGGATCGTCATATGTCCACGTGTTTCACAAACAAATCGCATAAACAGTAATATACAAACAAACTTCTGTCCTAAATAACATTGATATACCAAAAACGTTGTTTTAAAGAAACTTCCAACAATCTATAGGAATAACTCAATTTAAAGTAACATAGCGGAACGAACAAAAGAAAAAATATGCTTGATTGGAATACACAAGGACATTATTTCAGTTCACTGGTATAATTATTGTTGTAAACTACGTACTTTTACCAATTTAAAAGTGGTAAACACACCACCATTACCACTTTCAAAGTGGTAGAAGTACGTAGTTTTCCATGATTGTAAACTGAAATAATCTCCCTGTGAGATACGTGATGGAAATCAGGGGCTAATGTCTAACACGGAATCCACAAGTAGCATGGCAATTCAACATCAAAGTTCAAAGCTTAACCCTGTAACGCCGGGACAGCCATTTTGTGGCGTTTGGATGATTGTTCAATAATTTGTACATTACTTGGAAATTTTTTTCCATCCATTTCATTTTTGCTCACCCTCCATGGTGGATTACAAAGAGTGTATAGTTGAATTTGTAGTCATGCAAGTGTCTATCTTCACATAAATGAGAAGTTATTAAAAAAAACGGATCACAAAATATGCTATTTTAGTGTATTTTGGAAATTTGTTGTTCCTTGCTCAAAATCTGAAATTTCTCCACAAAAATGATATTTTTTGAGTTTGAGCCCAACTAACAAAATGAAGGTCATCTAATCTAGTTTATTCTCCAATTTGAATTTTTTTTAAATTCTTAATATTGCATATTTTAGTGCAATTTGAACTTTGGGTGTATTTTCAATGTCTATTATTTTCAAATTATAGAATGAGACGGAAATTGAGTTTACACCATGATGTTTTTCATTGTAGTATACACACATGGTTAAATTTTCAGTTTTCTTGAAATAATTTTCTATTTGATGTGATTTTTCTTCTCTTTTTCTCCAAAAATTCTCAAACAAATTAGTTTTCCACAAAAAAATCTAAATTTTCAGTGAAGTAAAGAAGACATGTAATTTCCTCTATGAAAAATAAATTAAATTTTTTTCATACATATCTAGTTGCAAAATGGCAGTAAATTGAGTGATAGGCACTAAGGCCTGCAATCAATGGTTATAGGTCCATAATTTAGGGGTTAAGGTACGTACATCGATCACGTTCAAAAAATGTATTCCCGAAGTGAAGACTCGACGTAGCGTAACATCCGTGTAGATGCAGTACTTGAAGCTGGATCCCTCGCTTCCCCTCGACCACAGAAGACTTCTAGATTCCTACGGAGTGAAATTGATGAGACACTGAAATTCAGAAAAGTTTATGTGAATGTGTACACAGAATATGACCGCAAGCTTGTCTTCATGAGCTTAACACACATATGAGCTTTAAGATAAGTTATACTACTCCACTAAAATGAGGTAGCTGCCACGTACGTCGATGAGCGTTGTGCAAAGCTTCCTCTGGCCTGGATATTTGGAACGGAAAGGCGGTTGGTTGACTCAGGTAGCTAGGAAGTCTGTGATCAGAAGCTTCATCGTCATCCGATAAAAAAGACAGCAGTCGCAAGCTCACTGCACCACTGCAAACTGCACATGCAAATTTGACATTCAATCTGCCGTTCCCCGTACTTTTCGCAGCGTCCCCCGTTGCCGCGCCGCGGTTCCCTGTGAGCGCAGCTTACGCATCATTCGAAGGGGACCACAGTAATGTCTAAAAGTCAACTTCTTCAAAATAACAGAATTTTTTTTTTATGTTCGTTGGACACAGGGTCGACCCGCACAAGTCCCACGCACATGCGGCTGTGGGGGGAAGCTGGTTTCTGGGCATGAAATCTGCTCTCAGCGGGGTCCCAGCCAATTGCCAAGCAGCTACAAAAACGGGAAAACAGAGCATCGAACAGTGCGTGAACAGTATTGGCTTCCGGTGCGGCTGTTGTTGGCTCCTTGTTTTCTGGAGCTTTGAGCAAAGCCGCCAGGAGCTTCGACGAGATTCATCCAACAAAGCGGCTCCGGACGGCTCCAAAGCAGCATGTGCGGGAGACTACAGTCGAGCAAGGGGGTGAACTCGCACAGGCTGCTGACCTGCGGAACGTAAGACGTGCACTTGCAAACCCCCTGTACCCTCGCGATAGGAAAGAGAGGAAGTGGTGAGCGCTTCAGTCCTTCAATCCTGCTTAGTCCATTTCCATGATGCGCAACTGCTGTTACTAGAAAATAATCTTCCTCTCCCCCTCATCGAAGTTCTGTCCTTTTTTGTAGGCGGTGGCTGAAGCGCTCGTCGACGAGCGGCATCAATAATTGCTGTACTACTCAAGCTTCGGTGTTCGCGTCTTCTCCTCTGGTACGTTTTCTGTCTACTAATGAATTTCATTCGCACTTACTTTTGTATGGTTCTTTAAAGTCGTGAACAGTATTGCGCACCAGACCTCCTCCACGCGCGGGGGGTCTGATTGCAAACACTGTTCACGGTGAACAGTGTTTGCATTCAGACCCCCCGCGCGTGGAGGAGGTCTGGTGCGCAATATTGTTCATGGGGTTTTTCATTTTTTTTTGTTTTCTAGTATTCACGCCCGTTTTAAGTCGTGAACAGTATTGCAGGTGCAGGGTCAAAGAACTTACTTACCTGGTTTTTGCGCAACCACTCGTTGGACTTCAACTTCGTTGGCCGCTCGCTGCAGCCTCCGTCTTCCACTGTGTTCTCTTCTCCCTTCTCCACGCGCTCCTCTTTTTGAATCGCTATCTATGAATTCAAGTTTAATGAGTGCGGGGGAGTCCAAATAGGTGGAGCCGAGAAGCAGGAGTGCGGTGCGTACTTTGAGTAGGAGAGGATTTCCGGCAAAGAAACAGCAACTCAGAGGTATGAATTCACAGCGACTCAGTCTGAAATTTGTATTTGAATAGCGAGATCCGAAAATGACAGCGCGGGGGATTCAATACTTACGGTTCACTCCGTCTACCAAGCTCGCTTTCACTTCGACAGTGCACGGCAGGGAAGAGAATGAGTGTGTCTTCCCGCTCCCTCACGTAACAACTGTCTCGGAAAGAGTCTTCCCTCGGCAGCTTCTCCAAACCTCCATGATTTCGATGACCTTCATCATGTCGTTTTTTTACCTGCCGCAATAGTTGAACAGAAAACACTTCAGTTCATTACGAGCCTAGTGCATACGAAGCCTGTCATTTCGGACGACAGTGGACTACTCGACTGCGACCTCGTCAATGCGGTAGTCTAGTACGATGGAATCATTCGTTTTTTATTTTTTTAATAACTGGCTTGAGGACAAAATCTGTTCGAAATATATTCAAAATCTCATGAACAGGGAAGCACACTTGGGTAATGCAATGCAGACAGAACTTTCTCCGACCAAAATCACTCACCGAGTGAACTGAATTGAACAGCAGCTCGAGGGACTTGAATTTGGACGTCCAGAAAGCGCTGAGAATACAATCGGCCCTGCAAAATTTTCGACAAACTATGCGTGTTTCCTGCACAGGTCGGGTTCATCAGAAGCTTTATAATCGAAACGGATATTTCTTTTTTTTGGCAGTACTCCGTTACCTTGGCGCTGCAAGCTGTTTCGAACAGGCGGTCTTATCTGTAGGAGATCTGCGTCGCTTCTATACTTTGGGAATGCTGAATCTGTCTTAGATAACTGAAATCCATATCACTCCTAGATTGTTAAGACAGTGCATTATGAAATCTATAAATCAATCAGATTTCTTAATCTAAATAGTTCAAGATGGTTGTAATCTATATCTGCCCTAGAACGTGTGATGCGGAATAGTACCGCCAATTTAACGAAGATTGAAGGAAACTTTTGAGGCCAGGTGGTGTTAATCCATGTATTGCACCCAATTTTAACCTTGCAGAATACAAAAAAAATTATTTTTACGACACATTCGATGAAATTTTTAATTTTTGAATATGTATTTGCAATCATAGGCTTCAAATTACTGAACCCGTATAGCCCCGCTTGTCCCCAAACTCCCAAAGTGGTCAATTTGGCTCCAAGTAGGTTCCTTTTCTCTCAATTCGAAGTGAATTTTTATTTTAATTTTTGAGGTTGTTTAGCTTTGCAAGAGCTTTGTGGATATATAATTTTTGTTTCAAGCGGATGCTTCATGAAAAAGTTATGGCACAATGAGCAAGAAAGGAAGATTCTTTGGCAGTTAAAAAAAAATGACAAAAAAAGAAATTATTATTTTTTGACTTTTTTCTTGAAATTATATGTTTTTACCTATACGTGAAGCTTTGATTCATTTTATTTGGACTGGGGATGAGAAAGTTATGGACAATCTTAGGTTTCCGGGCAATTTAAGCATTTTTTCAATAAAAAAACTTTTTATTCAACTTTGAATGCTAGTATCTCCTATTCCGTACGTACAGAACTTTTAAATTTTTAGTACATGATCTCAGACAAGTTAAGTACAAGATTCTACGGTTAAGTCCCGAAAAAAAAGAAATATTGGTTTCCTTAAGTGAATAAAGCAGAAGTGGTAGTTTTGAGTGGTTTCTGGCATAAAACATACTAGGGACTTTAGGGAATGAGGGATGTAAAGAAATACGAAATTTGAGCGGCAAAAAGTAGGAGCAGTTTTTACATTTACCCATCCAATATCGCAAAAGAATGACAGGTGCTTCAAAGGAATGCCTGCAGGCTAGTGTACCAGCTATGCTATTATAAATTGCTTCACTATTTTTGTATGTTTGCCATTTTATTTTCACTTTGTGCTCAATAGTGCAATTCTGGAGTTGTATCAGTGTTCCAAGAGTTTTACTTGAATTGTTTGGGTGTTGATGGTTGTTATGTTTTATGAAGGTAATTCATTATTTAAAAGAATTAGAGACCTTTGATTTCGAAGTTTATATTTTGAAAGCAAATAGGATGGTGGAGTTTTTGATTGTGCATTTTGCTATAGCAGATACCTCAAGAAGATTGAAAGTTGCAGAACACAACATTCAAAAGTGAGAGCTGCATAGTCACGCATGTTACGTAGTTGCCAGTAGAATCAAGAGCAACAAGAACATCTGCATGAGGTACTGTTTCCTCCTTTTTTATTATAAAATTATTATAAAAAAATGCAGTAATATAAGTCGGTATTTAATCATGATGATTTCATTCTCATTCTTCAGAGCTTGTTATGTACTATTTTCATACATGAAACTCTTTGTGGAAGATATTAATTTATGGCAGTACAAACTTTTTTGTGAGTACTTATGAAGAATTACATAAATCGAATGAATTTGAAGTTGAAGATGTACTGAAAATCACTACGAAACTTATAACTGACAAGTATAAAATGTTAAATCCATTTAGTCCATTCAAGGTATGGGGGACTTTTCAAGGTTTTAGTTCCTTGTCTTCAGATTTTCATGTTCTGTTATTTCCAATTGTGGTTGTTTGTTTGATTAGGCAGCTCATGAATTGAAAGTTTATAAACTAATACTTTATGATTTTTGAACTTGTAAAATTAAGACTTTCTAATCTTATGCAAAAATTCAATTTGTGAATAATTTAGAATGGAAAGGCCGTTGAAATACATTGATCCATTCTTTATTGTCTCATTTGATTTACTTATAAATCATTGTTTTTGGGAAACTGTAATGATGATTGGTCCACAGGAATTTCACTAACAACTAATAATTATAGTATCTTTAATCAGAATTTTTTTAACCCATTCAAAAAATTCCAAAAACGACCATGAAGAACTAAAACACAGGGAATGTCCGCAATCATTCATAATTTGTTGTAGCGAGATATATGTATTTTAGAGGTTCTACTTTAGAACGAAGTTTAGCATCAATGTTCTATACAAGTGAAATATATGATTGTTTCCAAAGAACGGTTCACCTCAACTATTTTATATTTGAAATGCACAAAAAAAATAGGTTACGAAGGATTGAATAAATGTTCAATATTTTTGAAGGAGTACTTGAGGAAGACGTTGAAGTTGGAATGAATGAGTGTAACCTACGAAGTACGAAGGGGGAATTTTCTATTTCAAAATTTATATGAATATACATTCAATAACAGGTAGAAGGTATATAGATGTACTACCTATGATGACTTTGTCTATCAATAGTTTGTAAAGTCTTTCATTACAACTACCTCATACGTAAGAGTTTCTCAAACAAAAGTTCTTGTAATTAAATTTTTTATGAATTATTTATTTTTGGCTTTGCATTAAATTTCTTCCGCTTTTCTTTCTTTTTTAAACCATTTATTGTGTAAATGGTTTTTATGTTCGTTTTGCTGTTGGAGCATTGTATACCAATATTTTACGTGTATTCTAATTGCACTGAAGTGAAACTGTGGAACTCTTGTTGTTTGTAAGTTTTTAGGATTTTTTAGTGGAAGTGATGTCCATCATGTGAATAAACAATTTGGAGAGCCACTATGAAGAGAGGAGACATTGAAAGCAAATAGACACTATATATTTGTTGTAGTTCTAAACTCAAACACATTGGCACAGTGAACTTTGTACAATATATAAAAATACTCGTTTGAATAAGTTAAATGAGTTTCGAATTGAGAGTTTACAAACTATAAGATAGAGGGAAAGGTTTTTATAAGTTAATTTTTACTTCAAAGTGTGTAAACGATTTCACTTTATTTGATAAACCTTTGAGAACAACATATGAAGGTAATGAGAAAATCATACATAGAATTTTCTATTGAAAAGAGATACATAAGATTTTTACATGCCAATCATATTGAGTTTTGTAGGTTTGAAAGTGTAGTGCATTTGTTAGAGCAATTGTGATATTGATTGTCATGCATAGAATAAGTGTTATTGGAAAAAAATTGAAATTGATTTCAGATATTGGATTGTTGTTGGGTTTTTTTTTTTTTTCATTTGTAAGTTCGATTCTCTCTTTAATTATAGTTTTTACCATGGAAAAAATATTCATTTGTCTTATTACATGAGTTTTTCAAAATGCACGACAACAGTAGTTAGTTTTTCAAATTTGAAACACTTGGAATTATATTTTTTAATTTAATTTAGTGTATTTAAAAAATCTTAAAAATGTCAATGAATGCTAAAGTATTGTGCAACTTCCATTTTCAGGGCAGCATGGCACCAAAGATGCATTCGAAGTGGTTGGAGCACGGATGGTGGATCGTAGCGAACGAAAATGACAGGTCCTCTTTATGGATCACAGATTTTCCAATTGGGTAGGGGCGTTATGAATCTGCATTGGCGTCCTCACATGGAGTCATCGAGGGCCTCACGGGCACCGCTGATGGAGGATTGACTGTGTCAGTGACCACAACAGAAACGGCACTTGAGAAGTATAAACTGAAGAAGATATTGATGATGGCTCCGGTTCCGCCACAACTTCTCTTAGTTCTTACTCTGATGCGTAGCTTGAAGAGTGTGGCAACAGAGTGGAAGAAAGTGTCTCCTGAATTGCAAGTTAAACGAGAGGGAGCGGTTCAAAAATTCATGGGGATGAGCTCTGAACAAGTGCGAGCACTGCGTCATAGATATCGGGAGATTCTAAGCCGTGAAGAACTAGAACGGGAGAACCCAGGTGTTGTCCAGGAGCGGCCTGTACCAAGAGATCCAGAAGACTTGAATGAAGTATATCGAGATTTTGCTACGCTAGTGAATCCAAATTGGGTTCCACTGAATGAACGGAACCGCAAGAGAGCTGCTGTTCAAAGGGGATTAGAAATCCATGCAAATGAGGGGGTTATTTCTGGTAGACCGAGTGCACAGCGTCAACGCCTCCAATCTGCGGCAACCGATGTTGTTGTTCAACCTACAGGTGATAATGAAGAAGTACAAGTGCAAGGGAGCGTAGCAGTGAGGCCACCAATAGTGGAGGTGGAAGTTGCAGAAGAGTCATTGCAGTCGAGGGGGGAGGCAACTGAAAATCTTTTACCAAGTGAACCCCCGCTTTTTCCGGAGCTTCCAAGTGAAGGAGAAGAAGGAGCTCCTACCACAGTCACGGAAATTGGATCAGGATCAAGATCAAGACAAGCAAGAGTTGGCTCAAGTGCAAGAGTTTATAGGTCACAGGTTGTACTGGCCAACATGGATGTTGCAAGGATTGCCAATCTTGCAGGACGGGGTGCTGGTAGGGGACGTGCGAGGGGACGTGGTGCTGGTGGAGGACACGGTGGGGATGAGTTGCAACGTGATTCTGTAGTGGAAGACGTCTGAGAAGATCAACTAGGGCGTCGCAATCGTGAAACGGATGCTGTACAGGAGCAAGGTGCTAGGAAGCGAACAACAGCACAGATACGTCGTAGAAGACAAGTCTTACAAAGCCGACCTCCACAAGGAAATGATGGCGAGAATGCTTTTATTGATGATGATTCCTCTGAAGATGAACCAGAGCAAGAGCGTAGAAGATCATTGCCGAAGAGCATTACGAAAGCATCAGTGGTTTTTCCTACTAAGATCGAGTACAAAGCCGGGTATATATGGGGACAGAGTCTGATGTTTGATGCGAGGATCGATAGCATCCGCGATGTGGTGAATGCAGAGACGAACCACAGGGTACTAATGGATTGGCGTGTGAACGAAATGTACGAGCGCCTTAAGGGATTCGAAGCTGATGCAGTAAGTGCGATTACGCTTCGTCCCATTGCATATCGCTATGACAATAGGAATGACGAGGGCGAGACGGAGGTGATAGAGGTACCTTTTAGCCAAGAAGGAGCCGCACGTGAATTTGAAGCCATGTATTTAAAACATTGCCGAGCGGATTCATCCCTCTCGAGTAGCACACTGCAAAGAAGGTGGCTGGAGAGCAATATTGTATGGGAGCCAGTAGATGGCCAACATGTTGTTGGTGCTTGTAAACGAGCTGAACGAGAGAAGGAAGAGGGACATTTATCCAATGAAGAGTATCATGCACGGTTTGTGAGGCGGAAAGCGAAGTTTGTGGTGTACAACAATCCGCAGTTTTATATAGAAGCGTCTATCAAAATCAATGCAAAGGAGTTTGACCGGAAGTTCTTCACCACGCATTACGAAAATCTCATAAAATTGCGCGATATATGGAAAGCTTGTGGAAGTCCAAGTGTTGCTACTCGGGCTGACGATGCATACAGAGCGAAAGCGTTGACAATGACAGCGAGTGCGTTACATTTAACTCAAAGTTTATCAAAAAGTGTATCATTGGGGGAGTTGTCGAGGAAGATGGTGGACTATACACGGCATGCTTGGCATGAAGACGAGGAGTCCTATAAGGCTATCTTGCAGGTGTCCAAAGATTATGAGGATGGAAAACTATTTTTCAGCAAGAAGGCAGAAACTAAATGGAAGAAGATGGCTAGAGATCAGAATCTTGATGTCACAGTGGATGGAAACCCGAAGCGGAAGAGGATGGAGAAGACCTGGTGGAGGTCGTTGAACAATATCTCTAAAGAGAACTATTTACGTGTGGTGAAAGAAATGTCTGCAAAGGATGTGGTGAATGGAAAGCGTCCTTCGCAGCGATACTATTTCAATGATGCTGCTTCCGCAAACCCCTCCAAAGGTACAATAGCGTATGCGGTAGACAGAGTACAGCGGAAAGATGCCATCAGAAATCAAATTCGGTTTCTTATGGTACAAGCAGGGGATGAAAATCCATCGTCCATGGATGATTTCTTCTCCATCAACGCAAGCAAGTATGGAGATTCGGAAGGAAGGCAGTTCCTCTTGATGGGGAGGACATTGGATAATGACACAAAGACCTCGTGGTTTTTTCCTGCAATGACGACGGTTCAAATGCTGAGCAGTTTGGAGAGTGCAGTCCCAGCTTTCGTCAGACAACACTTTATGGATATCCGAGCGGGTCACAAAGGTTATGCGGGATATGGTCGAGACGTCGAGGATGTATCCAATGCTCGTTGGAATTGGCAAGCTCTAATCTCTATAGTGCAACACGAAGAGCAGGAAGCCTCATTTCACGTGAGATGTAGAGGAGGGTTCTTTGAGGACGAGTACATTGAACTTGGCAAACCATGTTTATGGATTTTTGATTGTAGACGTGGAGGTTCGTAAGGGGAGGACATACCATGGTCGAACGAGGATTACAGCAAGGTTGTGCAGCAACTTAGAAACTGGATGTCTTGCATTTTTCGTTGGAATGCCGTGTTTCTATTTCCGCCAGGTGTATCCTTTGACGAAGCGATGGAGTCTAGGATGGCGTTGCCAGAGGGTTGCCACGTGCTCCAAGGTTCTTGGCTATTTCAAGCAGAAACAGTGTCCTCATACGTGAATGATCTGCGCCATGGCGAGCAATGACGCCGTGCTGTACAACCCGTTGGTGGCATTGTCATCATCATGAATTATCCCGAGAAGAGTGGGTTCATGGAAAACCTTCCTAGCAGTATGGACGACTTACATGTTATATTTCAAGACTCTTGGAGTACAGAAGTGATGCCTCGAGCGCAAGACAAGTTTGAGAGGACACCAACGGAGTTGAAGAGATTGGTACAAATGTATTTGCCGCGCAATTGGGGGTTGGTAACATTAGGCATCACAATGGCAGTGCCAGGGATTTTGGAGACAGGATATGTGGGCAATGATGTTATCATCATGGAAGGTGTCTCATTGAAAACGCAATTTGTGTACGACAAATTGCAATCGATGTATGGGGAAAAGTTGGTGATGGTGAACAGTATGAGTATGGCCGCTGAACGCAGATCCTCACAGGTGTTGACTAGAGAAGAGAGCTTGTCCGGTCATCTTGTATCTGAAGCAAATGGAGGTGTGCCACCAGGTAGAGTTGAAAGACTACCGCGGTCATCTAGGGACTCCTCCGATGAAGAAGGGAGATTTCAAGTGAGAAGACGGGGAGGGCGGAAGGGGAAAGCTAAAGCAGTTGATTCGGGAGCCTCATCGACGAACGAAGATGAGAGTGATGCTGAGCGGACATAGTCTGACAGATTACCAAGTGCTGGCCGAAGTTTAGGTTCTCGTGACACTGATGCAGTCAGTGAGGCCCGTGGGGACCAAGCAAACTTGATGGAAGTAGAGCAAGACCCGGACTTTGTTGTTCCACAAGTAATTGAGGAGGTGGACAACGTGGAACCGGAACAAGTTGAAGAGGACGTGGGAGAAAATGCAGATACAACAGCACGAACGGAGTCCATGTCAGCGTTGTCAGCATTCAGCCAATTGGATCAAATGAGCTTTGTCCAGGATGGTGAAGGATATTATCGTAATAAGGACAACGTTTGATTCACTCGGACAGGTGAAGGGCCACATTACATTTATCACCGAGTGACTTCCATCTTGGAAGGACCTTCTCTGACGCCAACTTTATCAGAAGGAGTGACAACGCCTGTTGCAAGCGTCAGGTTGGATACGGCTTTGCAGTTTATTTCTTCGCCTCCAATGAGTCCAATCCATGGACCAAGTGCACACGATCAAGCGGAGGCAACTGGTGGAGGAGAAGGAGGAGACTTGGTGCAATCATCTGCACGAATATTAGAGACACCGGATGAAGCAGGGCCATCATAAGAGACATAGTAGTACGTGTGATGGTAGAATATGGTGTGTGAGAGTATAGACCTTGTGTGGTAGTTTTGAAAGACTATGAAGATGTTCGAATGACTGTATGGTTTTTGATTGGTGTGAGCACATAACTGAAAAATGTGAAGGTAGTTGCTAAACCTTCAATGTCATTCTGGATTTATAAATAAATATTCCGAAAATTGTAGTGAATACTGCCACTCACATGGTATATTTCACTAGTACATATGATAACACGAATGTAATTGTAATGTACAAAGCAGAAAGATTAATCCATGAGAGCAAATGAAATGATTAATAGGAAGAAATAAATGTGTTGAACTTGTATTTCTTTTGGAAAAACTAAAATTACATCCTCATAGGGAGTTTTCATTCGAAGTAATAGTATTGCATGATGAAATTAAAAAATTGATTTCTTGAAAACCTGGGGGATACTCAAGTTTTTGATAATACATTTTTTGTGAATAGTTTTGCATACGATCATTGCACTTGGCCAAGTGCAAGAATGTCTAATTCAGTGTTGAACGTCCTTTTTAACCCCTGAGCGTCCAGCCCATATTCACAGAAATCCAAATCCTTCTATACCTATTCCAATTAAACTATCACCTAAAAAAAGATCTATATTAATCGATCGTACCGATTGGTAGTAGAGACATATCTGAAGATACAAGGAAAGAGACACGTCCTTTAACCGTACCATTGAAAAGATTATAAGAGTCAAACAAGGACATCTTTCAAAAATGGAGAGGCCATATTTTGGCCCCTAGGGCGCTCAAGGGTTAATGTATAAAATAATCTAAATGATAATTGTATCAAAACAAAAAATGTCTATACTATTCACATCAAGGGCACCATATAAGCTATTATAGAAATTGAATGTTTAAATCTATTTAAAAACTAATCAATAGTTTGTCAATAATCAATTAATTAATTAAATAATAATAATATTTTATATTTAAAATTAATCATGTAAAATCCTTTATAATAGTTGTATGCTTGAGAAGTATAAAAGAATTTGGATTAAAATATCTTCTTAAAGTCTTATATTGTAAAAATGACACTAAATTTAGCCATAAAATTGGTGATGCACGTCCTTTTAAGAATTTCATCAATGAAATTTTTTCTCCAACTTATTAAAGGGATGCATTACAATACTATTCATCTATTAAAAAATATTTAATGACAACATCAAAGTAAATTATAGCTTTGAAATTTCAGGAAAAGACTATAGACTACTCCTAGCAAAGTAATCCTAATGGTACTTTTGAGTGTGGTTTGACGGCTTTGATCCATGCAATTTAGTTAGCAACGACATGATGAACTAAAAATGTGCATGATAAACACAATGTTGTAATACACCACACTTATTTGTAGTATATATGGTGATGCAAAATACAAAATAATCACAAATGTATGAATCTATTTCATTACTTGAATGCAAGCATATGATTGACCATCAATGAAAACTTTATTTAGAATTATAAAATGATTTCATTTCACAAACTACTATTGGATGAACAATTTGTTTCTTATTATGTCTTTTTAAAAAAAAAAATTTGACAACTAATCCCTTTAGTAATTATTTTTTTATATTTGTCTCTTATTTTGTGGTTGGTCATTTCATTAACCATACAAACTAATTTTGGGTCATTGATTCTAAATACATAACATATTTTTACTACATAGTGAATAGTCCTCTAAACATTGTTGAAGTCAAACTCAAGAATAAAAAAATATATCTTATTGTGTGACCTAAGGAAGTTAGACCACCTCATTTTTAAAAAGTTGTTGTTTTCTTAAATACATGGATTTCTTTCAATTTAACTAGAGGCCTCCTACAATTAATAAAAAATTCTATGCATGAATTCAAATATTTTGAATTTATCATCCGTGATAAAAAAAACAAAAAAACTCTATTACTTTATTTAGGCAAGACATGTCAAATCAATGTAGCTTACTCCTTGAGAATCTTCAAAAGGCAAAACGAACTATGTCCTAAGAAAAAACTATCTAATAAATCAAGACATGACCAAGCAATCAGTATTACCATGGAGAAGTTATCACTTTAGAGAATATTACTTTAGAGAGGTTCTACTGTACCAAATTTATGATGTTGCCCCCTTTACTATGTCCCACTAATAATGCTCTAATAGCAGCTAATTCACTTCATCACGGAAGAAACAAACAGTAGGTCTGGGGCGGTCGCATATAGGGTACCTCCAAAGAGACTATTGCAGGGACCATTTTGCCTCCATGTTTTACCCCTAGAAAAACATAGAAACTATTTATTTGCCATGCACGATAAAATTTGCAAATTTTGAGTTCAAACTTGCAATCAGAGGCCCCAAATTAACTAGGGGAGGTGGAAAAAAAAAATTCATTAAGCACAAAATAGGGTTTATTAATTTTATATTCACCCTTGACTGCCCACCGCATTAGGCTCGTTGGGTCTCTATAGACGCGAACGTCCGGGGCGTTGCCAGCTAACAAGCAAACCAAATGGCAACTCCGTGGCCGTCTCCCCACCCCGCCGTTGCAGCTGCTTCCGCAGCCATCGCTCTTCTCCTCTCGCTGCTCCTTCTCCATCCCTCCTTCTCCTTCCTCTTCTCCCTCGCACCAGCCGCAACGCTCGAGTCCACTTCTCTCCCCGCCATGGACAAGTTGTTCCACATGCTGGGCTTGGGCTCTCGCCCCTCCAACCCCGCGGACGTCGCAATCGCGCAAGGGCCGGACACCGACACGCCTGCGACAGGACGTGAATTCGCGTGCTTCGGAGCTGGATGCTTCTGGGGCGTGGAGCTCGCGTACCAGCGCGTACCCGGCGTGACCAACACCGAGGTCGGGTACACGCAGGGGCAAGTGCACTTGCCGACGTACGAGGCGGTCTGCTCGGGGAACACGGGTGGGTTCGAATTTTCAAATTGAGGTTTCAATTCTTTATTGGTGGATTTTCGAATTGGTGTGTTTGTGTATTGATTTGAGAATACTGTATTTGAGTCTGCTGTTAAGATTGAAATCAAATTACGAAGGATTACATCAGTAATTCGTGAAAAAACAGTATTGAAACTCAGTATAACTCTTCTGGTATTTTCTTTTTCTGAAATCTATTGAATAGTTTGGGTGATTTGGTATGTGAGTGGGGTGCTTTTGGAAGGAGTGTGTGTTTTAATTTGGTGTGCAGTTGGTGCAAAGAGAGTGCGTGGAAATTGGGGGAATTAGGGGATGTTTGGGGTTGGTTTTGGAAGGAGGGAATTTTTTTGATTTGCTGTGCAGTTTAGGGTTAGGTTGAATTGGGGGATGATTAGAACAGTTTTGGGAAGGAGGGGATTTTTTTATTTTGGGTGAATTGAGGGATGTTTTGAATAATTTGGAGGGAGGGGATGTTTTAGTTTGGTATGCAATTGGTGCAAGATTGTGCTTGGAAGGAAGGGATTGAGTTTTTGGTGCCCATGCTTGGCATTGCAATATTGTGTTGTTGTATTCGTGAGGACATCAGAACTGGATGCTGGAAGGGAGGTTGAAAATCTAGTTTGGGACTATTGCGAGGGCGAGAAGAGTTTCAAAATTTGAAAGATGCTCGATATCTGAGACTCTAAATCTAGAGTTTTGCAAAAAAGTTTTTTTTTTTTTTTTGTGTGTGTGGTATTTGTGCATTCCTCTGTTGAGTGTTGCATGGTTGCATTGTGAGTGCATGATACTATATGCGTCACTTTAAGCATTGTAATTAATTATTTTGGATTGTGATTTTTGGGAGGTCTTTGTGGAGTTGTGGAGAGGTGCAAGAGCCATATTCTCTTGAGATCAAATTTTTTATCATTGTGTATGAATTTCTTGTTCCAAGTTGGAAGTTGTAGACCACTATGAGTGGTTGTAGCTAACCCCAAGTGAATGAGTGGATGGGTTGCTTTTGATAAACCGGGGTGAGTGTAGGAATTAGAATGTTCTAATGGTTTTAGCAAATTAAACCTTAAAACCTATAGAGTGCCATGATGTGAATATGGGAACTAATTATGATTAAGAGTTTAAGTTTATTGATTTTTTTTCAAACTGTTGATATTGTTTTGGAGTTGATATTGAATATTTATGGGTATGCTTCTCATGGGCGGCAAGGGATTTGGCTTGATTAGCTATTGTAGTGCATGTGTTGTTGAGAGTGATGGCACTACCCCATAATTTGACAATGTGTGTTTTGTTTGATAATAGGTCATTCAGAAGTCGTGAGGGTAGAATATAACCCAACAGAAGTTAGCTATGACAATCTACTCAATTTATTTTGGAAACGTCATGATCCTACGACTCTTAATCGCCAGGTATTCTATTAATTGATCCCCTATTTATGCATATACATTTAAAAATATCCAAATAAGCTTTTGAGCATGTTTCATAATTGCTGATTGAAAGACAATTCAAATGCATTTTTCCAATGTATGGACAAATTATGAATTCTGACCTAGGCTCTTATGTTTCATCATGTAAATTTTAGGCAAGAATCTATGAGGTGACTTTGGGGCATAATTTCCTTTAAACACCATTGCATGAATTCATTAGCGTTTTGATGCAACAAACAAATATTCTCAACGTTTTTTCTCTTCTTAGAGTTATCTTTTAGTTATTTAAGTAGGGGTGCGAGACTCTTTTGGAAAAAATTGCAATTGAAACTATAATGAATAATAATACCATGAATAAGCGTTGACAAGCCTTTTTAAGGTGGTTTGATCATGAATCTCGAGTGGTGTTGAACTTTAAGGATGACTCTAATGTGCTTTACCTTAGAGAGGTTATTTGACAAGGATATGCTTGGACAGGGTGGTGATAGGGGAACACAATATCGATCCGGCATCTACTACTACTCGCCCGAGCAAGAGAGAATTGCGAACGAGTCACTTCAAAATCAACAAAAGCTTCTACAAAGAAAGATTGTGACAGAGGTTCTTCCAGCAAAGAAGTTCTATAGAGCAGAGTCTTATCACCAACAATATTTAGCCAAGGGTGGTAGAATGGGTTTACGACAGTCAGCAAGCAAAGGTTGCACAGACCCTATTCGGTGCTACGGCTAAGATGGCATTTTTATATTGTATAAATGAATTTTCTTGTAGATTACCTTAACCTAGCTAATGGTCGGACACTTTGAACAAAGATCGTATGTATTTGAGTTTTTTGTATAAAGTTAGTCCGTTTACATATAGTACGAGACAATGATTTGAAATGAAGTTGGTTTGCCTTCATTTTCTATGTAAAATTCAAAAAATTGTCTTGTCTTTCAACACAACCAAAATCTTATGATATAATTTTAGTAATGATTTTTTGTTATGATTTTTAATTTTCTTAAAACCCAATCCTTTTCATACAAATATTTAAAAAATCAAGATGTTTACATTTGGATGTCCATTTTGAACTTGAAGATGTGATGAATTTGTTTTTAGAATTGACTCGTTGAATTCCAATCTTCAAGGGCTAAGATAGTTTCTTAACCCCTAAAAGCCCATTGTCCCTTCAGGGGACAAATGCATTTTTGGGCAGGTACCTACGGGCTGCAATTTTCTCCTGATTTTTTGAAACTTTTTTTGGAGGTAGACAAGCTGATTAGCTACGTGGGAATATAATTTTTTTCACAACCGGTGCTCGGTAACAAAAGTTATGACCAAATAAGCTCAAAACAGGGGACGGGGGGCAGCATGGGCAGCAAAAAAATATGCACTTTTTTATTTTTTATTATTTTTTTCTCATAGATTATATTTTTGTCTATCTGGAAAGCTTTGATTCATTTCATTTGGATTTGTTATGAGAAAGTTATGGACATTCTTGTTTTTCGGGCAGTTAGAGCATCTTTTTGAAAAAAATAACTTGTAGGATTCATTTTTAAATGCAATTTTTCAAATTTTTCAATTTTTTTTTTTGCATGGTTTAGTGTACTTGCTAGAACAATCTCACCATAGGGATTAGTGCATTTTAATTCCATCTAAAATATATGAATACTTTAGATTTTCCTTCTATCTCGTATCTACTTCTCCTTAACAATTTTTTTAATAATGAAAATTATGTTTTTTTTATTTTATTTTTTTTAATTAGACTCTCAACTCAATTCTCCACTATAAAGATTTAAAGCTCAAAACTCTGTAGTGCAAAAATTTTAAGTTAAAAATGTTCAAAGTCAAAAAATCCAGTCCCACAATGTGCTGAAAGTTTTATTTTTTTCACTTTAAACGTAGATATCTTGCAATCTATGCGGTCAAGAATTCTGAAATTTTTTCCACACATTCTCACACTAGTTAGGTGTAAGATCCTACGGTTAGATGTGCAAAAAGAACAATTTTAATTTTTTTTTCACTCTTTGCTAAAAAAGTGGCAGTTTTGGGTGTTTTTTGGCAGAAAAAAAGCCTTGGGCCTTTAGGGGTTAAACTAAAATGAAACTAAGCATAACATGGTCTGATTTTCTTTGTTCTGATTTATATGTTGAAAATTTTTCAACATATATCAGCCCTCGGGAGTGCCGCGAGTTTTGCAGGGCTGTGTGCAATTAGGGAAAAAAAATAAATAAATAAATTTATTTTTTTAAAATTTTTAAATTTTTAAAAAAAAAATCTGACGTGGTACTATTAGTTCCACGTCAGACTGGAGAGTTTTTTTTAATTTTTTTAATTTTTTTTAATTTTAAAAAAAATTTAAAAAATTTAAAAAATAATTTTTTATGTTTCTGTAACTACACCGCGGGGGGTGCCGAATAAAAATTTCTAAACAGCATTGTGGAGGGCTGAAATTTTTTGTAATGCAAAGCACTGTTTTCTTCAATCACAGCAGAGAGTCTTGTGCAGTAATGAATCATGCCGTGATTGGAAAACAGAGGTTCATTTTACATTTGAGGTAGTCTGCTTTTCAAGCAACCATTTAGGATCTGATTTCCTTTTCGGGGAAGCTAAAATTCCTTGAAATAATTTTTTAGTAAATTTTTGTAGAAAGAAAAATGGAATTGGCATCTAACCCAAGTCGTTTCATATTTTTTGAACCTTCATGGAATTAGTTACAAATTTTTGAAGTTGAAACATAGTGGTCACTTGTAGTGACCACCTTCTAAAATGTACAGTATTGGCACATTGAAGAAAGCGAAATGAAACTCTTAGTCATGATTGCTTTTAGGGTAGACTACCTTGAATCAATAGGTCTTCAATTTCTCTCCCTTGAACAAGAACTTGCACACCACAAACAACGCCCTCCAATGCTCCAATTAAACCTCTAAAGGCCATTGTTCCCTTGGGGGACAATATGGATTTTTGGCAAGTTCCTATGATCTCAATTTTTAATAATTTTTTTTGAAACTTTTTCATATTATTAAAAAAAAATTGTTAGCTTTGTGGGAGTATAATTTTTATTTCAATTGGTGCTTGGGAGCAAAAATTATACTATAAGAAGCTAAAATTTTAAGTTGACAATTAGAAAAAGAAATCCACAAAAACTTGAAATTAAACTTAAATTTTTTCTTCTTATGGATCATATTTTTGTCTACAAGCAAAGCTTTGATTCAATCTATTGTTGGTTTAGTGATGTGAAAGCTATGAACAATCTTGTTTTGGAAGCAATCTAAACGTCTTTTAAAAAAATAACTTATAGGATTCATTTCTGAATGCAATTTTTACAATTTTTCAAAAAAAGAAATTTGACAAGGTTAAGTTTGCTTGCTAGAACAATCTCACCATTCAGATTATTGTGTTTCAATTCCATCTTAGAACTATTAACAATTTACTTTTTCTTTCAATCTTTGACCTACTTCTACTTAACAATTTTTTTAAAGAATGAAAAATCAAATGTGTGTTTTTAAAAAGAATTCCCCTATATTTTCAATTCAATTTTTCAATACAATTTTTAAAATTTTCAAAGTCCATAGTACAAATGGCAGTCAAAGTCATCCAAAATTGCATACTAGTCTTAAAACAAATTTTTTTTTTCAAACTTTGAATTCTAATATCTCTTAATTTGTATAGTCAAACTTCATGAATTTTTTACCACATGATCTCAAACAAGTAAAGTACAAGATCCTATGGTTAGATTTTTTTTAATATTTTATTTGTTTTCATTGGTGAATGTAGTAGGAATAACAATTTTGAGTGGTTTTTGATAGAATAATGGCCTTGGACCTTTAGAGGTTGAGGTAGAAGTACCTATTTTTTACAACCTTTCCATCTTAGCATCATAGGAGACCTATTGTGGACAATAGTTGCATGCACTATTCACTATAAAAGATTCTCTATTTCTACATTTTCTTCCACTCATCACTATTCCCTCCTTGCTTAGGGAGAAATGCCAAAGCTAACCGTAATAGGTGAGTCTATAAGACCAGAATGGGTCCAACTGAAAAATCCACATCCATATTGAATAAAATGTTCATTTCCTAGAATTCATTTATTTATTTTAATTCTTCTTCATCCTTATGTTTGCACACATTGAGTTCAATTTTCAACAAATTTCCCATATCCTACAAATTGAAATGCTTAAGTTATGACAAATAGGTACTTCTACCTTAGTTGTGTAGTAAGGTAGTGTGCTCTAAAAGCACCCATCTTCTTCAAACCGCCCCTAATTTTAGGTGGAGAATGGAGATGGTTGATCTTTAAATGAACCAATTTAGCAATTGAATGCATGGAGGATGAATTATTTTTCTATTGCAAGAGCCAGTCATTGTCTTTGATTTCCGCTCATCTCTTTACAAGTTGCAAGTAGACAGATGTTGGAAGACCTATGGTCACAAATAGGTGACTATGCCCCAAATCTTTGAAAATTCATAAGTAATTCAAAAATGCTTGGCAAAACACAAAACCACTTGTATTAGGTTCCACAACTATTTTTCTTTCTCTGAAAAACAATCTAAAAATATTTCTGCCCAAGGAAGCCTATGAAAAAGGCCGACCAGCCCTTTAATGGTCGCTTTAATAGCATGTTACCTTATATAGAGAAGAAATCATGAATGTTTGCATTCAAAACTTCAATTTAAAAATCCTAAAATTGGCAAAACGAGGCTTGTGACCGAGGGTTGTTTATTGACTGGAAAGTAATATTTTGGAGAAGTATATTTGTTTCGGAAAAGGTGTAGTATAGTCTCACATGCCTTGTCTGTGAATATCAAATCCATTGAAGGTACAAAGCAAAAGTTGTTGACAAATACACCTTTCATAAACGGAGGGCATATAATGTATTAATACAAGGGTAGTGCTTCTTGAGAGTACTCCAACTTTCTACAATGCCCAAGTGATCATTTCACAAAAGAAAATTTATTCAATGATTAGTTATTGTCATACTGTAGTAGAGAAGAAAGTGTGTATTAGTTGGGTTTCCATGTTCAAGCATTAATTTTGCTTATGTATATAAGTAAAACTTAGGTAAGTAAGACACAAGTGTCTCTTTTGAGCTCATTGTCATTGTGACAAACTGTCACAATAAGCTCAAAACTCCTTATTAATTTTTTTCTTCTTATTTACACCCCGCCCCCTCCCCCAACACCCCCCCCAAAAAATTTAATTAAAATTTTTTTAATTAAATTTTTTCCTAATCCTCTCCCCTCCCCTGCCCCTCTTTGTAATTTTCAGAACCAGGTTCTCTTACAATCAATATGGGATATGTGTTTCCCAAGTACGTATCCCTACTTGTATCATATGTGTACCGTATGTGTATTCATATATATGTATCGTATCCGTATCCGTATCCGATTGTTTTTTTAAGATCAACGGTTGTGGGGGGGTTGTAATTTTTTTTTCTAAAAAATCAATGGCTCTTGTTTTTTACAAGGGAGGGGATTGTTGATTAATGGCCAAATGGCTGGTTCACTCTTTTCGGTACATTGTTTCGGTACATTGTACTTTGATTAAGGCTTGGATTTCCATGTTTCTATGGTTTTGGTGAACTTTCAAATAGTTGCAATAGCAGCTCGTTGTGGAGTCATATCATCAGTCCAACCAAGAGGCTCTAGATGTCACTTAGTCAACACAACAATCATTAGTAGTAAACTAAGATTAGTAAAATGTACTTATCTTTATTTCATAATACACTCAGAAGCAGGATACATCTTATATGCAATCTTAAAACGAAGACTAAATGTGTGGCACTTGCTTCTATTTTGGTGGTCCAATACAAGATTGGACTTTGTTTAAAATAACGGTTTAAGATATTATAGTATGACCCCTCTAAAATGCAAGGCACATGATTTTCTTTGCGACAATGACAACACCAAACACCAAATACTATAGTGTTGAAGTTAATAAAACTATTAAATTTTTTTAATATCAAGAATTAAATCCTTTGATTGACCCCTTAAATCCCAAGGTCATTTTTTCTGTCAAAAATGACTCAAAACAACTAGTTTTGTTGCATTCATTTAAGGGGAAAAAAACTAACTAACCATAGGAGCTTATACTTCCTTTGTCTGAAATCAAGTGATAAAAATTTTCATAAAGTTTGATTGTACAAATTGAAGGATATTAGCACTCAAAGTTGGAAAATTTTATTTTTTTGAACATTGGCCTGCAATTTCAATGACTTTGACAACCATTTGTGGAAATTTTTGCACTAAAGACTTTGAATTTAAACAAAAAATTGTGTTGAAGAATTGAATTGAGAGTTTAGAAAAAAAAATTCAAAAAACACACACTTGATTTTCATTCTTTAAGAAATTGTTAAGTAGATATAAGTCCTAGATTGAAAAAAACTAAAATCACTAATAGCTCTAAATTGGGACTGAAATACTATAATTTCAATGGTAAGATTGTTTTAGAAAGCAAACTTAATCTTGTCATGCAAATTGCTTTTGAATTTTTTTTTAAATTGCTTTCAAAAATGAATCATGTAAGTTATGTTTTCAAGAAAATTATCTAATTTTTCCCAAAATAAGATTGTCCATAACTTTTATATAACAAATCTATAAGCAATGAATAAAAGCTTCCCATATAGATATAATTATAATCTATGAGGAAAAAAAAATTTAATAAAAAAATTGTGTGAGGAGGTTTCTACCTATTGCACTGAAAAAAAGGACTTTTTGTGCCATAACTCTTTTCTCCTGGACACCGATTGAAATAAAAATTATATTCTCCAAAAGCTAATGTATTTTTCTACCTTTACAAAAAATTTAAAAAAATTTCGATGAAATATTGAGGTCGTAGGAGCTTGCCCAAAATCAATTTCGTCTCGTGAGGGGACAATGGAATGTTAGGACAATGGAATGTTAGGGATTAAACCATATAAAGTCAACTCAATTTAGGAGTGGTTTATAAAAATTCCAAATAAAAAATGTGTAAGAATGTTATGGTACAATGACAATAGGTTCTTGGTATTGAAGCGCTAGATTTTGGATAGGTCATTTGTAGCAATCAACAACATTATGGTAGATTCATCAAAATAATGAAAGAGAAGGGCCGGTTTTGTGGGATGGAGAGATTAGTTCTCCAACAATACCAAGATAAGCCATTCATTGTTCGAGGGTTAAATACGTCTATGTAGAAAAATAAAATAAAATCTCATAATGTTCATGTTCAAAATAATTATGTTTGCATCAAAAACTTTGATTCATTCCATTTAGAATAGTGATTTGAAAGTTATAAAGAGTCTTGTTTTGAGGGCAATTAGGGCATCTTCATGAAATGACAATTTGTATGATTTGTTTCTTAACTCAATTTTCACAATTTTTTGAATTAACATGCCCATAGAGGGCAAATTACTAGTTGCAATAATTCTTTTATTATTATAATTGACATGATTCAATTCCATTTTTGTACTATTTATGATTTGATTTTTTTGATTTTTTTTCCTAAATATTTGATTCAATTGTCCACCATGAAGATTGAAATATCAATACTTTATATTGCAATAGAATTTAAGTTTAGGGTATCTAAAGTCTAACAACCTAGTAAAACAAGGTGCAAAAAGATGATTTATTTTTCCTTTGAACACTTGTCTAGTATCATAAAATCTTCATTGCCAAAGTGTCTGGATTTTTTTGATCACATTCCCATACAAGTCTAATACAAGATTCTATTGATCTTTCATGTTTAGAAGCCCAAAACTACTTCAAGATACTTGTCCCTAAAGCAAGGTCAAAATTTTCATCATCATTTATTTTTTAACAAATCTAACCATAGGGTCTTTTAATTTACTTGTTCAAGTATATTTTTCCCAAATTTTAGAGTGAATATCCCCACCATTTGCAAGTTCAATGTGCCTAAACTTCAAATGTAGGCTTTTCTAGTCCTTCTAACTTTTATAATATTTATTGACATGACATAAAACAAATTAAAGCTTCACACGTAGTTTTGATGAGTAGCATCCACCCTAAAAATTTCATACAAAACTTCCAAATTATGAAGTCAATAGAGCCTATCTGAGTTCTCATAAGTCCCAAATGGGCTCTTTGGTCCTTTAGGGTTTAACCTCTAAATGTCTAGAGTCTTCACTAGAATTAATGATTTGGAAGAAATCATTGTTAAGTACTATTTGGAAGAATATATTGGAATTGATTTTTGGATAAAAGTTGTAGATTTTGAATTTTAGATTCTATATATGCGGTTAGATTTACCAATGCTATCACCAATATTTTTTAATAAATTTAGAAAGGAAAATTTCAAAATTCCTTCTAAATTTGATTACAAGCAAAATATTATTGTTTTTGGAGTAAAACTTGTTGGAATGGGTTTGAGTTGAGATTCTCTTGACATGGTGGTTTTGGAAAAAAATTGTGTTCTTTAAATGTATAACCTCATTTTTGCAAATTTAGTTTTGAACTAGAGTCAATGCAATTTTGGCTTGCTCAACCACTTGACACACTTTCACATGTGTAATTTTAGAAAAATATATATTCTACTGACACCAAATCCAACCATTAGATAGGACAAGAACTCAATAAAACATCTCCACAAACTAGGATGACTTTAATCCAAGCAATGATGAGAAAGAAACAAGAATATGAATGTGTTCATTGTTTAGAAATTGGATGGTGGAGTGCTTAAGGGTAAAATATGCTAAATAATGATACGAATTCTTCACCTAATCATTTTCTAAGTTTTCACATTCTATTAGTTATTTTTCTCAAAAATTGATACCTTTGACTACTTATAGTTACAAAATGCTTTGTCCAAGAAGAACCTGGTTAAGGAAGAGAAGCCTATTACCACCTTAATTTGGAATCTGAATATTTCGGTATCAATTCTAATAGGGGCACATATTTTTCAGAGGAGTGTGCTTGTTTTATAGATCAAACCCAAGTGTTATTATAATTTTTGAATTGAAATTTTGAAGTGGTCTGCCCTGAAATTACAAAACCACCTGTAGAGTGGAGTCATTACCATCCCCTAAACACCCCATAACTGCCTTTTCATGTATCTATTGGCACTAAAGTTCCCACCAATCAAGGATTCACACGTTACCCATTTTGACATTAATTCACTAATTTCATCATAATCTTGAAGGGATTTGGATATTTTTGATGGCAAATTTGTATGTTTGATTGGTTGGAACTAGGGTCAAAAGTAGGGGATGGAATTGGGCTGACCTACCTTTAGTTAGTTATTTTTTGCCGGCAAAAAACAATTAAATCCACAACAGTAAACCCTCAAAACCGGAATTGAAATACCTTATCATAGTTCCTTTTTCCTTTTTTTTCCTTTTTTTAAACAAATGAAATAAAATTTCATTGCCATACCACAGTTCCTTATCACAGCTGACAGAAGAGAGTTCAAATATTTTCAGCATTTTGTTTACCCGTATACCGAATTGAGGTTACCGTATTGTCTTCAACCAAACTGAATGAAACTTTCATTATCTGAGATCTGGCCAGGGGCTTGCCTGTATAGTAGAACCACCCATAGTCGACCACTTAAGCGATCTGTGCATGTTTTGGAGCAGTATGAGGCATGTAAATTTTCTGCCATGTAGGAAGATAGAAATCAAGGGGATTGCAATTTTATTTTGTAATTTTATGCCTTGGAATTGAAATTACTACGAATTTTGGAAGCCGACAGTTGGTCCAAACCTATAGCTGACATGTAGAGTCTTCCAATGCCGATCATTCAAGAACTATTTTTTGCTCACTACTTTGGGGCATGTGTCATGACTCGATTAGTCTTAACTTTGAAAAGGAGGAAAAAAACATTCAAAGCTTTAGTTGAAAATTTATTGCAACCTTGATTGGAAATAATACACCCTACAAGTTGGGGATGGGTCCTTGGTCGACAATGGGTGGGTGGTTCTACCATACAGTACTTCAGTACTTCTCTTTGCATTGCAATGATATTCATTCAATTGTGTAAAAATCGTTTTTAAAAAATTTAAAAGATTCAAGGGATTTGTTTCATTTGTTTAAAAAAAAGAAAATTTTAATTTTAAAAGCAAAGAAAGATTGCATTCCCTAAAGACGGAGAGGATTTTTATTTTTATTTATATATTTTTACACCCAAATAAAGACTGAGAAGATTTCACTGCATGAGATTTTAGGATCCATAACGAACTGCAGCGTACCTTACTGCCGGTACATTTAAATTTTTATTTATTTATTTTTTGGGCACAAATAAAGGAGCCACCTTTAGGGCAAAAAAACAAACTGTCGGTAAATTTGGATCCTCTTCATTGTGCACTCCACTTGTGCAGCATCACTTGTCTGTCTGACCTCATCAGTACTGACAGTCCCTCAGTGGCAGCGTACGACCATGTTAAAAGAATTCCCAACAGTACAAACCCCAAAATTAAATTAAATTATAAAAATAAATAAAACAATTCACCAACACACTACACTAGACTGGTTAGGTGCATTTAAATATCGTCAGTAAAATAATCCTTCGTACCTGATTGTTTACCAATGAGGCATGGGTCCCTTTTCTTTTCTTTTTTCCAAAGAACGGTGACCATTGCATTACAAACTCAGAAAAAAGAAACAAACAAACCGGATCAATCCGGTTCAATAGGCCGCATCAGCCTTGGTGGAAGACTGAGAGAAAGATGTCACTGGGGCTTGTGAAAACTACCAGAGCAAAAAACCTCGTTTTTGCACCAAGTATCCTGGAATTCCTGTCTAATGAGAAGTTGTCTGTCTTCACTGCAACGGCATGGGTCCCTTTTGCATCCTTGAAAATGGAACCCGTACGGCGAATGAACAAACAAACAAAATTTTGTCTTTATTGATGGCTCCTCAGCCGACCCCAATTCTTTGAACAAACTTGAACAAGCTGAACGATGAGTCCCTCAGCTCTAAGTCTCTCCTTGGTATCTAGCAAAGCATCATACTTTCCTAGCACGAGGAGGACCATTGCCTGGTTATATAATGTTATCAGACAGTTCATGATCACTTTTGAGCAACAATTGGTTGGTTGAATGATACATGATAGAGTATCCATGTAAAAATTAGTTAATTAACAATCATAAATATTTTCAAATTTATAACCGTTCAATGTTGTATAACAACTCATGATCAATTCCAAATAAGAGTTGGTTGGTTGAGTGATACATGTGTACGTGTTCATGTAAAATAAAATAGAACATTGACTAAAATATCTTGAATTGATCTCAATGTTGTGGTTGTAGCATCAATATTTTAAGTTGCAAGACAAAAATTAGATGAAGATCATCCATTTTTTCAATATGCACAAAGCTTGTTTTGGAACATCCAAAGGAGACAAAGTAAGCATCCTTGGCATCCTTCTAAGGTAAAGCATTGGGCTTGCCCCTTCTTTTTTTCCCAAAAAAAGGTTTCAATGTCATAATTTGATGCCAAAGGCCTATGCTGGCACTTGGCATTATTTAAGTACGTTGGTGTCCACATGTGCGGTAGGCATTAGATAAGCTTTGACATTGTAGATTAGTATTTCAAACCTCCTTTGTTTTTGTTTTTATTTATTTTGAAACAAAAGATATGAAAGCCCAATACTTGAAGGAGAAAGAAGAGTAGAAACCAACACTAAAGGCCTCAAGCCCTATGATAGCCAATGGAAAAACTCCTTTGTTTTTCTAATTGTATTTTGTATACACACAAACTTGAATAGAACTATGGCAATGCAAAGATGAAAGCTTTTTGAGGTAGATGACCGTGTCTACTTTCGGTTTCAATTTTCAGTTCTCCAATGCGAAAACCAATAGTGATCCTTGAAAAAATAATGAAGCTTTTTTATTATATCTATAAATAGAAATAAAAAATGTTGATGATGTATATGCCATGACATTTTTTCATCTTAAATCACATGCAATCATCCAAAAATGATAACATCACTCCATTGTATAGTAGATTGAACTAATTTTTCTTCAAAAACTCTATTAACTCCTGAAGAACTTAGGCACATTTGGGGCACATTTGGGGCATAAATTGTAAAATATTGTCACTTTTCAAGGCAGTGAGAAACAATTTTTCTTTTTTTTAATTTCCTTAAAGATTCAACCATGCACATTTATACTAGGCTACTATGAAAATGTGTAGGAAAATTTTCAAAAACTTGACCATACAGTTTGAAAGATTATAACATTTGAAGTTAGAAGGAAAAGTGTTTTTTTCTAATCCTAAAGTGAGATTTTTTACTAAATATGATATTTTTTTATATTTGCATATTATATTATGTAAATTACATACTTGTCAAATTTCAAGATTATTGGAGGAGTTTTGTACATGCTACCCAAAGTTGCCTAAGAAGTTTAAAGGGGCATAACTTTTGATCTAAGCATCCAATGAGAAAAAAAAAATTACATTCCTACCAAAGGAGTACATATTCACAACTTGTGTCAAAATTTGAAGAACAATAGTTAAAAAATGAATTCATACACATGGGCATACACACCTACTAGAAATTACTTGCATACATTCAATGGTCATAAAGTGTTAGAAAACAAAAATCTAGTAGTACATTCTTTATTGTCAAAGGATTCTATCAAGCACAAATAGTTACCTTTGAATATTCTAAATACATATAATATAAAAAAACTATGAGAAACTTTCTCCCTTTGGTAAGATAGGGGTGTTATTATATGAGCCTAGGGTTATGGGCACATGAGCCTATAAATCTATACATCTATGTTATAGGTGTCTATATTATAGAAACCTTCCATATATGATTATAAGGCACCTATGTTATAAATACCTATATTATAAGTGTTTATATTATAAGCACTTTCAATGGTTGTAGGGAATCTACTTATGCTCAGATTCAAGGCTCATATGTTTGCATTTCTATACTTATATGCTAGCACTGTTGGGACCATAAAGGTGAGACTATACGAGGTCAATAAACCACACAATTTTTTTAATACGCCCCCTATCTAAGAAAAAATGAGATATTTCTTGAATTATCTATGACTACCATTGATTATGTAGATAAACTTAATAGGACGATTTATGAACATTATTTCTAAATTATCATAGCTCTTTTTCAAATAAGGCATCCATGTATCTACTCAAACTTCTACATGTTAGCTTCCGTCAATGGAAAACCTCTTTGGCCAATAAAAGTGGAAGCTTCCCAATGAAACTTGGACAATCAATACAATTTAAAGTAGGTACCCCCCAAACTTCCACTTTTTGCTATTGTACCTAAGTAATATTATTATATTGGTTAGATTGTCTTATTTACTTGTTGGCAAGTGAAAAGAGGTTCCAACGCACCAAAGAACGCAACATTTGGATAAGGTATGCGAAAGTTATGAAGGGTCAAAGTTCTTTTTGGTAGTTGTTCTAAGTCTATCGTTTCTTCCACATAACTGCATATTGACTTTGGATATGTACACAAAGTAATGATAGTGGTTTTGGGTCAATAGCGCAATTGAAGTAGCCACTTTAGTTCCAAAAGTGTGCCATGTTCCAGGCTTGACCGAGGTCAATGACAAATCTCAATTCTTTGGCCATAAAATGCAAGCAGAGTGACTGTAGAATACTAGCAACAATAATGTATTCTCCTTTTGTAAGGTACGGTGTTCTAAAAGCGATCCTACTCTAAAAGCAATCACTAGCACAAAGGTACATTTTGCTTTCTTCCATTTACCAATAGTGTACACACTACCACAACATGGGATGTTTTAAGTAAGGTTTTTAGTACAGTCCTAATTGTAAGATTTGAAGGCAATGATTTTCTAAGAAATTTTCATTAAAAACTTACTAAAAATGCATTTGTTTCTAGAAAAATTTACCGTAAAAATCTTCTACAAGGTCATTATTTAAAATCTCACTACACTAAAAAGGATATTTAGTGTTGGATTACATTTAGTGTAATTATCCCCCTACTTGACCCTACACTAAATGTCAATTTTAGGACAATTAGTGTAGTGCTAAACTTCAATGCGCCGCCTTCGCCTTCTCAGATTTCAGATTTCAGATCTCAGATTTTAGATTTCAGATTTACCATAGAGTATATTTAGTGTTAGAAATTACATTTAATGTTACTTACTTTAGTAGGGTAAATGATATTTAGTGTCATGGTTTGCAAATAGTGTTGCCAACACTAAATACCCTTTTTAGTGTACCAAGACTGTACTAAAAAACCTTACTCGAAAAATACTCTATATTGCGGTAGTGAAATTTCAAAAAGTGACCACTACATTTCAACTTTTCAAAAATTCATAAAAAATTCCACGAAGGTTCGAAAAATATGAAATGACTTGGGGTTAGATGCCAATTCCATTTCCCTCCGTACCAAAATTCACTGAAAATTGTTTCAAAGGAGTTCAGCTTCCCCCCCCCCCCCCAAAAAAAAAAATGCAATCAGCTCTAGAAGGAAGGGACCAGACTACCAGAAGCTCAGTGCCTCCGGAAAATCTGGAAGAGTGACGTCATCAAAAGCGTCCGTGACGTGTCCGTGACGTGAGCTGCTTAAAGGCACTGAAGCCTCGGTTGGCGGGTCTTGGAACTGAAGCCTCCGTCTTGATAATATCGTCACGGACAAGGGAAATGTTGAACAGTTCTTCCCGGCCACGGATGATGAAACAATGCCAAGTCAGCAAGGAATCCTGACTCTCATTGGGCCGTCAGAATGTACCCCACAAGGGATAATCCTAACTTATATATATCTAGATATAAGTGTTGTTGCAACATTTGCAACGTCACGCACAAAAAAAGGTGGAATATTCGGAGTATTTTTTGTAGCTTGTGAGAATTAGATACGTTAACCTCAATACAAGTAAAATCTCTCTAAGTCAATAAACATTTGTCAGAAAATATTGATTGCCAATCTCAGTTTGAGCCACAGACAAACATCATGATTGCTCCCTGATGTGATAGCCTCTCTAATGTAATGTGTCATGTTGGTCTTGGATCTATTTGCTTTAGAGAGGTTCTAATATCTACAGTACTAGTTTTCAATTTGGATGAAGATGAAAATCATGACATTGTGAACTAAATGGCATCAATTGTGAATTGAAGAAAAACAATTTGATTCAAAAAACCAATATGAATGAAGACATTCCAACAAGAAGTGCATTTTTATTTTGTAATTTTTCAAAGTTTTGTTGGGACCAAATTGGCAAAACGTGGGTAGACCCATGCTAAACCACACGCTCATTGACATGTCCCCTCCTTGCCATGATGCTAAAGAATTGCTAAAATTGTGGTAAGGTAACTTTGCCTATGATAGGCCAACTTTGGACCAACCTAATACATGCCCAAAATTTAATGAGCACTACATGTGTCTTGTGAAATGTACTTCACAAGAAAATTTTGGCCTCCATTAGGCTGGTATAGAACTTTGCCTGTTATAGGCAGAGTTACCTTAATGGGTGGGTGACTTTGCGCCAACCTTGGACCAACCTAATGCATACCCAAAATTTAATGAGCACTACATGTGTCTTGTGAAATGTGCTTCACAAGAAAATTTTGGCCTCCATTAGGCTGGTCTAGAACTCTACATGCTATAGGCAGAGAGTTACCTTAATGGGTGGGTGACTATCGTAAATGGAATGGGAGGGTACAGTGTTTTTTTTTTCATTTTCCATGAAGTGGCGAAGTGGCGATATTAAATGGTGCAGTGGTGCTCCAAGTTTCAACATTCATCCAAGTATTGTATAGGAAATGTGATACTACGTATCCATAATTCAGTTTTCATTTACAATGTGGCAATTTCATCCAAGATTTTTCTTGAACTTGAAGTTTTTTGGCGATTTCATCCAAAATTTTACTAAAAATTTCCTATAGGCTTGGTGCTAGGTCAAAAAATTTGGTGCAATTTTGCACCAAATCGCTGGAAAAAAACACATTGGGAGGGTACAATAGATGTTGGAAGTGAGTGATGGGTTGTTCTACCATGTATCCAAATGTGCAGTGCTGTCGTCTCAAACTATCTCAGATATTTAAAAGGATGCATGGATTGGTTGGACTGAGCAGCCCCACCAACTGAAGCATAAAACAAAACAGGTGACGTTCTGCTGTCGTTGGTTGCCAGCTTTTATCCTCACCAATCAGGAAACTTTCCGACAATCTGCAAACGATTCGAGACTGCATACCAGACAAGGGAATTGCAGATCAGGCTGTCCAGTACAATAAGATGCTCAAGGCACATCATCAAATGATGCAACAGTGGAGAATCGTGAAGAAAATCAGCACAGTTTCATTTCAACATCAATTTCCAAAATAGAAAAAAGGAAGCACACAACAGACGTTCCGCTTCAAATCTTAGATAACGTCATATCATACGTGTAACATTTGGGTTCCTTTCAATGACGAAGACCTTTCAAGCTTTCGATGTTGATGAGCAGTTCTCATAATGCGCGGGGCTTTTGTCAAAAACAATCTTCAGTGAAAGTAAGCAATGGACCCCGAAATGGTCAAGGACACAAGTTAGAGTGCCACTTGATCAAATGCTCAAGTGGGGGGTACACATCCGTTTCATCAAGACATACCTATAATTGCCAAAGAAGCACAATTTCAGAACACCTACAACAAATAAATTTGAACTTTCATGACGTGGGCATACAACAACAAGAATACCGCAACGCTGGGTGTGTTGTTTCATTCCTGCAACAAGAACATCAATAAAAAGTTGTCCAGTTTAATAATAATAAGACCTATGATCAACAACAAAATGGCGACTGTCCCTACCTTAGAGCTCATCTGAACAATCTGCCGCTACGGCAGATGAATGGGAACAATGGATTCTCTACTGAAATCCTCCAGCAAATTGGTTAAAGGGGAGCCCGGAAACTCAAAAGACGGCACCCTTGCAGTTGCAGTGAGATTCGCTAGATACTCTTCGAAAACACCTGCAACAATGGGATCGTCTTTGACTCCAGCGCCGTCGTCGTCACTGGGAGCATCCGGCAAACACTGCCTCTTCGGTAATTGACCACCACTGTAAGCATCATCATGAGATCTCTTGACAGCTTTGGAGGATTCAATCCCTACCTCCGGAAGCTCCAAAAAAGGGGCGCCATAGTTGGAAGTGGAAGCATCTTCATGCCAGTCTTTAGCAGCAGCTTGCTTCGCATGGAATCTCGGCCTGGCAGACTGAGATGGATTCAAAAGCTCCAGAAGAGATTCATAATCCTTACCCAATCCTTTCGAGATATCCAGGAAACAAGACGGATCATCCACTCCATTCGCCTTCTTGTACAAGTTTGGCTTGGGGCCAGTTTCGCCTCGCGTCCGGAAATTAGGGTTCGTTTGTTGAAGGTGGATAGAGTCCAGCCTGCATGTCCCCATGGCGGCCGCTTCGGGGAAGACGTGCCTTCGGGGAAGACGTGAAACAGTGGAACGAGGTCGAGACATGGTGGCGCCATCCGTCCAGCTTTCTTTGGCACCCGAGTCTTTGAGAATCGCGCTGAAGCTCAAGTCAGAATGGCCGCCGGCTGAGAAAAACTCGCTGTCCATGGTGCTGCTTGGGGTGGAAACCGGTACCCCCTGCGCTGGTCTGCCCCAGGAAAGCTCAGCTATAGCGGACTGCGATAAATTTTCCTGCGAGAACCAACTCAAGCGTTTGGAATGCTCGGGTGCAAAGCTCCTCTCCTTCAACGAGCTCTCGAGAGTTGGCAAACCCTCGAATGCTAACGAACTGGAATGGTTCCCAATGCCGTTGCTCTTCCAAGCTTGAGAATGGGAGGCAGGCTCACCAGTGGTGGTCGTCTCTTCCAAAGATTGTTGTGCGAGTGGTGACCATGCGTTAGTGTCGTGCTGCATCCCGACCTCCTTGATCGTCTCCCGCAGACTGTCCGCGAACTTGCTCCCGAGCGAGGATCGCAGCTTCTTGGCCAAATCGAGCGCCTGCGATCGCCGTGTGGGCTCGAACAGTGTGCAGTCGCGTGACATCGCCTCCTCGCCCCCGGGGAGCGAGACGCCGCTGTCGGTACTCAACTCCCTCGACAACGAAGGCACATTCGGCATGTAATAGGAAAGAATGGATTTCGGAGAACCAGACAAGCTCCCTGGAACTGGCTGCTCGGGGCTGGTGTAATTACAACCTGGGGAAACAAGAGGAGAAGTTTGAGACGGCGCATACTTCCCGGATGCGAGCGCTTGCAGAGGATCCTCTCGCACCAAACTGAACTCCTGTGGCAACGAACCTGGTGAGGAGCTTCCGTGCAACTGCGCATTGCCTTGCTGCACTTGCGCCGCCCTCCATCGGGATCCCCCCAAACTGAGAAACATGCTCTCTCGCTCTTGTAAACCGAAATTCCTCCGATCTCAGACTCAGAATTCCATCAACAAACTCCCCAGCAACAAATTTCACGAAAACAAAACCCAAATTTCAGAAAAGAAGGTCAAATTCTTTGAGAAGATTTTTTCTGGAAAAATCAGTCGCGGGAGTCGCTGTGCTAAAGAAAGGACAAGAAGATGCTCGCTGGTTCATCACCCAGCTTGGGCCTGACAACATTCAGGAGAGACTCGTTACTGCTGGGTTGCAAAACTGGCGATCTCATCGAGTGTGCGAGAAATGTTCAAAGTGGGTTCTGTTGGGATCGGAAATGCGGGACCGATTTTTGAGAGTTTGCTGTGCTTGCGAAGTGCGATGTGCGGATTCGATCGGCAAGTGAGGAAAGGGGGAGACGATGAAGTGCGTGACAAAAGGCGAGAGAAGCGCGAATGCCGCTAGAACGGATGTTCCGGAAGAAGGTAGTCTTCATGGAGGGTATAGGTGGTTGCAGGCAGCGGGCAGCGGACCCGAATTATCGACAGACTGCCCGCAGATGCTGCCCGTGGTCATGGGCTTATGCAGTTCGTTTTGTTTTTTTGTGAGCAGAGTCATTATAGATGCTTGAGTTAAGCAGGGCAAATTGCACCAGAAAAAACAGACAATTTGGCTAAAAAATGATAAAAAAATCATGAAGTATTTTGCCTTTAAGAAAAATCTTGGATGAAAACATAATTATGGATATGTGATATGTCTTAACGTGATTTTTTAATATCCAATGTATGGATGAATGCTGAAATTTGGAGCACCACTCTAACATTTTTTACTGCCACTTTGGCACTTCATAAAAAATGAAAAAAAAAACCCACCTTTGTTGAATATATTATAAATAACTCCAACATCTTTTCATTGAGGAATACAATCCAACAATAATGAAAGGTGCTCAAAGTGAACATATCAAGATAGGGAAGCTTTCACAGGCTCTCATGATTCCAACTTCAAAATTCATATCTTCCTTTTTCAAGAATCCAAAAGCATAAAACAACTAGTTGTACAACCTCCATTTTCCTTTCTATGAAAATTCTATTGAAATTGCATTTCTCAGGGAGTCTAACACTCCCAAAATTGAAAGAATTAGCATTTTAATGGTCGCTTTAATGCAACTTATACGCTACTTAGGTGAGTACACCCAAAATTGCGCCTACTCTCTATGCATCTCTAAAAATCAATATGTACTTACATTGATTAAGAAACTATTTAAAACATCTACCACAAAAAAACTTAGATCCTTCATAACTTTTGCATATGGTATCCAAATGTTGCATTCTTTGGTGCGTTGGAGCCTCCTTTCACTTGCCCACAACAAAACCTGAAAAATTTGACCATTCTAATTAAATAAATAGTAGCCAAAAGTGTTGGTTTTGGGGGACTACCCACCTTAATTCCTTCCGTCCAAATAATTTATACTCAAATTTTCCTGCGTACAATGGATTTCAATAAGTGACCATGACAGGTGCTCCTCTGGTCCATCTGCCAGAAATTCTGTGTCGTAAATCATTTTTTAATGAGTAAGACTCACATTACCAAACTACATAAAAAAATTTCATTGATGTGCATGAGAGAGCAGGAGCCACTGAAAACATTATGAGACTCATGAAGAAAACTGGAGTGGGGAACTGCCAAGACAGCGCTTGCTGAATGATGGTGAGTCAGTTTTTGTTTTTTTAAATTTCTTTTTTTAAAAACAAACAAAAACGAAATTTCATTGCAAGTGGCATGAGTGAGTCAAGTTTTTATTTGAAAACCATCAAACAAGTTTTCTTTCGTGTCAAAAAAAAGAAAAGAAAACATCGATCAATTTGCGTCCATCTTGTTAAGTTAAGCAACTTTTAACAGTATCGATGGTGGCAGGCGAGCTTGGTTTCCATGTTCGGATGGGATGTGGAATTGCTCTTTTCATTTGTCAGTTCTCCAAAAGGCCGAATAAACTGATGATGATGGTGAGTGAGCGAGTGCGTAGGAAGAAAAAGAAATGACACTTTTAACCCATCGAGGACCATGGTTGATTTGGGGTGGGTGGGGACACCAAGACATTTTCGGGGTCTCAGGCTGAACATGCAAAAATAAAATAAAAATATCAAACTGTGATGCATTCCGGAGATCTGACCCAACTGATGGAATTGGTGTGAATGCTTGGGTCTCCATAATAAATGCATGACAAATTATTTCATTGACTTTTGTAGTGTTTTTTGTAATTTCAGCCAATATTTTGTTTTGTTTTTTCAACCCAAAAACTGCATACCAGCACATATTGTCCTAATGCATTTGGTTCGCAACTTCCCCCACCCTCTCTCCTTTCGTCCGTGTCGAAATTCATTCTGAAACTCTGGCTACCAATGAAAAAGTGTCAATTTCGACCAGAAAGTGGTTGACTAGCTCTTAATGAGTTAATACAATAAGAAAATGACAATGTTTTATTTTTAAATAATAAATTTAAATAAATAAAATCATTTATATAAAATTATGCTAAATTACTATTGAAATGAGTGGAAATTTTTTTGGGAACTTTGAGTGATTAGGTTGTGAGGTTGTAGTGTTTGAAGTAAGATGAAATAGTTTTATTTTGGAATTTGCTCATTAAGGTCAACAAAATTAAACTCCTCTTAGAGTGAGATTTTTTCATTACACTTAGTTTTTTTTAATACTTGCATCTTGTGTTGTATTAGGTATATAATTGTTAAATTTTCTAGTAGATTTTATAAGTGTGAAAAGAAGATTTGCACATGCTACTCCAAGTTGTAGGGGCTGCCCAAAAAATAAATAATCAAAAAGGTGCCTAAAATTTTGGGAAACTACTGACCTTGTTTGCCATGTATAAAAAGGATTGCTTAATTCACAGAAATTCAATTCACATTCAATTTATAGAAATTCAACTCGCTCCGTACAATCTTGCATTTCTTCTTTGGCAATAATTATAAATATATATTGAAAAGTTTTTTGCCTTTATCATTTTGATCATTCAAAAGCACAATCTCTTACATACAAAATATCTCTCTCACATGCAACAACTTTCCATAGTGAATGTAACAATGTATCCTCTCAAGTGCAAAACAAGTAGGCGGGGCTATTTGTTGCAACCAATAAAAGGTTAGAAAATAAGAGGTTGCAATAAATGCAAAATGAATATTAATTAAGATCATAGCTTTATAAAGAAGGAAGAATTCCTTTACAAATACAATAACATTTTATCCCCTTGCCCTTTACGTGTGTTTAGATTGTACAAGGACAATCTTGAAATTCAACACATTCAATGAAAAGTTCAATGTCTTTTGGTCTTTGATTCAATCTTCAAATTGCTTTTAAAAAAAATATTCAACTTCAATTTTTTTTTAATATGTTAAGGGGATAATAAACTACATTACTTGTGCTTAATTTCATTAGTTAACATCAACTAAGAAAAATAAACTTCAACCCTAAAATTGGTTCTGAAGGGTCTGATGGGGACAAATAATTTGGGACAGAAATGAAATGAACAAAAGGAACTAGTATCATGGGACAAAGGGATCAAGTGTTATTGTACCTGTAATCTGTCGTGTTCATAATGGTTCACAAATAATGTGATCAGTGCATATTTTAAATGAATCCACGTAAGAAAAAAAATACCCAGTGTTCCATCGATGTCCTATGCATTCATGGATGTAATTTCCAATTAAGATTGCAAATTGCACCACCTTGAGAAATTGTGAAAAAGATTAGAAAAATTATTGCACACCCGCCAAACAATCAACCATCGACAGATTTTCAAAACACACTGAACAGTAGCAACTAAGGTGGGTACACCCAAAAGCGCCACAAATTGGGCTATGAGTAATTTGAAGGCTAAGTAGATAATAGTAAATACAGGGTTGTAAAGAGATGTGTAGAAAAAGAAGAAATGCACAAAAAAAAATTCAGATTTTGACAAATATGAGACCACAATAGGGATACAAAGTAACCAACAAGCAGTAGAAAAGCTTGTCAATAATCAATGGGAATTGTTCATGTGTTTCAAAGAAGAGAAAAGAATGATTACCTTGTCAGAGAAAACAAATTAACATGTGATGTGAGCTTACAAGCATGTCATCAATATCAAAAATGGCCAATGGTTCTTTGATGAACAACCATATTCACTCATTGACAATTTTCAGTAGATAACTACACCATTTAAGGACTTAATCTAGGGTGCGCTTTAAGACACTGCGCCATAATGGGTGTACCCACCTTAAGTAAAACTACCCAAGAAGACTCTTTATTCACGATGATCTTAGGTTTAACGTCGGTCTTCTAGCTTCTTCTTCAGAACTGTAATCGTAGGACACTCTAGCAGTGCGAGAGATGGGTAGCAGTTGCTAATATATGGACCAAAGAGTAATATAAATGTACAGTCTACCTAAAATTACAGTGAGTATGATAATGAACCTGCAAGATAGACGGTAACCACGGAATTTAATCATCCATGGGGTCATCGGGAATCTCCTTGGGATCTCGCTTGATCACAATGACAGGACAATCGACGTGTTTTGACACATACGAGCTCACTCCAGCAACGAACATTCTGCACAGCAAGCAAGTTGCAAGTCTCAAGGAATTCAATTTTTTGTCTCAATTATTTCAAAACACATTTAAAATCAAACAAGAAGTCAGCGTTTCTACCACGGAGCAGATGCAATAGGGATCTGCAACTAGTAAAATCAGGGTTGGCGTTCATATAACTTTTGACAGTTACCAGTTCACTTTCAGCGTCTTGTATCGTGATTGAACAAAGCACCACCCAATATAAATCCCCCAAAGTTCAGTCTATAATTGGAAGACCGAATCCAGTACGTGAGAATCTGCTAGTGTATTACACTTTTTATTTATTACGTTAGATGTTATTGGGAATCTAATGAAGTAATGAACCTTAATGACAGCCTTCCCCACAAATGGAAAAATGTGGAGATATTTAATTCCCCGGTTCTTTAGCGAACCGGCAAGGTGATTGTCACCCGCTCTTACCAATCAATAGTTACCAATTTTGACTTCCGACGGACTCGTTGCACTGATGAGATGTTGTAAGTAAGCCTCTCATAATTGTTGAAATCTTCTTTACGAAGGTAGGTGCATACAAGTCGGCACTAGAAAGAAAAAAGACTGTAAATCTAATGCATCAAGGAACAAATTCATATATTATGCATTACCTTTGCAGGGTTCCAAGGCCACGACAGCCCAAGACTAGTAGGTCGGGGTTTTTTCTTTTAACTTCCTGGCAAATAACGTCCTTAGGATCTCCCTTCTTTATCCATCCTTCACACTGAATCTGCAGTCATCACATTCAGCCACTGTTAGGTTTGAGAACCACCCTTTAGAAAGTGATGTCAAGTGTCACATCCAAACTTGAGATAGAGATTGATAAATAGCAATTTACTTGGAAAGAGAGACAAGAATGCACTCAACCCCCTTTAATCGCATTGAACGGGGGACAAATGGGCTTCTAAAATTCATTCTTACATTCCATGTGGAATCTTCCAATCAGATTAGAACAGAAAATGAGAGATCCTGGGATATCTAGGGAATGTGCAATTACAAAGTGTGCAATGAGTGTAAATGTACTTTGTTATGCGCAAGTCTTCTTGAGGAGAAAGTACCTGTGCGTCGTGGCATTGTTTGACGAATGTTTGAATCAGAGCTCTTCCTTTGACACGCTCTTTATGCCTCGAATGCTGGAAGTCGCTGGGACTAGCATACACGCTATCCAATTCTTCCAATCCTGAAATCACCAAACTGGTCATGAAAAAGATGCAACAAGTTCATGGCCTAACTGCAGAGATGAGGTTCTAGTAAATTATGCGATGATGATGATGACGATGATCTATGAAAGATCTAGGTCAACACGGAAAAGCTAATCATAAGGTTACTACTTTGGATGTTCGATTAGCAGGATTGATCCTGAATTCTGATAGTATAGTGCTCCAAATTCTTTTTGTGCTATATACTCAACCCCTCTCTAATGACACTGCCTCGGGAGACAAATGGGATTCTAAATGCACTCTCATGCATATTCACAACTTGACATGTGGAAGTTTTTGAATCAGATGTGTATTGTAAGGAAATACTGGGACTGTGCAATCGCAGGGCGTATCGTTAGAGACGGTTGAGTGTAGTGGAAACGGTGAAAGCAGAATCCTACTCCCGATGAAGTAACCACCCATTAAAGAATCTAATACAGAATCGAAAACAGAAGATACACGATGCCGCAACTGGTAAAATCTTTAGAAAGGATGTACACAGAGCAGCTGAGGTGAGCTCACCATCTTCATCGATCACTTGTACATGCAAAATGAGCAGTTTGTATTGCTTCGCACAGCAAGGCTTGATGAGATTCTTAGAAACCCATTCGAATGCGTGACGGCTGCTGATGGAGGGGTTTGGGTAGCCTTTGCTGCTGTGGCTTACAGCGATCATCACTGTCGTCTGCACATCTTCCGTCTTGGGTTGATCCTCTGTGATTTCTTTGGTAAGTGAATCTTCTTCTCCTTTTACGGGAGTTTCCTCATTCGTCTCTGACTCGGTACGGCCTGCATCTTTTTCCTTGTCCATCTGAGAAACTTCCAGAGAATAAATACCAGAACACGAACGCACAGTCCTGGAATTGCATGAACACCCGATAAATCAATTAACTATGAAATCACAAATCCTACTTACTTTGTAGGCTGCTCGGGCCTTATCCCTGGGGGTTGACCTAATTAACCTTCAGGTTTATAAATACACTTCGTCGCATTCCACAACCATTAAGAACGCTACGGCGGATTCACTCTTCTACTCCTAATTGATTACATACATCATTGACAGATATTAATAAACAAAAAAAAAACATGTTACAAGAACTCTATCGAAATGCTCAAAATTTCCACCATAACCATTCCAAAAACCCGTTCCTGTGCTGGCACGACCATTGTCTCCAAAGTCACAAACGCGGTTCAAACCGAATTAAAACTTCAGGTTTTCATCCTTCAGAACAGAGTACTACCATCTCCCTTGTCCAAAACCACGTTATAGACTTGCACCAGAAAATTCGCATCCGACACAGTTGATCCCACCTTCACCCACATCAAACAAAAGGTAATCGACAAAAGAAGAACAAAAGGAACAAAATTCTAAGACAAGAGGAAGGTCCAAGAATTGAGACACCCACCTGATCTAAATGCAATCAGAGACGAGATCAACGAAGCCGAATTCCTAATTTGGAAGTGAAATGCCCAACTAGTTCGAGTTCCTCTTCGAATACCGTGGGGAGAAGGCAAGGAGTGAGGATCTTCCGCAAACGCCGGTGTCATAGAGACTGGGTGGAGTGGGGTCCACTTGTGCTTTGACACGTGGCAGAAGTGATGACTGGATTCAGCACAGATCATACCACAACTCTGGCTCACGACACGTGGCGATATGATCCCGCTTCGTACATCTGACTGTCCTTCAGTAAGAAAAATGCTGGCATGTTACTCGTGTGGACCAAACCTCTATAATGTCGCCTTCTTTACTATCACATGTTTTTCATTCTCACTGAACTAAACCTAGGTTTTTCATTACTCCACATGGCACCATGTTTGGTTGGGTTCAAGAATTGCGAGGGTTCTAGAATTGCGAGGGTTCTAGAATTGCGAGGGTTCTAGAATTGCGAGGGTTCTAGAATTGCGAGGGTTCTAGAATTGCGAGGGTTCTAGAATTGCGAGGGTTCTAGAATTGCGAGGGTTCTAGAATTGCGAGGGTTCTAGAATTGCGAGGGTTCTAGAATTGCGAGGGTTCTAGAATTGCGAGGGTTCTAGAATTGCGAGGGTTCTAGAATTGCGAGGGTTCTAGAATTGCGAGGGTTCTAGAATTGCGAGGGTTCTAGAATTGCGAGGGTTCTAGAATTGCGAGGGTTCTAGAATTGCGAGGGTTCTAGAATTGCAAGGGTTCTAGATCATCTTCTCGACTCCTGCAAGTTAGAATCCAAATTTGAAGAAAACGATTTTTCAGAACACCATTTGGGCCAGCAAGTACAGCAATGGCGAGTGATTCTAGAATCGACCTGCTATGCAAAATATGGTAACTCCAAATCAAGTGAGAGTTTGTTACCTTGGTGGGTATGAAGCACTTGAAAAACATTAGAAGGTAGCTTTCACAATCTAGACAAGAAATTAAATCTAAGTTCACAACTAGAACAGGCACGATGAAGGAAATGGTACCATACAGTACTCAACGAGCTTCAAAGCCTTCAGTGAAAACAACGATCTCCAACACCGTATAATGGATATTCTCCAAGCTTAAACCTGATTCATTCATGTCCTGGAAAACCAATGCATTCAGCATATTCAAAAGTAAAAAACTGAACCAGCGAAATCTATTCAAGAGACGAAAATTTCCTGAAACAAAAGATGATGAATTTAATATGCAAACTTCAAAGTTCAACACTGAAAGCTTAGAGGCACCTCTGAACTTGACATTTTGCCAATTGTTGCGCAGACAACAATCTAAAAATGCGAGTGCGGCAAATTTGGTGATGAACACGAACAAAAGAAAAACGAAAAATGCTTCCACTGAGAGTTGAACTCAGGACCTCCCGCTTACTAAACGGGTGCTCTAGCCAACTGAGCTATAGAAGCCTGTACCCGAACATGACATGCGGGTGTGGAGATGCGGGGTATCGATCCCCGTACCTCTCGCATGCTAAGCGAGCGCTCTACCATCTGAGCTACATCCCCCCGTCCTAGTCCGGATTCGGAAACCCGGATTTGGCAGGACTCGATGAATGCCGAGATTAAGTTTAGATATTTCAATCAATCCTATCCATGTACATTCATAGGGTAGCTGTATACCAACAGCAAGGGCTGTCTACTTCGTAACATGATTTGACAATCAAGACCTGCTGTCAAGAACCTACAAATCAGATTGTGAAAATACGGTTCAAAAATCTAGTACATGTAGCACCTTGCCTACTTCTAAGATTCATGAAAAAAATCTAGGCTATAGCAAACCAATACGTGTACAGAATCTAGCATTCCATACATGTGATTACATTTTCCAACTTCCAGTTTCAAGACTAAAAACCAACGAAATGCAGCTGCAGCTCCGGGGAGAAATGAAATCAAAACATCTGAATTCCAAGTCGAGCAAAAGAGATGTGGCGAAGCCTGCGCTAATCACCTCGAAAAAATGGGAAGGTGTCCGCGGCTGTTTTTGGTAGTCCGCCCTACACGCAGAGGAAAAGATCAACCCGTTGTGGAGAAAGTTCGCCTCTCACAATGAAACTAGATCCAGTACTTCATTCAACTAGGGCTGCGCATTTTTTATTTTTAGGGAGAACAGATGAAGGAACAAATGCAGGGAGTAGCACCGCAAGACCTACAAGGCTGAGCATTTCCACCTTGCTCTCAAACGCAAAGAAACCACATGGCTCTGAGAATCTAAAATTCCCTCACTGCCAACAGAGGCAACATATTAAGAAATGCTGATTCTCACACACGGTTGTGCTAGCAAATCCCCGACACAGGGTCAATCGTGATACACGCATTGACGCCTTTTCAACAAGAGAGCCAAAATCTTGACATCATTCAGGCCCCAGCCTCAGACTCAACCGGTACCCTTAATTGGCATAACTGCCTTCGCGGTTCTGAGAATCCTGAGGAGAGGGATCGACAGTTGCAAGTAAAACAGACGCTATGACTCACATGTTACGAAGTAATGCTTCGCGCACAAGGCCTTGCATTTTTCTAGAACATCTAAAAAAACGCTCACTCGAGGCATTCCGTCCTTCTACAAGAGTACCAAATCAGTGACATCATTTCAGCCTCAGCCCGAGAAATGTAACCTTCACGCCCACCAAGAATATTACTGAGCTGCTTTGAGAATCCCGAGGAGCGCGATCGACGGTTGGAAAGCAAAACGAGTGACTGGCTATGACGTGAGGAGGCAATCGGGGTTGAACCGATGACCTATCGGACTGCAGCCGATTGCTCTACCACTGAGCTATACCTCCTCTGGAGAAGCTAGACAAGCTGAACGAAGCCGCCGTCTCATCATGCAAGGGCTACAGAGCGCAAGGCTACAACAACCGGTTGAAGCGTTCATTCACTCTCCCACGACGTTACGTCTGCAACTATACAGCAGGACGATGACTAAACCTCAGGTAGTATCAAATCATCTGTGTCTAAAAACACAACACTAAAACGAAAACTCAGTGACAGAAGCGCTCGTCGTCCCCTGCAGGCCGTTCTCTTACCCCGACTTACACTCCCAACGCCTGCATCCGCGGCTTCACGAAGAAGAAGCGCCTGACAAAGAATCGACGAATTCAGTGAAAAGCACGACACAAAAGCAGCATACAATCACAAATGCAATTCTTGGCCTATGTGCGCTCCTCCAGGGTATGTATTTACCAGTTTTGCGAGGAGAAAGAAATCACTAACTCTTGCGAAAATCGGAAGGCGCACCGCTACTTGAACTCGGTGTCTGAACCGCACACATGCATGTTCACTGTCTCAAGCCGAACGAACACTGCATCAATGGTTCACGACGATGAAAGACCTAATGAATAATCAAACGATGTCTCTCTAATGCCGCCGTAAGCTTACGAGAAGAAAAATTAGTGACGGATGCGGAGGGAGTCGTTCTTAACGGCAAGGCTTATCTCTCGAGTGAGCCGGTTTCATTTCCGTTCTCTTACCCCGACTAGTTCTCCACAACGTCAGCATCCGTAGCTTCACGACGGAGAATACAAAAATTGAGTCAAGGGCACCAGACAAAAGCAGCACATAAATCATAAATGCGACGCGTGCCTACGTGCATTCCTCCGAGAATTACACAACAAATTTGCAAGAGGAACGAAACCGTTCAAGTCATCTTGCGAGAATCCGAATATCGTTACTCGGTGACAGAACCGTACACTTTCTCACCTGTGCTTCGTCTATGCTTCACAACGATAAAAACATTTTAAAGAATGATCAAATGCCTCACACGTAACGCAGTACTAGAAAAAAATTAGCGACAGAATCGGAGAGGGTCATTGTTCACGATACAGGTCATTCTCTCATTACACCAACTCGTACTCCATAACTCTTGCATCCGCGCCTCACAAAAGCAGAAAGCGCCTAAGAATCGACGATCAGTGACACAACCACGATGCCAAAACAGCATGCAATCACAAAAGCTATGCGTAGCTCGGTGTTCATGTGTCCTCCGTCCGTCGTCTAGAGCTTAGGCAGGCAGCAAGCTCGCGCGCGCGCATTGGCCGCGGTGTAACTTCAACTCGCGGAAATTGAAACCGTAGGGCAGAGGAAGAATTGAACTCAAGGATTGGCTGCTGCGAGAGGAAGTGCATGAGAAAGGCTTGCTGGCGAAGCTGCCCGGGGTACTGCAGGACCCGTTGAGGTAACTCGAGACCCAGCGCAGATAACCCTAGGATCCAAACTGCCCTGAGTTAAGCAAACTATAGTATAGGACCCGTTGGGTTAACCCTTGAAAGACCCTTGGGTCCCTTATATGACCCGTATTTAGTCTTATATGAATTGTGATACATTGTTATTTTACATACTATCATGATCATTAATTTATTTTGTATTAATATTTGTTCAATGTTTTTGTGATCAAATACCACCAAATTCATAATATATTATACGGTTGTAAAGGACTTTCATGCCCTTCAAGGGTTAACAAAACTATAATGTAAGACCCATTGAGTTAATCAAACTGCATTGTAGGACCTGTCCATTTACGTAACATTGTTTACCAATTAGATAGGCTCCCTTCTACATCCTTGAAAAGAGGACTCCTATAGTGAACAAAATTGTCTTGTATGTTTGCTCAACAAAACACAATTTGTAAATTGATAGCTATTTCCCTCCTAAGTATCTAGCAAAGTATAATATCTTCCCAAAGAATGAGAGGACCATTATTGGTTAACGATATTGTAAGAGTTAACCAACATGTAGAACCTTCTTGCCTTAAAGATTTATTTTGATTAGTTGTAAGTGTCTTGTCCTCTATATGATTTTGCTTTGGACACTTTGGATTTTCCAAAATGATTATGTGTTCAACAAGCAGTTATGGAGCTTGGATGAACAATTACATCTAGGTTAATTCTTATGTCCATATTACTTGGATGAAATCAAGAAGGAGCTTGACTCTCAAAATGCAACTATGGCTTGTTGTGACAATAAATGAACTCAACATAGTACTATAATCTCCACAAAAGAAGGTAACAAAATTTCTTGAGTGCCCCTTCAGTTGGATATGCTTTATGTTAGTTGTTCTTTCATTGGTGAACATTTAGCAATGCTTTTGTTCTTTATTTTTTTGCTATTAGAAGTATGTGCCCAAAGAAGTAAACAAAAATATAGGACTGGTTGAACAAATTCTAGACCAATTATCAACAACACTAGCATGTGAGCTAGGAAATGCAAGCCTACGAACCTTGAGCCTAGGTGTAATTATGTACTCTACAACTATTGAAGGTGTCTATAACATACTAACGGGCTATTGCAAGAAACACTTCACGTTTTTTTGGCCAAAACTGCGTTTTTTGGCCACAAGATTGGCAGTACTATGCAGTACTACCAATACTATGTTTTAGCAACACCCTAGCAAATCTCAACTGTCGATTATAGGTGCTTGCAGATCTAACCGTTGATTTAATACTATGTTGTACTATGCAGTACTACAAACTACTACAAAGTACTACTCAAACCACTAGAAGCAGAAAATAGCATAAAAGGGATATGTGGAGCTTTTCATTTTTAGTAATTAAAAAAAAATTAAAAAAAATTCCATAAAAAAACCCGTTTTGCTAGAAAAGAGTACACAGCATTGCACCAAAAAATTCATGAAGGAAATATTTTTCCTCTTCGTTGCCTTTGCGCAAAGGAAGGTCACTTTGACATCATTTGTGCAATGGACATGTTGCTATTTTCAAAAAAACTTTGGTCAATCCTTGTAATGTTAGTAAAATTCCTACGTGTCCAATTTGTGGCCTCAAATTTGCAATTTTTGGTCAAAAATAGGACTAAAACCCCCCCAAATGCCCAGGGCAGATACCCAATCGGGGGCAGCTCAAAAATAGTAAACTAATTTAAAGAAAATTCAGAAAATCACAGATTGTTTGAAACTTTTGTAGCTACCTTCACTCCAAATTTCACGCCCACCAGACAAAGTATGCAAAAGTTACGAGCCAAAAAGTACCCGTCCAAGGGCAAGGGGACAAGAAATAGGACAAGTGTTTTTTGCAACTACCCTGACTTATAATAAAACCATGGAAGGTGCTTATAACATAGGTACCTTTAACATAGACACTTATAATATAAACATCCTATAATCATAGAAGGTACCTATAACAAAGACACATATAATATAAACATCCTATAATCATGGAAGGATTGGTGCTTATAATTTAGGTACCTACAATATAGACACCTATAATATAGGCACTTATAATATAAATATTCTATAATTTAGAAGGTGCCTATAATATAGGTACCTATAATATAAGAGCCTGGGTTCATGGGCTCAGGATCCTAGGCTTACATACTAGCAATTGTGTTCAAAATACTAAATTGTTAACAATTTATTTATGGAATTGAAAAATGACAGCTCCAATAGTTGTAATAAACAATCTATACCTAATGTTTTTATTTTTTTTCAAAAATATTAAAAATTGAATAAAATAAAAAACTTCAAGTTTATCTTAGAGTAGAGATTCCATAATTACCCACAAACTACCCACAATTAGAATTCTTCATGACTTTCATCTCATTAATCAAAATAGAATGATTCAAAACTTTCCAACGTATTTATGAATCTAAAGAATCAATTTCAAATTTTTATTTCTGAAAAAAAAAATGATTTTCAAATTTTTTTTTTTTGTTGCCCATTATATAAACTACATATTATACAATAACTATTTAACCATGTAGTCAAAAGCTATGAAAATTGTTGGGTCTTAAAGCTACTCCTCGAGTACATATTGTGTAAAAATTTCAAAGAAAAAAATATAAATTCCAATCGTAGTGAGCTACCCAAAATCGCTATGTTGCCAAAAAAATGTTGTTTGGTTCTTTAGGGATTAAAGCAATAGTAAATGATACATGAATAAAGGCCACCTTGCATAAGCACTTTGATAGGCACTCTGATGAAGTTTTTAATAGGAACTTGACATTTTCACATGCAAATTGAATTTGCTATTAGGCAAAAAAAAGTGTCCATTTTAGGTGCTTGTCAGTTGAAGGTGCCACTTCCTTAATGCGACTCAACTAATTTATATATTGCATGGCTAGGGACACACATTAATCTATAACTTTATTGTTAGAGCAAAATTGAATCATACATGTATCACTTTTGGAATGAGAACTATTGAATTAGTTATTCTTCTTTAAATCCCATGATTCAATACAAACTTGTGTGTAATACACCAAAAATATTCCCTAAAAATTCCATGTACGATCGAGCATGTTGAGTACATGTATCCTTCAAGAATTAATTTACATTTCAATAAACGTTTTTTAGTTTATACAATTTTGGAATCAATTTTCAACCTTTAAATATTAAAATAACTTAGTCCTACGATAAACTCAACTAGATTTTTGGTTTATTCATCAAATGACACTAGTAGGATTAACTCAATGAATTTTATAATTGATCACAATTGTTAGTATGTGAGCCTAGGATCTTGAGCCCGTGAGCCTAGGAGCCTAAGGTTTTATATTAAAGGTACCTATATTATAGGCACCTTTCATAGTTATAGGACATTTATATTATAGGTGTCTATGTTGTAGATACTCATATTTTAAGCACATTCTATGGTTATAGGATGTTTATATTATAGGTGCATAATTATATTATTGGCGTCTATGTTATAGGTACCTTCTATGGTTATAGGATGTTTATATTATAGGTGCATACTGATTATATTATTGGTGTCTATGTTATAGGTACCTTCTATGGTTATAAGATGTTTATATTATAAGTGTCTATGTTAAAGATACCTATGTTATAAGAATTTTTTATGGTTTTATTATAAGTTTGTATGTTACAGACACCTTCAATAGTTATAGAGTACCTACTTACAACTAGGCTCAAGGCTCGTAGGCTTGCATTTCTAGGCTCGCATATTAGCATCGTTGTGCATAATGTTAAAAAAAATGAATTTCCTTGTTATCAGCTTGTCAAAAAAAAGGGGGTTCTTATAGTGTTGATTCAAAATATAAAAAACACTTTTACATTTCTTCTATAATTTGGAATGCACTAATATCGATGGAATTTTTTTTCTTGCTTCCACATTTAGTGATGTTCGATGGAACTATTCTTGCCTTTCAGTACTTTTTCTCTCCACTGGGCTCCACATAAAAGCCCACCTTTTAGTTTGTAGGAGAAGGATTTGAAGGATTTGAAGGAGTTTACGTAAAGAGAAGTTATATTCATAATTCTTTTATTACAAGAAAACCCAAAGTAATCTTGTGACAATGCAAACAAAAACTAGATTTTTGAAAGAAGTCAATGTTATCCCATAGCACAAAGTGTGAAGAAACATTAATCATAAACAACACTGAGGACATTTACCGGCCGATGAATGACAAAGAATCTCTCCATGCAAGACAAAAGTGCAACTATTAATCTTCCAAATTTTATGTGAAAAGGGAAGGTCTTCTACAATAGTTTATCTTCCAATGATTGATTTTTCATTTTTTTTAACCCACAATTCACACAGTACCCAAACAGATCATTTCCACAATGACCGGCTCGTCATTTAAGGGTTAACAAAATCTCTCGTGTTGTGTATGCATGATCTGCTTTAACAACTTCCACATGTTTCTAACTCACAAGTCACGTTTTAAAAGCCTAAATGTCTCCTTGATGAAGTGCCACAAGCGAAGATGGCATGAAATGGATTGGAGAGCCATGAATGAATTTCTCTTAGTAGACGGGCGATTTCAGAATCATGTTCCAATATTCGATAAGGATCTAAAACTTTCGAGGAAAAGAGGAATGGCTTGGTGCCCGACTTGGTAAACAAAACCTGCCGGCAAATAGCGGTTCAGGAATTGCAAGGTCTGACACGCTCACCCTAACGTGATGCACCACTTGGGGGTACGAAGTTGAGGAGGAAGTCCCAAAAACAGGCATGCTAAAAGCAAGGAAGCATCCGAGGATGAAGAATATGGATCAATACAAACCGCTTTGAAGAGACACAACGACAATCCCAGCTCTTGTATGGAAAGAATTTTGTATTTCATTTAAAAACCGCTTTGAAGAGACACAACGACAATCCCAGCTCTTGTATGGAAAGAATTTTGTATTTCATTTAAAAAGTAGTTCATATTATAGTAGAACCTCTCTAAAGTAATAACCTGTCTAAGGTAATATTGATTGCCCTAGTCCTGGCCTCGGTCGCATACAAACGTCATGAATGCAATGATCCTCCCTAATGTAATATCCCTAATGTAATAACCTCTGTAAGGCATGTTAAACTCTTGAGTATGAAACTGAATTTTTATCTTGACAATAAGGAAGGGACACCCAACATCGCCATGGACTCATAAGCGCCAGCTGTTCAGATTAGTGTACTGTACATCCCTCACCAAGCAAAACATACCTACAGTCACTGAAGCAATAGTAGAACATCCAACAACAGAACTTTGACATTTCACAACTTTTGCATGTAAGCTTAGTGTCCAAATAACACATTATTTGCTGCATTGTAATCCACTTCCATTCGCCAACAGGACTATCATTGACAGGAACTATACTAAGCGGCAATTTGGGTGGTGTTCCTGCCTTAAGCTTTGGACACGACTCTCTCCCAACGAGCAAGCTTCTCCAGCCCTCGTCTTCCTTCCGCACTGGGAATATCCGCATCGCAGCTGACGAGACGGAACCCCCACGGAGCTAACACCTTCTCATACGCTTCCAAAGAGACTGAGAACGGGGGTCCTCCTTCATGCTCATCCAACGGGAACATAAGCGTGATCAGCTCCCCATCTAACGCCAGAAGCTCCGCCATCTTCTCCGCCCACTGTGGCCTCATGCTTGGATCCAGCGCACAGAAAAAAGTATAATCAAACACCGTGTCGAATTTGCTCGCAGGAGCAAAGGTGAAGAAATCACCACCCTGGAACTGCACAAACTGGGCATGTGGGGACTTCTCCGCGAACAGCTGCGCTTGTTGGACGGCAGTGGGGGAGATGTCGAGGCCGGTGACGGTGCGGGTGGGGCTGCCCATGGCCACCACGTCGTAGCCGGAGCCACAACCGGGGACGAGAACCTTGCCGTCGCGGAGCTGGTTGGTTTTCAGCAGGTGCGCTACTGCTGGAGTGACGCCCTGTCCGTCCCAGGGAATGACGCCCTCCTTCCAGAGCTGCTCCCAGGCCTTCTCAAGAGGTTGTGTTCCTATTATCTCACGCATGCGCGATAACTGGACGGACTTCGGTGGTGGATCCTGGTTTGAGGAATTCATGGCTAATGAAAGTGTGGTGAAGAAAGGTTTCGCCTGAATAGGACAAAAATACAATGGTTAAGTTTCTGAAAAGAACCCCCACGGGTGGACTGTCGCTTGATATGAGGCAGAGGATACAAAGAATGCAAAAGGACCCGATCCCGTCTCCAATATTCAACCCTCTTACCAAGAGCAACTCATCAATTGATACACTTAAAAGGTACAATACCACAATGGTTCTGTGTTAACCCTGAAAGAAAGAGACCTATCACCAAGACAGTGAGCCAACAATGAGCTGATTTTTAGATCATCAGGTGCAATCTACAGTAATCTTGTAAGGCATCCATCAACCACTTTTCGGATTCTGCAGCTTTAAGTTTCAGAAAAGAACCCTCACGGGTGGACAGGCGCTTGAAGAGAGGAAACAAAGGATACAAAGGACCTCATCCCACCTCCAATATTAACCCGTGTGTTCAACAGCAGCTCATCTATTGATACACTTAATTGGCCTTCAATGAGCAAGTTGGGGTGTAGGCATGGAACATGACTTGGATAAATGTCTATGGTCACAGGTTTTTGAATAGAAATGGGGTTGTCTACGGTCCCTTCAACATTGGTGTACAACCTCCCACTTTGAATCATTGGGTAAGAAATCATCATACATTGAGTGGGAAGAATTCGAGCTCAAGAGAGATTAGCTCTTGTGCTCAAAGTGATATCTCCATCGCTCTATAGCGATCTGCCAATGAAAGTCCATTCCTCCATATTGGAGTAAAGATATCCTCTACCCTATAACCTGGAAGAACAAAATTTTCGTGCAAGATTCCATAGAATCCATATCAAACAATGATCCAGAGATGATCATCCAGACATCCTTCTCACTCATCAATCCAAGTGGAAATCAGTCTGAAGATGAAGACACAACGAAAACCAGAAGAAACGAATAGGAAAAAGACACAATTCGAAGGAAACTACAAAGTAACGAAATACTAACCGGATTGAAGAGGGTTGGATTTTGTAAAGCTCTACTCCTTGTAACAAAGCGACATGCTACTGTCCTCGCACAAGCGAATGCCCTGAAAGACACAACCACATTGATCAGCTCACATTGCATGAAATTAGGTCATTGAAAATCCAACATATGCTAGGACATGAAATTCGAAGCCGTTGCCCACAGCAGAGAATACAAAGCCATGGTTCATGGTCGAACTGAACTGATGAAGTGCACTTCAAAGGAGTGCAACATTCAATTCTCTAAAGTAGTGCAAAATAAATCTCTAAAAGAAATTTACCTTGGAATGGAATCAGGCTGTGGCCTCACTTGCGCTGGATTTGCACACACGACGTGCTGCAGCACAAAACTCTTGATCATGTCAAACCAAAGAAGTCACTCCAGCAGCAGGAATTCTCGCTTCTACCGACAGGGACACGCAACTGCACCACAATTCCACTTTCAGTAGCTACCGCAAAACCCTAATCCTAAAACCAACGTCAGATCGGATGCGAGAATCCACACAGCTCAGAAAATTTTATAAAGCCTCTAATCTCTTCCCACAAGCTAAGAGATCTCAATTCATGAATACCCACCACAGCGTAAGACAGAATTTGGGGAACTTGAAATGCAAAAGATCGGCTTACCACTGTCAGTTTGTTTTTCAAATTTCTCCCTGAAAAATACACTTATAGTTCACGAAATCAACAGCAACTTCGCCCACAAACCAACAGCAACTTCGCCGGAAGTGACCATGTAAGACCTAGATTTCACCTACGACTGGCAGAAGTTGGTTCCTACCTCTGGACGATGGGTCCTGACAAGAAGCCCCGTTGGAACTTGCACTCTCCTCGACAGAATTCGCTCACTTTGCGTTCTGCAATCCTTGCTTCGTGTGACGAAATTTATGAAGAAACTTCATCTTCTGGGCATCCGTGATTGATTGGGGAAGAGTCTCTGAGTTGAGAGTAAATTTCAAACTCCGGCTCAAAGATTCTGGCAAGTATTCTAATAAGTTACAGGATTGGGGAGTGATTAACCCCTCAAGGCCCACGCTCTTTCTTGAGTATTTCAGAAATTGTCCTTTGATGAACAAAATGTCAATATTTTGATAAATTGCATCACTTTTTTTAAAATTGTAACCGTACAAATTCAAACTAGATATGTTAGAGATCACATAGCAAAAGAAAGCACAACAATGTCTCCTATGGATTGAAAGATTATAACATTTGATCAAGAGGGTGTTAAAACTGTGAAAGTGATTTGAAGTCTTTCAATCCTCTTTTCACATCTCAAACTTAAAATTGAGGATACCAAAAAAATATGAGTATGTAGAGTACAACATGCGTAACCCTAATCAATTTACGGCTTCTTAAAATCTACTCTCCAACTTTTTAAATTAAATTTCTAATGTGATTGTTTCTCCAAGTTCTAGTGTACTTGAGGCTCATTTCCAAGAGCTCTCAACACTAGAAAGTGAAGAATTTGTAGTAGACACCCTTGCACAAAATCTTAAATAGAAAAATCATAATTAGACATTTTCAAAATCAGACTTTTGATACTAAAAGAAGACTTCAACAAGAACTTTAAAAAAATAATGAACATTGTAATTAATCAAGAAGAAAATTTAGACATCCCAAATTACAAACAAGGAGGGACAGTTTTGGTCCCCTTGGGCCTTGAGGGGTTAAGGACTACGTAATTGCTAAGTTATCGAGAATAATTGCTGGTTAGGACCTAAGTAGAAGCACCTAAAATGTGACATTTATTCAAGATTTGCAGATCTATTGGGTAGGACAAAATAAAATGATGTGAGCTTGTTACGAAATGGTTCAAGAAACCAATAAAATTAGTTTTGTATTTTTTCGAGCTTATATGATTATAATATGAATTTGTAAAAAACAAGTGTGTAGATGCACCTACTGTGGACAATAGACTAGCACCAAAGTGGACACGGAAACACCCAAAAGCAACAGACCCTAAGCTTGTATCAAGGTCGTTGTATTAGCCAACACAAAACTTGGCCTCATCACTATGACACATTCATGGAAACTCACATGTCAACATTAGGTCCACTTGCGCTTTAGCCTAGGGCTTATTCTAGGTGGCCACAAACAACTCCTGATACATTTGGGTGCACTCGCCTTACTTAGCCTACGGTGGCAAGGTTGGTATTGACCTGTGATTATTCTTGACTTTGTCAATCATTGGACATAATGTCAATGTAGAAGAGTTGAGTTGTTTGATTGTTTAACCCCTAAGTGCCCAATGCATGTTTACTGAAATCCAAACCCTTGTGAACTCATTCCAATCAAACTATCACCTAACAAGAGATCTATATAAATTGACTGTACCAATTAGTAGTGGAAACAAGCCCGGAGTTCAAAGGAAAGGGATGAGTCCTTTGACCATATTGTTTGAAAAGATTATAATAGTCAAACAAGAAAATCTTTGAATTTCAAGAGATAGACTCCTATCGTTGGGGCGCTCAGGAATTAACCCTTAAAGGACACGTTGGTCACCATAGAAATCATCTGTTTTGGTACCAAGGCATGCGAATTGTTGGCTTAAAAATATACAAAAGCACTCATTGGAAGTCAAATTACTGTAGAAGACCTTCCCTTTTCACACAAAATTTGGAAGATGAATAGTTGCATTTCTATCATGCATGTAGAGATTCTTTCTCATTCGTTGGCTAAAAAACGTCCTTAGCGTTGTTTATGGGTTAACCAATCAAAACACGCCACAAAGGTAGAAGTCTCATGCATTTAGATTATGTCTAATGGATCTACACTCACTAAATTAATATAGATTGGTAGTAGTAGAGATTTTTTTCACTACCAAACCAATGAAATTTCTACTTCATACCCATTGTGTTGAAAATTTGCACAAAGCAAGCAGTGAACATTATCAGTCTTAATATATCTCTCCTTAACCAATCAAAACATGTCACAATAGTGAAACTGTCATGCATTGACATTATGTTATGAGTCCATTCATACAATGGCATTCTATGAGGATAGTTTTGGGGTGTGGCAATCAATGTATTCTCTTCTGAATTATCCCTACTACTGATTTTTCCCTATCCCTATCTCCATATGGATGAAGAAAGAACAAATATAGGGATATGAAATGATCATTCCACAAGTCTTGCTCTTCTCCAAACATATTGATTTTGCATTCCCTAACTCTCCTCCCTTATAGGAAGTTGGGCCTTGAATTTCCTAAATATTTAGGGGTAGAAGGCCTCAATGTAGAGTTTTCTTCCCTATTTGGATGAATTTCATATAGAAAGAGATAGGAAATGCCCCTAGTGGGGTTGTCACACCTTCTTCTCCCCATTTTCAAGCTTCAAAGAATGAGGGTGTAGCACTCTCTCCTTGAAGTATGGAATGCTCATTCTTTGAAGATTGAGAAGGGTTTTTTTCCTCCTTTGGAAGTGAAGAATGTGCGTAAAGAAGTTTTTCCATTCTCTCCATTTCTCTCCATTTCTCTCCATTTTCCATTTTCAAAAAGGGAATTACACCTTTATCATGGAAAAGGATTTCTATTGGGTCCTCTTTTCAATCTATACCTATTCATTCTTCATAGAAATTTCATTCCTGGAGAAGGAATGACGACCCTATTCTTTTATCCTTGTACATCATGTTTTTTGGTTATTGAAAAATTCATTGCTATGGGTGTGATCCAATTGGACAAATTGGCTTGAATGCTACATTAGGATGGGGGTCAATTAATTCATGGTTCAAAATAGAAAAATAAAAATAAATAAAAAATTTGACCAAGAATCTACAAAACTAATGAATGCATGAACTCTTAAGAAATGATTTGTAATCTATGTTACTTTATAGATTTGCCAACACTCATGTATGATTATTTTTCTTCTTTGAGTTGCAATTTTATTCTTCAAGATTTCCTATTAAAAAATTGCATATAGGATACTTACTACTTGTGCATTTTGAAAATACATTCAAAAGAATTAATTTTGGAGTCTATAACTAAATTTTTTTTTAAAAAACCTTCATTTCAATTTCTGTAAGAAAAAAATTAAGTGAATTGTGGTACTTTCAAAGAATGAATGTCCTCCAAAGAGTGAAATTATAAGTCAAAGAAGACGAATGACACACTTGGAAAATAAATTAAGGTCACCACCAAGTGCCACAAGATCACTATGTCTATACACAACCCTCGACACAACCAACACATGCTTGAATCTTCATGCTATCGTCTTTGTATGAATTGAGTATATAGTATATTTAAAATTCAATGCTTCAAAAATAATTTCTACATTTTAATGCCAATGTTCATTGTAAGAGTAAATGAATGGACACTCTTATGGTTGACATGTCTATGCAATGAAAAAATTGATAAGTGATTTGGACCTTTTTTTAGAATTCACCTAAAGAAATAATAGGATATATTAAATTGCACCATGTTTACCAATTTTTTGAATACAACATTATATGAAAAATGTATAACAAATTCCAAAAAAATCACAAATTTTATACAAAATTCCAATTGGTACTTTATGAAGTAAAAAAAAATTTAGTTCATTTATTTTCATCTTCAAATACATCTCCAAAATGTATTTCACACATCGAAATATTTTTGCCCTTTTTGAAAGATTAAGTCCACTTAATTTTTAGAAGAATATAAATTTGTAAATATTTGGATTCACTTCGATTTTGTAGAAAACCACCTATGACTAGTGACTAAAGTACTTTGAGTAATGAATTGTTAAAAGGCCTTGTAAGACAAGACCTACTGTAACTTCCTAGTTGTTTAGTCAAAAATAAATAATTAAAAGGATGTCTAAATTTTTGGAAATTATTGACTTAGTTTGCCAATAGGTATATATATTAAAGAATTGCCTAATTCATAAAAATTCAAATTGTGTGTGTTGTAATTTAATAAATTAGCATTAAATAACTTATGTTTTGAAGCCTTGGCACAAGTATTAACTTAGAAACTATGTATTAGCACCTCAAATTATGCTAAAAAGCAGTAGTAAAAAAATTGATGCTTTTCAAAAATGGTAAATATACATTGCAAAATCTTTTGCCTCACCATTTTGACCATTCTAAATTACAATCTTTCACAAACAAAACATATCTCCCATACACAAGGTAGAGAATTTAGGATTTGGAGGTCAAGACAAAGGCTTAGGCAAATGAAACTACCTTAGATGAAAGTAGTAGCAACCATCCCAAAAATTGTAATAACATCTTAAGTTTGATGGGTGCCTAATTATATTTAAAATTGTTAGATTTTATTATATTATTTTTTGAGCTCCCTAATTATTTTTTTCAATTTAATTAATTATTAAACAAAAAGTTGCCCAAGTTGCTAGGAAGCTATGATATGTGATGTTTTTCTTTTCCAATACCTCTTTCTCCTTTCCTTTCTATTATTTGTAAGGTCTTGCCTATATTTGAACACATCATGGATAGCAAGCAAACATTTCATATCTTCAATAGAGGGAATTATACTCATTAATAGCTTGCCTCACATTCTAAAGATTCTTTAAATTACATTGAATGATTCAAAGCAAACTGCATTGATATAAGTTTCTTAGAAGAGAGACACTTGGACTACATTAAGTTGCCATGGTAGACAATTGGACATCCATACAATTGGCATCAATTATTTTTAAAAACTTTTGGCAAAATCCCAAGTCAACAATCATTAAATCTATTATAGTGAGGCAAAGTAATTATGAATAAATCCATCTTTTGAACAAATAATCATTTTTTAGTTACATCCATGCATTTTTCATCCAAATTTTGTATGGAGTTGGCAAAAAGGACTAATCTTGTAGCACCAAAAGTGGAGAATTGCTATGAAATGGGTGCCCCTAAGTTATAGCTTCAGATGTGTACTTAAAAGAGTCTACTTTGAAATGTCACTTAAGTCTATGGCAATCATCAATTTTGTGATGTCTAAAAACTTATGGTTGTAATCGTCCTGTGACCATCCAATAAGAGAGTGACTTGAATATGCCTCAACACTTGGATTTGAAATTATGAAATTTGAGAGGCCTAGAAGGAGGTTTCCCTTGCTCACTTTGATGTACATTTTTTCATGTTTTGTTTTCGTGCTGCAACAGTAACGTTGAATATAATTTCTAATGCTGGTGGAGATCGAAGCAGAAAAAAACTGGAGAACATACAGGCTACGGGATCCACATCGATGTATAGCACGTTGTCAAATTCAGCAGCAGCTCCGTTACCCAAATTTGACAGCGCCTTTCCTCTGTAACAACAAGAGAACTTAAGGTTATAAAATCAGGTGCACAAATCATGTATGTTTTGTGTTTAATCAAAAGAAACTCCTAATTGAAGAAAAAAAAATCGCTAATCACAAGCGTCTTCACCCCAACAGGAATGCATAGTTTTCATACGTATGATATTGTGTACACAATCTTCAATATAATCCTCACTGCTTGAAAAAGGTAAAAATTCCTATTCAACAGACTTACAATGCCATGATTCCTGCACCCAAATGTCACAGTTCTACAAGACATATAAAATTTGTTCTTTGAAATTATGAACCCCAACATGCTCCTATTGGTTTAACACGTCTCATATTCACTGGACATTGTAATTCTACATTTTTGAACCATTGCTGAGTCTCTATCCTTGCGATACAGACACAAATTCGTTCTCCTAAATACAAAAAGAGGAAATGACTTTGATTATGAATTGCACCAACTGTTAAAGCATGACTGCAAATAGGTCCAAGCGAAGTCCAAGCGAAGTTGCAGCAAATCGTTCAAAACACTCGACAGATACTACAGACGGTCATAAGAGAAGGAAAACAAACAGTATTGAACCAGTAAAACTGAAGTTCAATATTAAATCAATACTGCACCTCACCACCACTCAATATAGATTCAAGATGTACCATGATCCATTTTTAAATTTATAATGCTTTAATGAAACAAGGCATAGTCATATGAAACCTACATCTCTTTGCATATGGATTCCACTGTTCATTTCAATATTGTTTTAGACCTTATTTTCTGTCAATATAGAACCAGTGTAAAAAGCCATACTGGACTCAGTACTCAACGTTTCGATAATGCTCAATACTGAACCTGAAGACTGTCCTCAAGAAGATACAAGATTGGAAATCATGCACATAAGCGAGGAAAGGGAACTCACGTGGCATGCATGCCGAAGAAGAAGATACAGACGACGGTGGTGAACAAAATTGCGCAGCTGCCGATGAGGCGTTCTCTTTTGAAAGCGTTGAAGAAGCCGCCCATGTACGCAAAGTACTGGTAAGCACAGATGCACGCGACCACCGTGGACGCCGTGGTGCCCCCGAGCGTCCCTCGAACACTCACGGCCGAGGCAGGGGCCGCGGCTATGAAGAGGTACACGGTAAGCGGGAATTCAAGTGGACCGGGGATAAGGTAGAAGACTTTCATCGCCAAGCCAGTGCAGGCCACCCACAGGCCGTACTCGCCTTTGATCCCGGTGATGAGGTCGTTCGGCGATTCCAACGCCAAGATGATCCCAAAGCACTGCTTGCGCACCCCAGGGTTGCTCTTCAGGAGCAACACCGTGCACGCCGCGGCTATTCCCCATCGCAACGTCTCTGTCGACATCCCTAAGTCTCAATCGCTGGCTAGACACGACCTTCAGCGCATCGGTTTTCAGATTCCATCTCAACTTTCCGGCTCTTAAATATTATTGGATAATCTTCGGATACACATGATCTCAGCGTCGCCGAATCTTGAAACCCTAAACCCCGTGAACATCCGGGCAATTGAGTGAAGTACTCACCAAACTCCATTCATACTTCTGAGAATCGATCTTGCACAGATCCGTGCCCTGATGCAATTACGATGAGTAGTGATGCTGCCAGCATGTGAGTACGAGAGAGGACATCGTGAGCCTGCCATTGCTATCCAGCAGATCGCAAAGGGCGCAATGAGATTAAAATCCTGATACACATGATCTCAACGTCGCCGAATTTTGAAACCTTCAACCCCATGAACGTCCCGACGATTGAGTGAAGTACTCACTCCATTCATACTTCTGAGCCTCGATCTTGCACAGGCCGTCGACTTGATACAATTACGGCGAGCAGTGTGTCGCCAGCATTTGAACACTGGCGAGAATTTTGAGAGACTGCCATTGTTATTCAGCGCAGATCGCAAACGGCGCAATGAGATTTAAATCGCTCACTCAACTTACAACATCGTGAGAAATTTGCAAAAATTTGCAAATCGCGGAACTTCTGCCAGTGTCAAAGAGATCCACAGCTCCAATTTCACTCCAAATTCACCATCGCCAACCGAATCCTGCACGCCTCGACATTCACAACAACAACACAGACAACATCACAGGCACAACATTGAATTTTGAGTATTATGGATGAATGATGAAGAATGATGGATGAATTATGATGCCTCTATTCATCCAATTCTTAGTGTCGGGATTCTGGAAACGTCCATGAGCTCACGATGGATCCACTTCTGACTCAGCTTTTGGAAAAGGATTTACCAGACCTAAAACCGAACCTGAACATGTGCCAGACACGTTCCACCGAGCCTAGTAACAGGATCAAATCACGAAGGCATACCGAGTGGTAAGGTTCGGCAGCCTCGGGAGCTTCTACCGAACTTGCGCCGAGCCTGAATCTATGTCTTTCCCGTGTTTCATAAGCGTCGGTGTTCCCCATCCCAGTTCTGCAGCTCCGCCATCGTTAAAGCGGGCTTCTCCGACTCGGTTTTCGTGTATTCATTGCTTGTGTAGACTGAAATACTTTCGAAATTTTGCGTACTTTGGAGGATTTTGCATATTTGGAGTCTTTTGGGAAAAGAATGTCGTTGCAGGATCAGGCCACGAGGCGGAGTGGTGTGAAGCAGGAGGATGCATTTGCGCTTGATGAGGTGAATTTGTTCCAGCGCTTGGGCCTTGATACTTTCGTCAAGCTCTCTACCAAGTTTTATACACGGTATGGGAAGCTTTTGGTCTTCATACTTTTGTTCTTTTCTTACACAACTTTCTTTTTCACAACTTTCGCTGTTGTTGAATTTTCGTATGGTGAAAGCATGATTGATTGACAAATTGATAGGTGGTAGGGTTATTTATTCTAGCAGGATATTCAAGAATTCGCTGAAACCCTGCATACCGTACTTGTTAGGGAAATTCGGATCGTGCATTCCTGTGTTTCTAGAAATACTGCACAATGATTTTCTTGGACTCAGAATTATGTGAGGTAGGGACACCTACAATCGCAAAAGTTTTTATATTAGACTAATGAAATTTTGATATGTTTTTTTGGACGAATGGAACTGGATTCCAACGCAACGCACAGAAGAATGCATTATTTGGATACCGCATACAAAAGTAACAATGTGAAAATAACAGATGGTAAAAGTTTTATCGGTAGATGTTTTTAAACTTCTTCTTCGACAATACATATCGATTTAAGGGATGTAAAGATAGCTGAACTTCTGATCAATTGGTACTCTAAGGTCCCGATGTCCCTGCTACTGCAACATAGGTGTGTGTAGACGATTGTACTACTGTATGTGGTCAATTTTTCTTTTTATGGGTAGCGGTAAGGAAGAAGACTTTGTTGATGCAGGGTTTATGACGATGATCAGGAGTGGTTTCGGAAAATATTTGCGAACTCCACCAAAGAGGATGCAATAAGGAATCAGTACGAATTTTTTGTTCAGCGTATGGGAGGGCCCCCTTTGTACTCGCAACGGAAAGGTGAACATTTTTATTTCTTGTTATTGATGAAACCGATGCCAATGCATGGTTTGCGACTTCGTCTATCACATGAAGCTGCCTTTTTATATATTCCATGCGTTTCTTTTTATGACGTGCAATTGCACTTTTCGGCACAATGAATCACACTGCTTTTGAACCTCTAAAGGCGAGACTTCATGGTTTGGAAATGACCAAATTGATTGATCATATTGTGAAGAACATAGTGTAGACAAGGCTAATTTTTTATCTCCAGAATCAGTGAAGAATATTACATGTTTCTGTCAAAAATTATATTAAATCGAGAAAAAGAAAATCCCACTGAAAGATGCAAGAAAGAACAGAAGTCCCAATTTGAGCCTCCTTGTCCTATAGGGGTTATATTTCTATGTATCTGTAGTAATTACTACAGAAACAACACACTTCTAGCTACAGGAGTTTTGACTATTTGATTGGTGGACAAGTAAGGGTCTGTTGTGGCTCAACAACGCCCAGGACTAAACACTGGTTTTATATATTTTTATTTTTCATCTAGGGCATCCTGCTTTGATTGGACGACATGGCCCTTTCACGGTCAATGAGCAAGCGGCTGAACGTTGGCTAGAGCACATGCAAGCTGCCTTGAACGAGGTTGATGAAGTTGATGCTGACTCAAAGAAGCGCATGTCTGATTTTTTCAAGTAAGTGCTCACTTGCCATCCACCCGACACACTTTTTGTATCATTCTTCGATTGTGAAATAGAAACAGTATCGTCGCCACTTACTGATGTGTATATTTACAGCTTAGTTGATGTAAGGTATGAACCTCTTATCGTGGTTTTCTTTATCGTGGCTTTCAGCTGTTGTGAGTGGTTTCCATTAGTAGAATGGGATTTAATTTGGTGTGGGTCTTGTCTCCAATTTTGAAACGATTCCAGCAAACTGAATATGTATTGTTTGGATACATAATGAAGAAGTTGTAATTTGCTGAAGCTTGAAGGAGTAGGGTCCCAATCACTACGCGCGAACCTTTAGTATTTTGCCTCTATGAGGGTGTTACATAAGAGCATCTCGGATTTTGATAGAAACTAGAAGTATCTCATTGTAAATGGGTGCCTTCAACCCACATGATAAGGACCCTCACAGGAATGGGTTCTCTACCTTATTTCATATAATTCTTCCAATGAGTAATACTAACATTCTGCTGATATCATATTCTTTCCATCAAGAGTCTCCCTCCTAATGTCAAATATAGCCAAGAGGGTAATCCTTTGGTTATTATTACTATTATTTTGGTGACTTCGTTGCCTTGATTTTTTTTTGTCCTACTGGAGGGTATTTACGATGTCAATTTGCATGGTGTACAGACACACAGCCTATTTCTTGGTGGCTGGAAAGGAGCTCATGAATCGTCGCAATGCCATGTGATAATATGCAACATAATGCTGTCGGCAAGGTGTTCCGTGTAGGTTTCTGCAAATACACAAATTGGATGATTGAAAGATGAAGCATGCGCTATCATCTTTGCTTTAGTTCTCTTTCAAAAACTATTCTTGAAGCTTCGGTATGTGGTGACTCCTCTACCGAATCAAAAACATTGGCAAAGAAGCTACTGGTATTCATTGGATTGTACTCCCTATTTATTTTATTTTATTCATTGATTACAGTCGACTCCCTTTTGATTTTATCTTTTGTGGAAGGACACTCAAGGATAAGAATTGATTCCGTTGTGAATTAAGCATTGTCGACATGTTTACTGCAACGACTTCTGAAGCTCCAGTGAAATTCTTTGATTTTTTGGTTGTCAGTTTTCTCAAAATCATTGCCTCATTGACCTTGGGTGCCCAAGTAGAGGCAAATTGAACACTTTCATTGATTAGGTCCTAAGAAGATGTGGCTGTTTCTCTAAGACAGGATGAGCTTTTTCCAAACGGATTTTTCTGATGGTCATGATTGTGTGTCAATGAGGTCTAATTTGTTGATCACATGCAGGCATATTGTGACTGAACTTTGGTGAAGTTCACACAGGTGAGTTTTGCGTTTGAATATTGTATGCAAACATGATAAAGTTCAATTGATAGATTTTTCGAATTTTTGTTTTTATTTCAATGTAATACAATTGAACATTATGAATAAGTATATATTTATTTCTTAATCCATAAACAACATTGAGGACATTTTCCGTTTGATGAATGACAGAATCTCTCCATGTAGGATAGAAGTGCAACTATTCATCTTCCAAATTTTGTGTGAAAAAGAAAGGTCTTTTGCAATAGTTTGACTTTCAGTGAGTGTTTTTGCATTTTTTAAAGTCAACGATTTGAAGGGTACCAAAATAAATGATTTCCACGGTGACCACCTTGTTCTTTAAGGGTTAAGTCATGCTTTTGGGTACACATTTGGTATTAAGGTAGTATACTTCAAAAGCGATCATTTAAGGATTGGTTCACCTTTTTCATAGGTTTCTGTGGAAAAAAATATTTTTAGATCATTTTTCAGAAAAATAAAAATAGTTGTGGAACCTAATACAAGTGGTTTTGCATTTTTCCAAGTATTTTTGAATTACTTATAAATTTTCAAAGATTTGAGGCATAGACACCTATTTGTGACTACAAGTCTTCCAAAATTTGTCCACTTGCAACTTGTAAGGAGATGTGTGGAAATCAAAAACAATGATTGGCTCTTGCAATAGAAAAACAATCTTTCCTTGACTAATTCAATTGCTAAAGTGGTCCATTTAAGGATCACCTCATTTCCATTCTCTAGCTAATAATAGGAGTGATTTGAAAGAGAAGGGTGGTTTTACAACACACTACTTTAGTTCATTCTACTTTATTATTTATGGACTTCCCTAAAATAGAGGTACCTATTTATGACAACCCCCATAATGGATTTATAGGAAGACCTATTGTTGACAACAATTGCATGCATTGTTTGTTAAAAAAGATTCTTTGTTTGTACCTTTTCATCCACTCATTTCTTTTTCCTCTTTGCTTAAAAATAAGTGCCAAACCTAAACATAACAGGTGAGTCTGTGAGACTAGAATGGATCCAAATGAAAAATCCACATTTATATTGAGTAAAATATTCATTCACGGAAAAAAAAAGCAGGGTTTTTTTGCACTCTTCTTCATCCTTGTGTTTGTACACATTGAGCTCAATGAATTTTATTAATTATATTCCCAAATTCCACATGTTGAAATGGTCAAGTTATCAAAAATAAGTATCTCTACCATAGTATGCACGACATCACCCAACAAAAGAGTAATCTTATATTTTTTGAAGCAAAATTAGGCTCATGGAAAATAAACTACTATACCTTGTAGTAGTTTTGGCACTTCTCCTTATTGAATTGAATTACTTTAGAATTGAATGTTACATTTCTTTAGATGAACCTTAACCAAATTCTTTGGTTCTATAGAGCCCTAAACTACAATGTAGGATTAATTGTTACATTTCTCCAAATGAATCTCGAAGGTGCTATTAGGTTTTGAGGAGCACAAAACCAATTTCAAAATAGTTAGCAAAGTTATGTGGTCAACAATGCAAATCTTAATGATTTTTATAAATTTTTGTTTTGAGAAATTTAAGAAAAATACACTCTATTTTCTAAGACATGTACTATAATGTGCAAATGAAGCTTTTTTGGATGGATGATGAATGGATGACATGGATGAAGTTTATTCATACATAGATGAATGGATGTTCCTTTCTGCAACATTTATTATTTTAAATAAAAAAATTGTATTTTCTTTTTAAATTCTTTTAAATTTTGGATTCTAACATTACTATTTCGAGGCCTAACAATACTATTCATTACTTTGACATGTCTAATTTTAATAATATTCCTCGCAATGAGCCCTCAAATCTAATTGCCCATTGCTCAACGCTCATTGCTTTCCACTTACACTCCAACACCGTTGCTCACTACAAGCATAACAACAATCAAGTCATAACATCATTGATGAACATAATATGCAATGTGAAGTGAAAACAAGGATTATTACCATCAACTTTAAAGATTCAAGCAGATAACACTACAAGGGAGAATAAGAACATCTATATGTTTGCCATGCGTGCAACACTGGTTGGCCTTGGTTTCTTCAAAGAAGTGCATGTTTGTTTTTTGATAGTAGGCCACATCCATAAAGACATCAATTAAAAATTTAGTGTAATTTCCAACATATTGAAGAAGAAAGACATCAATACTCTAGAAGAAATGTTGCAATTAGTAGAGAAAGGGACATTGTATATAGAAGCATTTGTAAGTGCTTGCAAACTAGAGCACGTTCAAGATTAGAAGGCATTTATTACATCTCATTTGTTTCGAGGGGGGATAGCTTGAGAGGCATAACATTTCCGCACCACATGAGGTTCTGTGTAGAAAATGGATTGGTTTGCGTGCAATACAAGCATTTCAGCTCAAATAAATAGTATGCAGCAAGAAGTCATTTGTGTATGAATTCACTACCATGCGTAGCGGAGAAACCAAACTTTGTGAAATTGTTTGCAATTGATTAAAGAGAACTAAAAGTACTAAATGAATTTGTTGCATATCACTATAAGAACCCCACATTTTAGGTGGCGTTTTGTAATATTTTTAAACGTATTTTAGGTGACATCTAAAGCAAAAAAAAAAAAATTTATGTCAACAATATGTCCAACATAACATCAATGTTGACATAAAAACATGGATTTGTTGCAATGGACGTCACCTAAAATACATTTAAAAACATTACAAAACGCCACCTAAAACGCGGATTTTTTATAGTGTATAAAAAGAAGTTGATATTGAGAGGCATAAATCCATAGAAGAATTTGAAAGCCTTGTAGAAGACTATTAAGGGAATTCAAGGATTATTTGGAGGATGTTCCATAATGGAATAGAAAATGCTTTCTTGATTTACCATTTTGGCCAAGCTATGTATTGATCAAAAATGACAATAGTGGTATTGTACCGGATGTTAAAGAAGATCTATAAAATGTAGCACAACAATTGATGTGAACGGGAACATAACAAGGAGTGTAACTATGAATTTGATTATGGCGACAATGCCTAATCTGGAGAAGAGGGGATAATTTGGACTTCGTAGGGATAAGCATCCACAAGAAGCATCAATGAGAGTAACTGAAGGGAGGAACATACATTAAGTAGAACAAATGAAGTACTACCAGAAGTGTAATAAGGTGCAAGTAAAGATCCTTGTCCTTCATTAAGTCCAGAGAATGACATTGTTGTAGGCCATTTTGTGATTCTTATTGTAGAGTTGAGGGAAGTAAGAGGAGGAGTACCATTTTATGTAGGAAAGGTGTTGGAATTTGGGCAAAGGAGGTGAGCCTTGAAGATGAAGGTTCTAGAGTATTGGCCAACTATGAGCCCCATAGTGGAAAACAAGGCAAGCAATAACAAAGTGAGGTACTTGAATTGCATGGAAATTAAGTGGGAACCATTTAATAAAAGGTTGACCTGGATTGAACAGGAAGCCGCTATATATTAATGGATGGGTGTCCCTCTTATAGGAAGAAGTGACCATGTAGTATGTTCAAATATTATAGTACATGGTGTGCAAACTAAGGGAATAGTAATCATTCCACAAGAGGCTAAGCCACACCTTGTGGAGTATATGGCAATGGAAATTGAAGACCTAGATGATGAGCGCTTGCACAATGATTTGGATATGCATTAGAGTCTAAGTATCATGTAATTTAATATATATACTATAAACCTTGTAATTGTAGGCATTCAGATGTACTTGAATATAGAGTGAAAAATATAAATTATATATCAAAGTAATTATGAAGTATGAAATATTGCAATATTCATTGGACAATTTTTTGTAAAAAGAGCAAACAATGTCTTTTAAGATTTTTACCTCATCCAAATTTTTGAAAGCGTCTTTTCTGGTTGCATATGAACTAAGTGCAAATCCCCCCCCCCCCAATACAAGAATGGCTAATTCAATTGTGTGTATGATACTATTTACCCACAAAGTTACTAAAGTCATATTTTGAATTAGGGCAAGTTAAATATTACTCCCTCCGTCCCAAAATGTTTTTCATATTGGCCTTCATTTTTTGTCCCAAAATTATCTTCCTGTTGTACTTTGTGAGCTGCAAATTGGTCAAATTTAACTTTTGATTGTTTTCTAGGACTAACAAAACAATTCCAAGCGATATTTCTCCCTCCATCTATGCAATCACTAATAAAAAGACAAATAAAATGGTTGAAGAGGTCAATCAACACTTTTTGTTTTTATTTTTTGCATCTCTTTGAATATTATCTAATTGAGAGAGATGGAGGTTTTGGAAGGCAAAATATAGGTCCAAATATGGTCTTTGACTTATACTAACTACCCACAAAATGACGACCTCACACTCAATAATTAAATAACCACTAGTGCTCCTTGAAAATACCCCAAAAATTTCACTTTTCAATAATCCAAAACTACACTTTAAAAAGGGCTTCAAAACTCAAAGTTTCAAGGGCAATATGAGTACACCAAACTCCATATGTAGTGCAAAACAGGCTTTAAAAATGTTATTTTTAGTCTTAATCCAGAACATTTTGTCTAACAGGAAGATCATTTTGAGACGGAGGGAGTAGTATATTATATTAATTTCTATAAAAATAAAATTTTGTGGTGACACTAATTTTCTAGGTAATGCTATCTTGTCCTTCTTTGATTAGTAGGGCAAATCAATGTAATAAGGTGGTTTGCTATAAAACCAATTGTAATTCAATCATGTCAAATCTAAAGGAACAAATCATTGCATAATGCCAATCTTATTTTGTTTGCAAAGACCTTTTATGATGGCAATATGGCAAAAATTTCCTCGCACTAATTACAAATTTTGAAAAAATTATTTCTAAGAGGGAAATTTTTATAATCCATCTAAGAATGGATGAAAATTTGATGGAAGATCTTTATACTAGATGAAGATTGTTTCTTAAATTTTTTTTCTAAAGAAACAATCTTCATCCTATACAAAATCTCCTTTTAATTTAGGAGGCCTAACAATAAGATATCTTAGGCACTTATAGACCCCTTTTCTGTTTTGAATGTGCTTTGTAAATTTTGACAAGAAGGTTATGGCAATTGATTTTATGTCAACCTACCTTAATCCTCAAGTTGAAGAGTGACCAATAGATGACTTTTCATTATAGAAATGAAGAATGCACCTATAGGCTCAAAATAAATAAATAAATTTGAGTGATTATTTTGATTGTAAGGGTTATTTTAATAACTCTTGAACACCGCAACCGAAAAGTGGTCGATAGTTGACTTTCCAAAATTACTCTAAAGAAGAATGCATGTTTTGGTCCATAAATAGGATCATTTTTGGCAAAGTACCATGGTGAGGGTTAACCTGATCGCCAAATGGGTGATCTGGCAACTGAAAGACCTGAAAAATTCCGCTTTTCACCTTCGGATTTGCCACGTCGATTTCCAATTCATCGCCCGACCCCTTCCAGACGACTCCCTGTCAGACAAACCGATGAGCTGGCACAGCGACAGAATAGGCGGTCCCCAACGGTCCCAATGCCCGCCCAAAACAGCATTCAAACCCACCTCGGCCGGAGCTCCCCTGTTCCACTTTCTTATTGTTTTTTGGCAAATCGACGCATATGCTCTGTAGATCATCAGTAGCACAATCGTAGCCCGCAATCCGAAAATTCAACAACGAATCTTGCTCATCCTGAACTCATCTTAGGTTTCTCCTTCGGACGATGCTCTCGTTCTTTGAATTACGTTAGTGTGACTTTTGTCCGTGATTTTGACGACGTGCGCTATCAATGGGAAGGCGCTATTGCAGTGCTGGAGATGAGGGAGTCAGGGATGCGTTCGACGATGGTTGGAGTTGAGATTTAAGATGTTAAAGAAGTTGTAGGGTTCGTGACAGGGAATTGGTTGGTATGTGAGGGGGAGATGAGGGGCGGAATGGCGGGGTTGGTGGTGAACGATAAGGAGAATACGCCGGGGCGGGGTGATGGGAAGAAAGAGAGAGAGAGGAGGAGGAGCGGAGGGCGGAGATTAAGCATTAGCGGGTCGAACTCGCATGCGCATTACTTGAGGGCGATTGCGAATCGGTTTAAGAGAAAAGGAGGCGCTGGGCGGGGCCGTATACTTGTGCATCGTCCTATTCGTTTTGATGACAGTCCATTCGAATACGACTCCAGGTATGATTACTTTATTTTCTGTATTTGTCGTTAGTTTCTGCTGCGAGTTGCTAGTAGTGGAAAAGCTGCGCGGTGCATATGAGCAGTTACGACTGGAGTCGCGAATTCCAACCGTTCTTCTTAGCTGGTCATTTCAGGCGACTCTCTCAATGCGGTGGGGAGGTACTCATTCAAAGTGCAGAATTCTAGACATGCTAAGAAGCAGGTGAAATGGTCTCTGGGAGAGTACGTAAGAGTATTTGGATTATTTGCACGGAAGCAGCGTCGTTGCGGCTGTGGAGTTTTTTATGGAGATGGAATGATATATGTATTGACAGCGGGCATAGGGTAATGTAAACGAGCATAAGTAGGGCCGGAGGGATTGAACATTTCGTTCGTCAGTAGACTTGGTTTTTTCCTTTCTCAAAGCTTTCGTCTGAGAGCCTTTGAAACCGTCACATACAGGTCTGATGGAGAGAAGAGGAGGTCCTTTGTAGTTTATGAGGACGTCGTGGACTCTGTGAGTTTCAAACCAAAAAAATTTGCAACTGATTTGGAGACCATGGGAAAGGTTCCGCCGGCAGCGCGGTCCAAGAATGCTACGTTAGGGGAATGCAGGACGCTCATGCCACGGGGTGCAGGAGAGCAGGCTGCTTCAATAGTATCAGTTCAGCAGAAATCGAAATATTACGCCCTGGAGAGTATTGTAGCCTTTCAAGCTCGCGCCAAGGGTATGCTGCTTCCTAACTCTTACTTCGCTGTACTCTTAGTATGCGCGTGTAAACTAAAAGCTTACACTGAACTGAAATTTAAAGCTTTTACTTAGATTACTTTACAAAGCGTGTACTTCCTACTGAAAAGTTCATAATTTATTTCCAGAGTACTCTACATGGAAGTTGGATGGCACTCTTCTCTTTTCTTACCCGTCGTACTGGCTTCGTTTCTTCTCGCTCGAGTGAGAGAGCCGGCTTCTGAATTTCGGCATTCTCACCTGAGAGTCAACACGACATGTCTTTAATTTACACCTCTTTAGGTTTGCGAGCTCACAACCATCAGGATGCTCACATGTTTGTGCTTTATTATGAACTCCCAGCTATGTTCACCGGAATGTCAAGAGCACCACCTGTAGCCCCACTAGTGGAGGCTGCTAATCAGCAAGAATCTGGCCCAAGAACACCTTTAGAAATTCAACCACGAAGATGGCAGCGTGGTGGAGGTGGGAGAGTGTATACCCAGTGCCCACTTGATACGAGTGAGCTTGAGGATATTGAGCAGTTGTTCAGGAAGATGGACAAAGAGGATCTGGAGGAGGAGCTGCATAGACATGAACTCGACATGGAGATGCACATATATGATCTCACGGAAGAGATGCAAGAGAAAGAGCACCGAGAGTGTGAGGAGCTTCTTGTTTCCGCTGAAGGCAGTGAGACGTATGAGACAGGCACGTGATCCTTATTTTGCAAGATCAACCATGATCCTGCTGGTTCAGAAATTTCAGACAACAGCTTTTTTGATTTCATGCTTTAATAATGTTTTATCACCGTGATTTCTTTCCATACTATTCTTTAAGCCGTGATGTTGCGATCAGATTTTCTTATACTGCAACATCTGTATCACAGGCAAGCTTCATGCGGAAGAGCAAGCAAATGTTTGTGAGCTGCCACCTGAACAATTCAATTGTCAGGACCCGGGACTGTTAAGCCCGAGGATTAGTGGGCTTGAAATTGAAGACGAAACTGCAAATTTAGAGTTAACCACGCCTCAGCTCAGGGTGGACCAGGAGGAACCCGTCCCGAAGCCCACGCCTGTCATTTTGGAGCTTGGAGTTTCACCTGAATCAAGTGATGCGGATAGAGGTAACTGGAACTGACTCTTGGATACGCTTATTGCTGCTTCTAGACGGTCAAAAACCTGACCGTCTTCTAAAGTACTGTAGTTGATCGTCTTGTCTGCTCGTTATGGAATCGGGATCTATGTGGCAGTCGCAAAGTTTTAGTGCGCGTTTGAAGTGGGTGCTGGTTCAGATGCTACCTGGGTTGATGCTTGGTTGTTTGCTTATTTGCTCTTGACAAGCTTCTTCTCCAATCGTAATCAATCAATATTATAGAGTGCGGTGAGTGAGCTTGAAACTTTCATTTTTAATCATCTTTTGACATTCGTTGACCTATGTTGTCCATCAGCTATCAAGCAACTGACTCCAGTAGGACACAAATCTTCTGGTTGCAAAAACCAAGACTTAGACAGTCCCCAGAAAATCCCTGAAGAAGGTGAGTACAACATTCCAATCGTTGTCACGCTACATGTAAATTGCTTCATACTTGGTAAGCAGTTTTAGCTGAGTATTTTCAGTGAAGGTATGTCGTGCTTGGGAGAATTTGGATATGCAATTGCAAGCAAGAAGGCAGTCCAATCAGTACTTATTCAGTGAGCTTATGTTGCCGTACTTGGAACTGTTTTTTCTATGCGTGCTCTTTGATATCACGTCAGATCAGCCGTTATATTAGTCGTCTTCCTCTGTCGCGATTGTCTGCATTGTGGCGTTTTCTTTCCGAGATGCCGAATCTACTGTCCATGTTTTTTCCAGAGATTTAGAGAGTCACATGTCTTTCTGATACTGTATGCTCCATGTGTGTTCTCTGATGAAACAGTTGAGTCACAACTTGAACAAACTGTGAACAATGTTCTAGTCTGGTCAGTGGAGCTGGATCCCAGTCGCAGAAGACGGGAGATCATGGAGGACTACAGAAACTGGCGTACCCCGTGGCTAGAAAGCCTTGTGCACTCCCCATTTCGATCAGCCGCCCAGGTGCCACGTTCTGCTAATCACGTGTTGAGAAAGCCCGCCCAACTCAATGTTAGCATGTCGTTGTCTTCTCTCAATTCCAGTCAGTTGAATCTGAATGGACCCGCTAAGAACCTTGTGGGGGCCTATGAGAGGGAGTTCCTATCAACCAGTTCGCCTCCCTCAGGAAAAGACCAGAGTGGAGAGGCGGAGGGCGTTCAGATAGTTGAAGGTGGATTCTTAACTTGTCCTGATCAAGTTACTGCCAATGAGGATGAAATGCCCATTGCATTGATAGAGAATGATCGGGAAATGCGAACTTGGAGGGACAGCAAAGCGACCCTAAGAAGAAGCTGGTCATCCTGGCCAGATCAAAGCCCTGTGCGTCCTATTGACTTATCTGCACAATGTATGGGTAGTTTACATGAGAATCCATCCGAAAGCTCGCTTGAATCCCCATCTTCACAAGCAGCCGAACTCCTCAGGAGAGTCGAGTCTGTGACAGCTACCCCTTTGTTACAGACCTCCTTTGACACAATTGGAATGTCCCCAACCCCTCCGCGGGACCTCTGCCTGTATTTGGGAAATCCTTTTGGAAAGATGAGTGGTGAGGACCTTACCCGAAGGTGGCTGCAATTCTGCACCTCCCCTTCTGTTTTCTCGGATGTCGTAGCCCGAAGCAAAAAATCATGGAAAGTTGAATCTACTTTCACTGAGGCCACGTCTCTGGCCCCCACAACAAGTTTTCCAAGCGAGCAGGTGAGCCTTTACTCCTGATTGTTTTTCAATTTTCCGAAGTGCGAGGTTCATTGAGCTACAGTATTCAAATACTTAGGCTGCTTTGTTTTCTGCAACTCTGACTGGACTAATACTTCCGATTTTGTTGATCATGAAAAGATTATGTAGTGGATTCTTATGTGCTGCAATGTGCACGTGTTATAACCAACTAAGATGTAGTGTTCTTAAACTGTTCAGAATAGTTTTTGACGAACCTGTACTTTAAAGTTTGGTGATGTAATTTGTAGTTTCTATCTGTCCAGGAAGCAATTGCTCTTCGTACTGTGTTGAGACTTGTGAAACATGGGTTTGGCCCATTATATTTTGGTGTCATGGTATCAATCGTCTCTCATCCTCTGATGTGCTTCTTCTGGCAGTTATTTCAGAGAACCGCTGAGGCTTATGTACAACCAAACACTGAAGAGGAGGCGGTTAGTAGTGACGGTCTAGATTGGAAGACATTAACGCACGATGAAGAAGTGCTTCTAAATGCTGGAGAGGAGGCTGTAAGTAGTGACGGTCTAGATTGGAAGACATTAACGCACGATGAAGAAGTGCTTCTAAATGCTGGAGAGGAGGCTGTAAGTAGTGACGGTCTAGATTGGAAGACAGTAACGCACGACGAAGAAGTGCTTCTAAATGCTGGAGAGGAGGCTGTAAGTATTGACGGTTCCGACGGTAAGACATCTGTGTACACGCTACCTGCGTTACCTATTTACACCGTTTCTATCCTATAGCCTCTGTTGTCAGATGTATATACCCCACAAAGACTAAGCAACTTGGCTTCCTGTTTTGTACTTTATCTGCACATCCACATCATTTAATTGATGTATTATCTTAACCTATAATTGTGTGAAACGCAGGAGTAATGGATTACGAAAATGGTATCGATGACATAGGCGATGATATCGATGATGTAGGTGATGATATCGATGATATAGGTGATGATATCCATGATATAAGTAATGACACGACTCAGATCATCCAAACGGGAGCATCTAGTGCCTACAATGACCAGGAAGGAACTAGTGCCTTGAAAGAATGTCCACAGGAAGATGTGCTGCTTGACGAGGATGTGCTCTCTCTAAGTTTGACACCCTTGAAAGGTAACCCGTGTTTGTATGCACGTCCTCGTTGATTGCATTTTCAGTGGTCGCGTTCAACATCTTGAGGGTTTTGTTTTGCTCAGAAATACCATAGCTGACACGTGGCGAAAGGGCTTCATCTCTGCATTCGTTTTTCCCCTTCAACTATTGTTAGATAGCCTTAGACGATACCTGTATCATTGTGTTGAGGAGTATCTCTTATGTTCTTCAATATGGTGGTTTCCTTCGCGTCCTGAGAGGTTCGCAGCAGTAAAAAATCGCAGTCCTTTTTTCTGTGATTTTCCAGGGTTTTGACAGGGATTTTTTTTCTTTATCAAACTGGTGTACATACTTCTGTTTGGTCGTCTCTGAACCTGGTGAATTTTGTACTAATTTTTTTCGCCTCACGTGTTTTTCAGATAACAATCCCGTGGCGGCAATTATTGACCCAGCTGTGGAGTACTCATTAACCCATCTAGAGGAGGAGCATATTGATCAGTTTGTGAGCTCTTTGCAGGTGATTTCTTGTGCTTGAAGTTCAGTTTTTCCTTGCATAAGTACAGCTCAGGATAGATAAGATTCGTCTACTGGACTTCAGTCTGCCTGCGAATCTAATGAGCTACATCCCATTCACCTAATTGTAATTTATAGTCGATGGTTTTGACAGTTTGTTCTTATTTCCCAGGTGACACCAGTTGTGGACGAGTCACGTGTGGAAAGGCTAAATATCAATGGTATCGACTCTGTCCTTACTCACTTAAAAATTGATGTGTATACTTTACCATCTGATTATGTTACTTGAAAAACAACTGGCCTTTTCTAAAGAGGATGAATGTTGATCAGCTTGTTTGCATCCTCTATAGACATTATTCATGTGGAAGTCCAAGATCGCAGGTTATGAAGTGGATGTCCTGGTATTATGCTGTAATTTTCCATCAAGAGCCATTTTATTTAATCCATTGTGAATGTGGGTCCAGGTGAAGATGTTTCGAAGGTTAACCATAACGGCAACTCTCCTGCCGGAAAAGATGAACATCCCAGTTCAATCAAAGAGAGGGTAATTACACTTTCAAGCTGTATTTGATGAAGTCACTTCTAAGGCTGAATATCTTATTGATCAGAAATTTTCTGTCTGTGGATTTGGTTTCTGAATGTTGCGGCTGACACTGCAGTCAGTGCCACGCATTTTCTGATTTTCCTCTTTCTAATCAACAGTGCATGTAAATACACGGGTTTCAGTTTTAAGAAAATACTTCTAGTTCATAGAGTCCGTTGGCGTTGTATGAGCTATAGCTTATGGGTCGTTGGTGACTTGTGTAATAACATTTCTTTTAAATGGTTTGATATTTGCAGATCACTCCTGGAAAAGATGCGAACCAATCTGTATCCCAGTTACAAGATGAATGTACTCCTGTGCGGAAACAAAGCAAGGCGAAACGATCCAGAAAGAGTACGAAGACTAAGAAAGTAGATAGTCCTTTGGGTAAGATTGTGGCTTCAACTGGGCAGCGGTCTCGACAGGCTGCACTGTAATACTGTCATTTGATCTATCATCAGCTCCTTGCAAACAGTCTTTTGTAGACCACAAGACCTGAGTAGTAAGCTTGGTTTTCATGCGCAGATGCTGGTTCGAAATGGTCAAACGGAAAGCGACAGAGCACACGTATAAGATCAAAACCTTTGGATTGGTGGAGGGGAGAGAGAATGCTTTATGGCCGTGTGCACTCCAGTAAGAGACTTCCCTACTTCATGATGTCTCCATGAATAGTTTTCTGTTCTATTTGGCATCCCTACTTTCCCTATACCACGTATTTGAGAGAGCTACACATATGTTGTCAGAGGTAGTGTACTCGGCTTTTCTGAGGCCCTTCGATGAATCCAAGGGCGTCTTGAGCTAGGATCTCGTACTAATGTTGTTCTTACTGTTTGTTGTGCCAGCTTTGAACACATTGATTGGAATCAAACATCTGTCCCCGGATCCTGTCTGGCCTAGACCGCAAACAGGAGATAGGAAGAACAAAGTGCCCCCTCAGAAATTCAAAGTGGACTCCTTTGTGTCCGATGAACACAATGAATTGCTCCGGTTAGCAGCACAATGACGCGAGTTGCGGACTCTCTTAACCGTGTCTTTGGGTAGCTTTTATGTTAATCTCCAAGCAGCCTTGGACTAAGAGCCGGGAAATGAAACATTTCTGTTTAGAGTCCTTTCTTGTATACTACCCCCATCAACATTGTAAAGTAGCTGATTGACAAACCTGCCCCTTTGTGATTGCACCTGCCGCTTTGTGACTTGGTAGTGTAAACTGGGGCTGCCTAGAACATGCAGCCCATGCTTGATCAATGAAAACTCCAATACGCGTCATTCCCTGCAGGAGGGGAATCCTTGTTGGCATTTGGAACTCTTGGCTGGTCCGGCTCTGGACAGGGCCTATGAGTAATGTACTTGAACCTCAAAATCCTCCACTCTGCATGCTTTATTTTGCCTGTACTGTATATGAAAACAGATGTCTTTTATGTGTCATATTTTCAGATATTTTTGTGATATTTCGAAATTGCTCTGAATTTTCGAAGAAAAAAAGTGAAGAAAATACATATCAGGTACAAAATGTGCTTAATTAATGAGTCTGAAAACTTCACCACTGGTGTATTTCAGTCTAGAATATTATAGTGAAAACCAAATTTTGGAGTCATTCTATATTTGGGAACGTGATTACGTGATTGTAGACTCTCAACTCTAAATTGCAAAAGAGTACTAATTTGAAGAAATTCTGGAAAACTTTAATTTCAAGTGAACTGGAATCTAAACTTCGGCTGCGTCATTTTGTCAATCTTGCTCACATGCAAAAAGAATCACCAAATGCCAAAAGTGCTAAATTACATTACACTAAACATATAATAATGCCAATTTTGTTCTACAATATCATCTAAAAAACACACCTAGAATGGTATGTATTTAATTCAAGGACACGTGTAATTGCATATATCAGAATGAAGGTACTCATACTAAAACACCTTTTTTTGCTACAGAGTATTGATGCTATTATTAGACTGACCAAAATTTCATATTTTCTTGTTAGCAAGTAGAAAGAGGTTCCAAGGCTCCAAAGACTTTAGCATTTGGATATTGTATGCAAAAGTCATGAAGAAGGATCTAATTTTTTTCAATAGATGTTCTAAAATTGTTTCTTCTACCTAGGTACATATTGATTTTGAAGATGTACACAAAGTAACGGTATTGACTTTTTTTTGGCTTTTTTTAACAAATGGAAAAAACCAGTGCATTATAAAAATAAACAAGATATAAGACGGCCAAGCCACACAAGCTAGACAATGAAGACATAAGAGCAAAAAGAAAAGAAAAAGCAAACAAACTAAGAGAACAAACAAGAAGGGAGCCTCTTTCCCCCCTCTTGTCTTGTTCCAAATAATGCTAGTGTTTGTATCATTCCAACATGCAAGAAATAGATATTTAAGCCAAATACGGTCAAATTTGGTCCAAATGTTCATAGTGTCTTGAGGACGTTGGTAGGCGCTAGATTGGATCTTCAAGTGCACCGCAAGGCTAGACTCAAAGAAAGCATCCCAAAGTGCCCTGTCGGTGAACTCTAAGGGCCAATGGTAATGTGAAAAAACCTTGCTATTCTGTGAGATTCAAATGATCCAAAGTGAGGACCCATAGAGTAAGGACCAAATAACCGTAAGGTCTTGGAACCGTCTAGGAGTTGAAGAGCCAAATACACATTGGGAAAAGTCCATTCTGACATGGGGACCAACGATAGGCTGCAAACCTCGAAGATGATAGAGAATGGACTGGGCATAATTCCAAACATCTTGGGCTTGTGGACAGGAGTAGAATCTATTGAAAGGGGATTCTTCAATCCCAAGAGTACAACAATTATAGTTTATATTGATGCCTGGAGCAATCTTGGCCTGCCATGAGTGGACTACAATTGCGTTGTGCCAAATTGACCACATGAAAGTTGCTTCTTTCAGGGATCTAGTCTTTTGCCATAGCTCCTTCCAATCAAGAAGTAAAGTAGAAGGAAGGTGTCTTTACCACTTATATGGAGTAGATCTTTGGGTTGGCAATTTTTGTTAAGAAGCTTATGACCAATGAATGTCTTATGCTCCATCAGTAGGGAGCCATTCTTCCATCTCCACCGCTTGAGGTCAAAAGATTAGGGATTGGACAACATCTGAGAAGAACAGATATGGACCTCAATTGCAATGATGTTGGTTTAGATGGAGGTGGTTTGGGGGTGCCCACCTTGCCATAAATTTTGGATGAAGTGTCCATTATTAATATGAAAATGAAATGTTTGACCATTGTAAGCCACTTTGGGGCTCTGTTATCTGACAGGGTTAAAAAAATATCATCCAAATACACAAAACAAGTTCTATCAATCAAGATGCAGTTGAAGATTAATACATCATTTTAACTGTAGGTGCAAATCTCAAAAGGAAGGGATCTGCATCCCAGTCCATAAACATTCAAAATCTGTTTGAGTTAGACAACCTCAAATCTGAAATGACCGACCTTTCTTCAAAACAACAAATGGAAGAATGCACGGGGAGAACCATTTTTGTTGTGAGTCAGTCAACTCACTTCCAGAAAAAACACGTTTGATACAATGTATAAAACCATACGGTACCTCTGGACTAAACCTTAAAGGAAGAGGCCAACTGATTATGAAACAAAATTGATCAATTGACTCAGTTCAGCACATCACAAAATTCACTACTCCAGAAGGATGAGATCGATTGCATTAGTTATTGCAATGGTTTTGCAATGACTGCGAGAGATCGATTCACAATTTTGCAATGGATTAGTATAACATTGTGCAATGAATTTGCAATAGTTTTGGCAACAGTGGAAGCATGGCTGGGTTTGCATTGGTTCCATGCCCGAGACTATTGCAACAAGTTTGCAACTCTTTTGCAATGGTTCGCATTTGGTCATGAGTTCAAGGCAAGGTACGCAATCGCTACTAAACCGATGCAAAAGAATTGGTGATATGTTGTTATCGTTATGTCCTCTTGTTACTACTGGTTGATTTTGTCAAGTGAAGGATTTACTGCTGCTAGAGTGTTTGCCGTACGCAATAGCACTCTGATGTATGATTTATCGACGGAGATGGACAACAACATGCGTCCGCGGCGGCGGTGGGGATGACGCCGTTGAATGCGTTGAAGGGCTTAATTCTCCGTGGGCGGCGGCGGCAGCGGTGGCCATCGAATGTGATGGCTTGAACATGATCCACCAAAGGAATTTCCTGCGAAGGTTTGGGAATAAAGTATCGGCGTGGATTGAGGTTAGTATAGCACCATGGTTGTTGAAGCCATCGAAGTGCTGGAACTATCCGCAACAACCATGTTGGCCGGCTCTGGTCTACCGACGTTCCGTGCCTTGGCTTTGGCCATGAATTTCTTGAAAAGACTCCTCGTCCTATTCTCAGGCACAGGGGGCTCACATCTAGTTCCCGGTGTCAAAATTCCCGATGAGTCCCACTTTTCCCGATGTGTCGTACACTAGGAATAGCGAGAATAGCGGGACTCAACAGGAATTTTGACACCGAGACCCAAATATGAGCCCCTTGTGAGGTGCATTCATCTTCCTGCAAGTATTGGATCGGCCCAGGTATAAATGGCTTGAGATCAAGGAAACTAAAATCCTCGGGTATAGTCAGGGCTTTGCCAACAGGATGCGAAGGTGAAAGAGCTTCATCCTCACCTCTCGAAGATCGAAGTAGCCCACAATCAATGAAGACACTGGACTTGGGGTCCTGTCGGCAACAACATTGTAGGCTATTTCTCTCCTGGCGAAGTTTGGAGACTCTGTTTTGGCCATGAAATCCAAGAATTGGCTAGTCTGCCTAGTCGCAGCCAAAGGCTGCAAGAGACTCCTTTGCTGCTTAAGGCTCTCGGATCCGAGTCTGCTACAATCAGTGCAACTGAAGGACGTGGTGGACGCCATGGCTTCTCCAACAGGATTCAAAAGATTCAAAGCTAACCTTGCTTCCTCGTCACCTCCCCAGAATCTTACATCATTGAATGGATTTTGGGTGATCCCTCGGTCTACAAGGATGCCGCCCAATTCAACTTCGTTGCGCGCATTGCAAACCCTCACAACTTCAGACGAGTCTACCAAGTGTAAGAGGACGTACTTGTTTAACATTGATAGCTCTTAATCTTGTATTTAATTTTAGGGGTGGTTTTATATAAAAATTCTTGCTTGTAACACTTCACAATTTCTAAATGAACATGTGAAGAAAATTCGTGATTTGAAAACCAGACATTGGCAATAATTAATAAAACATGACCACAGCAAAACCCTAACAAGGACTCCTACATTCTAACCACCGTTTTTAGTCCTTACAAGGTACGTTGATAAGCACGTTGAAATTGGTTTAGTGAGGTACCCATATGCATGCCCAATGAATGTTTGAGTAGAAGTGAGTAGTGAGACCATCAATCCTTACCTTGTCTTGTGGTTAGTCGGATGCTTTTGAACGCAATAAAAATGATAAGGTGTTACGACGCCCAGAAGATAGAATAAGCATCCTTGGAGCCAATTGAGATCAGAAGGAGACATCCTAGACCTCCTCCGTCGCGTCACTCTTCTGTCTAATCCATGAATACCCAATCGAGCTAGCTTCATTCCGCTCCTAGCGCTTTAATTTCCAATTAACTCTTCCACTTCACTCAATCACACATTGTCGCCAATCTCCCTTCGGTCCATAGACCGCAACCAACAAACAAGAAATCGCCTACATCTTCGAAGATTGATCTAAAGCTTCACGAGGCTTCGATCATCTCTCTGATCAAAATTGACAAAACATACAGTACAACTGGCTTCACTCAAGCCTTACAGACAGGAACAAACATGAGTAGAAACACCATGAGGAATGAGGAAGATGCAACCAATTGACCAAGCTAAAATACAATGTGTTGAGGACGACGACGTGGACAAGCTCGCGCAAGCAAAGCTCAATAGTTCGAAAACAAAATTGTTGTCAAGAGAGATTCCAACTAATCCGGAACTTGTCTGCTTTCTTCAGAGGCTGGGTTTTGTAGAAGAGTATCCTCCATTAGACGTGGAAGTTATGCGGTACTTCATAAGAAAGTAACTCTAAACCAAAACAAGCTGGTAGAGTCTACGGATCCATCTTGAATCCCACGTAATATTGTACCAGTCGTAACTCGGATGCAAAAGCCTTCAACAACACTTCCATTGTTTGCAAGGCAGGACACTAAACCCATCCTACAAAGTGGAACTCACAAGGCAAATTTATTCTTGAAGGTCATATTTGTTATATTGAGACTTTTTGCAATCTCATTTTTATCCTTAACTCGAGGATAAACCACCTTAACTTGAGGATAAACCACTTTGTCTCTTCACTAGTATTTTTTAATATGTAGATAACAATATCAACTTTTAGAACTTCATTATAGAATCACTATTTTAGCATTATTTATTTTTGGTTTCAATTACTATTTTTTTAAATGGATTTTCCAATAACCAACATTCTGTCTCAAAATTTGCAAAAAGTCTCAATATAACAAATATGGCCTTACTTGGAAAAAAAACACTGAAATTTTTGTTTGCCACGTATGATAAAATTTGCAAATTTTGAATTCATATTTGCAATTAGAGACCCCAAATTAGCTAGGAAAAGTGTGAAAGGTGAATTAATCAAGTAGAGAATACTAGGGATCTTTTTTAAATTGAACACAAAATTCACCCTACGTTGTTTACTTTGTGGGATGGGTTTAGCATCTTGTGTTTGCAAGAGACAAGGGAAATGTGTGCATGATGAATCAGAGGAATGCATTAGAAAAAATCTTAGGCCTCTAGAAGGCCGTTGCAAAACAACTGAAAGGACCCTATGATTATATTTAATTTTGCTTAAGGATTGGTTTTTTCCGTATAGTCGCTCACCTTACGGTACAATGTTGGATGACTATTAATGGTTCTAAATCCAAGTACAAGATGTTAAATAATCAGGGTTTAGGCATTGTAATGCACCTTAATCATGATTATCATATACCTTGTACTTGAACCAAGTTGTAGAAAAAAAATGTCAAAAATAGTCCAATGACATCTACCATCCAAAGTTTTTTAAATAGCAATGTGATAGACTTAATTCTTTAACAATTGGTGAGAATGAGGGATGAAGTTATTGTTTTTATAGAAAAAACCATTGTCCATGATGAATCCTCAAAGGATATAGGATATTTTGAAGAAAGATCATTCATTGTCAAATGTAGGAATTATGTTCAATGTTGAATTTTAAACCCCATTTAGGCCTAGTAGAATAATTTTTTTAAAAAAATTTGAATCTAAAAAAATTGTAGAATCAATTCAATTTAATTTCATCTCCAAAACATTGTAAGTTTGAGTTGTAGAGCCTCCAATGAAAAGTTATGGACAAAATTCTAAAAGGGGTTAGACGGAAATTTTTCTTCGATATATTTAAACACCCTCTCCAAATTTTTGGGTTGCCTAGGCTACCCGCCGCATATTGAAAATTACATATCATGCAATAACTTTTTAATGTAGTCAAAAGTTATGAAAACTGTTGTTCCTCAAAGCTACTCCTTGGGCACATATTGTGTGAAATTTTCAAAAATAAAAATAAAATTTTTGTTCGGAATAAACTACCCAAAATTGCTATATTGCCAAAAAAACAATGTTTCAGTTGGACCTTTAGGGGTTAACTACAAGCCATTATACACCAGAATGAAGGTACTAATTTTAGAATGAAGGTACACATATATAGGAAAAATTTGGATGAGGCATCCGTTTTGAATATGGAAATAAATTGTTTGATTACTACGAGACACTTTTTTAGCTATGCTTCTTCGTACGGTTAAAAAATCTCATCCAAATATGCAAAACAAGTTACATTTGAATACTATCAATCAAGATAAATGAACCCATTGCAGACACAAATGGAAGCAAACCCGCCCTAGACCAAATTGTAAAAATAGTGTATATTCAAGTTATGAAATGTACATCACTACTATAATTTTGTCCACAATGGGCTCACTTACATACTCTAGATGCAATAATAAGGGTTATTATTGCACAAGGGAAGAGATTTGCATCCCATTCCAAAAACATTTCCAAATCTATTGAGTCAAGGCAACCTTGAATCTCAAATAACCGACCTTTCTTCGGAACAACGTATAGGGCAATGCCCGAGGAGGAGGGAATTTCGCCAAAAAAAGGGCAGACGAGGAGGGCGGAGCCCGACGAGGAGGCCCTTCTTTTTGGCGAAATTCCCGACGACGAGGGGCATTGCCCGGCGTAAACGACCGGTGGGCAACGAATTTTCGTTGGATGAGATCGCGAACTGGATGAAAAATCCGTAATCCCCGATTACGCGGTTTTGCCTGCGTAATCAGGCATTACAGCTCAGAATTCGCCCGCCTTTTGAACGGGACGAATCCCAGCGGTGGTTTACGAACGGTAGAATGCGCAGGCAGAACCCTTTCAGTTGTGAGTCCAGAAGGGTGAGATGAATCAGTTTTTGCAATAATTTCAATTGCAATGACTGCAAGAAATCTATTCACAATAATTAAGCAAACTTGTGTAAACTGTGTATTTTCACAAACTGTTGGGTCTGTTGGGTCTGTTTGCCGAATTCATCTCAAATCCCATATAACATTGTACTGAGCTCAATTGGACAACTACTACAAAATTCGGCAGCAACACTCTCGCTGCATATTTTGGTTTGCGTATTTTGTTTGCAAGAGAGAGGGAAATTGTTTACATGATGAATCACATGAATGCTTAAAGGAACATTCTAGATTTTCATTGTAGAGGTCAGATGAAATAATTGGATGACATTTCTTTGGGATGAAAACGTGATGGATTTTGTGACATGAGTCGTGACATGCTTGGGGCGTGATATTGGGTACTTAACCCTAGAACGCCACCAACACCATTTTGTGGCACTTGGATGACAATTCAATGAGCTGCTAAAGCTATTGGAAGCATTTTTTTCATCCCCAATTTCTTTGTTGACCTTTTCATGTTGAGTTATGGAGAATATCTAAATGAGTTTGTACTCCTGCAAGTGTTTTTCTTCACATAAATGGGAAGTTGGTGAAAAAAACGTAATACAAAATATGCTATTTTTATTAGTGTATTTTGGGAAGTTGTTTCTCCTTGCTCTAAATCTGAAATTTCTTCACAAAAATGATATTTTTTGAAATTGAGTCCAACTATCAAAACAAAGTCCATCTACTCTAGTTTCTACTTCAATTTGAATTTTGAAAAAATTCCTAATATTGAATATTTTATTGCAATTTGAACTTTGGATGTATTTTCAATGTCTATTGAATTCCAATTACAAAATGACATGGAAATTGAGTTTACACTAAGATGTTTATCATTTTAATATACACACATGGTAAAATTTTCAGATTTTTTAAAATAATTTTTCCATTTGATGTGATTTTTCTTCACTTTTTCTTCAAAAATTCTTAAACAACTGAATTTTCCATGAAAAAATCTTAAAATTTAGTGAAGTAAAGAAGACATGTAATTTCCATCTTTAAGAAATAAATATGAATTTTTTCGTACATGTCTAGTAGCAAAATGGCAGCAAACTAAGTGATGGGCAATGAGGCTTGGTCATTTAGAGGTTAATATAATAGACAACTAGACAATGGTCTTTCCCATGTCAGGAACTAAAGGTATTATATTTTGTTAGATGCTTAGGAGGAACTTGTCAAATAATTCATGGATTGAGGTTGACTAAGGATCCAAGTAAGACAATTTTGTTCATTGTACGGGGCTCTTTTTTAAAGATACAAAAGTGACCCCGGACTCATTGGGAAACAACATTATGCATATCAGTTCTCAAAAGTTGCTTGAACTAAACACACACAAAAATACCCTTGCCATTATTTTATGACATTTTCATGACTTTGGATGGATAAACAAACCTCAAAATTGAAGAAAATTAATCCCTAAACCTCCTTCATTATTTTTTCACCCAAAATGCTCCAAAACTGCCATTTCTAGTACAAGTACCAAATTTTAGAATAATATCATATTTGAACACTAATAACCATAGGATCTTGTGGAGTTGTAGTATGCTGGTTTGAGAAGATTTGGAATAAAATTCAGAAATTTTTCACTATATGGATTGCAAGATATTGGCATTTGAAGTGACAAAAGTCCTTTTTTTTGGCCCTGCAAAAAAATAGGCAATTGCACTTCAAAGGTCACATTTCTATGTAAATATGTCTAAAATAGTGGTGCTTCTATGTATTCATTCTTCAAGGCAAGTTGGCTACATACTTGAAAAATTCAAATCATTTGGAATTGTACAAAATATAGGGAAAAAAATAATAAATAGAAAAAAGTAGAGAATGATTCAAATACTAAATTGTTAATATTTTAGTTATGGAATTGAACAATGCCAATGCCAATGGTTATAATGTTTTAATAAACAATCTACATCCTATGATTTTATTTTTTTCATAAAATATTGAAAATTGAGTTAAATAAAGGATTTCAAAGTTTATTTTGAAGTAGAAAATCCACAACTGCCCACAAACTAAAACTCCTCATAACTTTTATCTCATTGATCAAATTGGAATGATTCAAAGCTTTCCACATACATGCAAATCTAAGAAACCAATTTCAAATTTTTATTTATGAAAAAAGTGATTTTTTCTAATCTGCCCGGTCGAGGGTTGCTATTATGTGAGCATAGGAGTGTGAGCCCATGAGCCTAGAATACTATACACCTATATTATTGGTGTATATACTATAGAAATTGTTTATGATTATAGGGTATATATTACAAATACCCATATTATAGGTATTTATGATATATATACCTTCTATAGTGTGTGGTATCTATATTATAGGTGCCTATACTGTAAGCTCAATGCTCACAAGCTTGCATTTTTAGGCTCACATACTAGCACTGTTGATACCTTGTCTGCCAAAGTTGAGAAACAGACAACACTTCAACATCATAACTTTTCACTTGTACACTCAAATGAAATGAAATTTAGCACACATGGAAGATATTCTTTATCCACACTTTGTAAAAAATATTGAGCTCAAATAAGTCAAATTTTCAGTTATATGTAATTGCCCCCCAAAATTATGTTGCCAAGAACATAAGGCTGGTCCTTTGGGGATTAATGCCTCTTTCATGTGAACTTGAAATTTCAGTAACAACTCTTTGAGAGTTATAACTTTAGTGAATATGCAATTTTAGGAAGATTTTTTAAACTTCCTATTTTTGTTTAAAGTGATATTACTAAAAATATTCAAAAGTTACAAAAGTAGTAAATTTTTTATAAAATCAAAACGTTTTTAGTGTTGGAATTTAAAGAAAATTACTGATATTTTTGATATTTCTAAGCACATAAAGTTCATATAAGAGTGACATCTTAGATAGACAAGCCTATTACTACTCCAATTTGTAATTTGAATATTTTAGGGACAACTATAAGAGGAGGTGTGTGCTTGTTTTACAAATCAAACCTAAGTAGAATTATGGTTTTTTGATTAAAATTGTAATTTCTGAAAAATTCTAAAGTGATATGCCCTAAACCTACAAAACCGCCCATAGAGTGGAATCATAAATGTCTTATAAACAACCCGTAAACGTCATTCTAAGTATCTAATGGCACTTAAACTATATAAACAAAGAAAAATATGATACCACTATATTAAGCAACAATGCTAGATTTTTCTTTGAGGAATAGTGTATTTTTGTTCATTGGATGCTTTTTTAAGGGGCCTCTTTATTAAGAAGCAAGGAAATTGCACAAATTGACATTTGACTTTTGGGTCTATTGTATAAATGCTTCAAATATTTAATAATATACTCCAAAGTCAAGAACTTGTTTGCAAGAAAATCACAAAAGGAGAAAATATAACATTAAAGGGAAGATCAAGAAATAAAAAGACGACACCTTGTCAATGGAATTTAAATACCCTTGTTATTTCATTTCAACTCCTAGGTAGTTTAGAGATTATGGTGTCATTGGTGCAAATTACAACTTTCAAGGGTTTAAGATATAACCAACCTTCCATATTTTGTGTGATATTAGAGCAGGGTAAAAATTTACCACCTACACTTAGTGCAAAGACATTCAAGTTTCAAGTCTTCAATTAATTTAAAACCTAAATTTTCTAAATTAATTTCTAGATTTTACATTTTATCCTTCATGTGAATTACCTCAAGAATGCAAATTAAGAATCATCGCCCTTCCAAGAATAATATAATCAAATTAACTCTCTAAAGATGCTACAATCAAGAAGTAGCCAATCCTTATTAGTGTAGAAATGAAGAATGCACCTATTGGTTCAAAATCAAATCATTTTGGAGGTTTTTGATGATAGGTCTCATCCTTCAAAGATTAAAATTTTTGTGCTTCATGCCCTCCTTTACCAATTGTATTTGTTGGGTTGCCTCAAAAGAATTATGGAACAATGTATAGGGGGGCCCTTGACATTACCTCCAAAGGCATATTAGGGGGCCCTAATTTTTTTCATTTGTCCTTAGATAAGATAAGAGATCCTATTTATGTCATAATTTAGAAATCAATCTATTTATACCATGAAGTATGAGTGGTGGATGGCACAAATAGGGACTCTAATTTTACCTTAATTATGTAAAAATATGCCTTTGTATCATAATTCAGAAACCAACCTATTTATGCCATGAAGTATGAGTAGTGGATGGCACAAATAGGGACTCTAACTTTACCTTAATTATGTAAAAGTATGTCTTTGTTACTTAATTTAGAAGCCAACTTATTTATGCCATGGAATATGAGTAGCAAATGGCACAAACAAGGACTCTAACTTCACCTTAATTATGTAAAAGTATGTCCCCTTCAATCTTTTGTAATTCCTAATGTGTTAGAAATTTGAACTCCCACATCCTGCTTGTTCACCAAGGGTCTACTAAGAGCTCACTGTAGTTGCAATGTTAGAAATGTTAAGCTTATTACACTTTTCTAGCTTCAACTAATTTAAAAGTTGATTTTTATATGTTTGGTGCTATATTAACCTTGGATTAGAACTTACAAGGAGCATTGGTAGAACGTTTTTGTTAAAGTGAATGTTTTGGAGGCTTTTAAGTTTGATACATAAATATGTATATATATTAGTAGAATTTGTCAAATAATAAAGTTGGTTATTTACGCAACGGTCTTCAATCTTCTAAGCTCTAATTATTGTATGGTTTTCCTCTCTAAATTGAAATTTTTAACTTGGCTAGTGACTACTTTGTTTAGGTACTTTGATTTAAATCCCCAAGTATTGTTTTGGTATTGTATTGTGTTTTTATTAGTATGCATTCAAATCCCACTTCTATTGTTCAATCATCTATATAAATCAAAACTAGAAATGAGTACGTAACCTTGGCTATAGATCAAAGTTTGAGAAAATTCTTTCTTTGCATCTCAGCGACAACGTGAACAATTCTCTAGAGATTCTCAAACGTATCTGAGGGAATATAGTACAACATATTACACACAATGTTGACAAGGAGCAAAAAGAAATGCAATGTTGGTAAAGACAAAAAATTTCACAAGAATTCAAATCAAATATATTCAGTTGTTCCTCATAACAATGCCATGGAGGTGGGACAAATGGTGACGATGGACTACGGTAGAACAAGTGGTGGCTTGGATGATGATGCTGAGCGAACAAATTATCTTCAAGTGGCATGGCTCTTGCGAGAAAAGTTGAATGACCTTGTGGACAGTGATAAGGGAAAGTTTCCAGGATTAGGGTTACGAAGCTTACTTGATATGGCTACTTCACACAAAATTGTTTCCGTGGATCCAAAGATGTTGAGTCCTGTTCTTTGGAGAACTCTTCCAAAAGAGTTGTTGCTTCTTGTTTTGGCACGTCTATTAGTGCCTGATATCACTCGCTTGCGTTGTCTCTCAAGGGAGTGGAGGAGAAATATGGCTACTGTGAACTCAGAAATCAACCAAGCATGTGACGAAGCTAGTCCCCCTATGATTGCACTTCTTTCACATTCTTCTACAGATGCGTATTATGTAACAATCTATGATTTCACAAAATGTAGATGGCAATATGCCTATCACCTCCATCTGCGAAGTCCTTGGATTAATGCTTTGGAGTGGTGGCCTTATAGATGCCCCACAATGGATGCATGTGATGGTGGATTGGTGTGCTTTACCTCGCTTTGGAAAACCACCAGGCGTAATCGGTTGTGGATTGTTGTGGTGAATCTCTTGACAAGAGTTCAATATGAACTTCCACCTTTGCACTATGTGTACTTTGCTTTGCCTGCAATGGTGCAAATCAAAGTGGACTCTCATACAAAATGTTACCAGGTTGTGGTGGCGGGCTATAGAAGAAGTGGTCTTACAATAGAAATATATGATTCTAGTACCAAACAGTGGACCAGAGCAACCCCGCCATGTGGTTCCATTTTTGGTCCTGTACGCAGCTTGAATAGTATGGATGGTTGGTATTATAAGTTGTCAGGTACAACTCCAGGTGCATATGACTTTGCAAAAGTAAAACTAGAGCTTTATAATGAAGACAACCCTTCTGTAGGAAAATATGTGATTGACTCAGTACTTGAGAAGGACCATATGTTTGTGTTGCAAGAACATATGCAAATGGATGCATCCTATCAAAAAAAAGTTTATCAAGGTTGTTGTATTGCAGAGTATTATTTTGAAAATCAAAGGAAGGCTTGGATGCAAGGGAAATCATATGAATGCCCTTCTTTTGAGGAGCTTCCAGTGGGGGAATTCTTTGCTCTGTCTCTTACTGCATGTGATGGTTTTCTAATGCTGCACCATGGTAGGAAAAATCAATATTATTGGCTTTTGGATTTATCCACAAGTGAGTGGAGTAACCTCCCAGAATCTTCCGAATCATCTAAGGACTTTGAACATACAAATCGCTCTTTGTTGTGCCGGACATCCTGGAATGTTATTCCATAGTTCATTTTATAAGTCGAATACACATGATTGTTTAGTTGGTACTACTAGCTACAACCAATGTTATCAGTCTTAATTACACTATGCATATGAAAAGACTCTGGATATGCTGAGTGTAAGAACTTGTGAATTTAGTAAGTTGTAAGTAGAGAATGTAAATTTGGGCTTGCTAATGATTGGATATTTTATTTTTTATTTCAACACATAAGCAATAAGGTTGAGTTTAAACATCAAACTTTTTGATTGCACATTTCTCCCAAGACTTTCCATGCATGATTTGTAGATGTGGCTTTCGCTTGAGAGACTTCTTTAGCTACATGCGTCTTGGATTGTAAAATCAGATTTTTTAAAGTATATACTACAATGGTTGCTACTATTTGTGCTACTTGTGAACATCAATGATGACATTCTTTTGCATTATATTGTCTTAGAGTTGTGAAAATCACTAAAGAATTTGACATGGTACAACTAACCTTTAAGCAAATATTTCCGTAATTCAATGTTTGTCAATGAGACTGACATGCCTATTAATCTATTGTTATTTGATTGCTTTTTAGTTGTCACATTTATTGTTTGTAAGGTACAATACATCTTTACTCCCCAAATCATCCAAATAACAGTTTCTTGCCTATCTTTGTAAGTAATTGTGTAAGTTTCTTGAGTGTTTGGTTTTAGAAACGGGTTACTGTATATGAAGTGCAGTTTCTTTACATATTTGCCATCTCATGCCATCGTGGTACTCATGTGAGTGTTAAATCTCGAGGGCAATTGAGGCAGATGGAGACCACGAAATTGCCCAAGCCTTGGTCTCATCGGTTGCTAGTGATATAGCAGCACATGTATTCAGCACTTGGTCAGATAGAATGATAGTCAAAATTTCTAAATTCAACAAAATTTTAAGAAAAAATTGTATATTTCCTTGCAATGTGTTTTGGAAAAGGTTAGATTGAGTGATACACATGCAAACTTTCCAATTGCATGCAATACTTGTAATATACAAAATTTGTTGTCAAACGCATTACTGGATGTCTACCATATTCAACATACCATAACACCATCATTTTCACTTTCTACAATTGGATCACACTTCTATGTTTCCATCAAGTGCCGAATGTTTTGTAAGTTGATATCGAAAACAAGTTTTCCAAAACACCTATCTAGGGTCTAGGGTGCTAAACTATAAGGAGTTTGGTGCATTGGTCGATTTCAAAATGGATTGACTAACTAAGTATACCACTAATGACTCTAGAAACAACATCATAATCTGGCATGGTTCTAAAAACTAACCCAAATTAAGACATTCAAGTAGACACCGACAAATATCACGAATGGACACAACTAAGCTCAATTTACCAGACATCAAATGAATGCAAAAGTTTGCTCCCGAAACACGAAGGTCGCCATACTCCACAGCCGTAGCACCAAAGCCAGGCATCCAAGACGAAGAACAGATCGCCATAATTATCTAAATATTCTCCAGATTTCGGATTCAAGCAACGCTAGAAAAATGAAATAGAACGATGAATAAGCTTCATCTCATGCCCCGTATCTGAAACCAGTCACAACCATCAAACTGTAAGCTGAATCGCTGTCACTCAACGGCATTCAGCAAATGCAGATGCAGACTATCGCATCATAAAAACAACACCCAAACTCTATATGGCAAAGAAGCTCCAAGAACAATCAATCATTGCACCAAATCAGTGTCGTATCATGTAAATATATCTCAAGGAAATAACAACACACACAAAAAAAATGATGATAGTACAAACGTTAAAATCATGAATTCTTTCTCATTCTTCACGTGAAACGAGTGGTGCCACGCATCAATGGATACTCCATATTGCCGAAATTGGCCGCTATTAGACGTTTTGATATTGCCCACACGGACTCTTGCCTGCAATGCAGCCAAGATTTCTTGGTTGCACTGCAAGAGAACTAACTTATACCATCTGCCTTGATCAATCACGCGATCAAAGTCAGAGAGAAAGAGTAGCCCTAAAAACGGTTGAATCTTTGCACACATTATACGCTTCAGTGCAGAGGTGAAAACAACCTGATGGCTCTTCCTGGAGAGAAATGGGAGCCTCAGTTGCTGCTGGGACTCTCCTGAGTCTGGATCCAGTGTTCAATGTGCTGAAGAAACGTCCGGTTCTGGGGTCGATCTTTCCTGCGCACGTAAGTGGCCGACTGCTTTTCAGTGAAAGCCTCGATGTGGGGAGCTTCCGCAATCCTGGAAGCGTACGAAGGGGCAGCAAAATAGGCTTGGGCCACCAGATCTGGGGACGTGAATTCTTGCGCTGCAGAAGGGTGCAGTTGGAGATCTGTTAACACAACCGGACGCCGAACGTAGTTGCCTTGGGAAACTCCTTCCAAGTCGTCCAGACGCTCAAGTGCAACACCGTCCACCTAGAAAACAACAAACAAGGACCAAGGGAGAGGATTCCAAAACCATTAGCGACTCCATTTCCATGCACCAAAGAGACCCCTGTAAGCAATGACAATTCATGCGTTGATACACTTGAATGGTTGGCAGTCAATTAGCAAGTTGGGATTCATCAACACAAAGCATGACTTCTTTCATCGGAGAACAAGCACACACAACAAGGCTACCAACTGCTCTCATACGAGGCACCTATTTCCATGAAGCACCTTGGCCTCGTCGCTAACCCCATAGAAAAAACTTCCACTCCTGCCTATAACAAGAGACAAAAATAATACTCGATACCTGAGCATCATGAATGGAGTAAGTTAAGCACAGCAAGATGATAGATGAGTATATAGCGTTACCAAATTCGTTGAGACCAGACGGAATCCTACGTGGAAATTCAATTCGTTCCTCAAATCTGATGAATAGCCTGTAACCCTAAGGTAGTAGAATCATGTTCTGTTCCAGCCAGAGAAGTCCACCCAGCTTCGCTATAAGGTAGCACCACCTAATTACACCACCTAATTATGAGTGACATCCCATCTGGATTCTTGCCCAAAATGTACAACCTGCTTAGGGTCTATTGGAGGTACACCTATTCCTAGTACTTTGAAATTCATAATTTATTCATGCAGAGTTCACAAAATGCATTCTAAGAGAATCTAGAATCCCCTTGCAACTACCAACAAAACTCACCAGAAGCTTGTTAGAGAATCATTCAACAATGGGAATCATGCTCAAACAGTCAGTCAAATCCTTCTTCGGACGCAATTAGGTGTTGTTACGTTGATAACCAGTTGGTTGGACTCCTCACTTGATGAGAACAGGACCGGATTTCCATAGGTCATGGTGAAAAAACAACCTAATTTGGCAAAACCCTCAGAACTTCAGAAACTGCGGTTATGATGGTAACCCTAATTGGGCCTTATTTGCTGACCTTGTAAAGCTCCCCACGCACATGATGGCCCGCACAGGGTCTGTCGATCAGGAACGGCACTTGATACGGGCCACACACCATCGGGAACTTCTGCTTCGTCCTTGCGGAGCCCAGGAACCGAGCATGTCCCGTGGCGCACACTTCCTCCATCAGCCAGTAATTCGAAAACCCGTTCTTCAAGGTCCCATAAACAAAAGTATACGTCGTGGGAGGATTCTTCAAAGGGGTCTGGCTCTTGTTAACTCTCATCTGGTTCAGTTCAGTCACTACTAGGGTACGCTCCGAAGCTCTCAACTCCTGCATCTCCAGGTTGGATTGGGGAGGATCTGTCTTTTGAGCTTGGAGGGTCTTGGTCTTGGATGGGAGAGCAGAGGATGAAATCACATGGCGAGAACCTACTATAACCATGGCTGGTGCAGCAATACCAAGAAACTTTACCAATTCCTCTATCGTTTGAACCTAATTTATAAATTTATAAGTACGACCAATGCGTTTCCTTCAAGTGCTAATTGCTACAAGAACGAAGCTAATTAACAGTAAACCCTCTCTTCGAAGCTCAGTCATGGAACAAAACTCTGAATGCACGACTACTCCTTGGACTACTGTGACGTAGAACACGCTGAGAGAAGATGCGTAAAGACCAAGAGAACGCGTTTACGGAGACGTACAGTCACCAAGATGTGCAGGTTGTGGAAATGGTAAGCTAACTATACAGCTAACTTCAAACGAACGAAAGATATTTCGGCAGCTAGTACATTGTTGCGTTGAATCCCTCACAAGTAGGTGTAGCACCAAATTACATCGTGTAAATGCCGTCTCGAAAGCATTGTCTACTATACAAAATCACAGTATTAATTAACTAAGTACTATATAGAGTAAGAGAGACTTTCGCAACACGGTTCAATCACAAATACACAAAGGTGAAAAAAACGCACCAACCTCACAACAAAGAACTTCATGTGCGAAGAATCCGTACGTCCTCCACACCGTCGAATGCAATACACACAGAATCGTGGACAGGACTGAAGCGCCAGCAAACTAAATTCTCGCAGCTTTTGCAATTGCAAGACCCAGGGTGCACGATTAAAGAATCGGTGTCCGAATTGGAGGTGAGCCCAAGTGGGAAATTTGCAGATTGCACGTGAGGAACTGGCAATGCGGATGTTGCGGGGGCGAAGTTGCGCAAGAATTTGGGGAAGAATTTCAAATTGGCAGGTGCAGGATGTGGAGAATCAGTCCGTTGTCGGTGGCTTTCGAAGTTTTGGATTTTGTGAATCTTGGAATCTTGGATCTGAAGGCTCAAGGGACTGTGATTTTTATTTTTTATCATTTTGGAGAAGTAGCCACCTATTTCTTCAATACTTAGGTGATAACGGGGTGATACTTGGTGATACCTAGGTTGTAATTTGTCTATTTTGACCCCCGAAAATGAAGAGTTCCTTTACAAAAAACTAGTAGCCAATGTCTTTAGGCTATAGCCAAATGGTGAAAAATTGTACATAAAAAACACATTGCACAATCTTGTCATCAAGACCACTTTAAACTCGGGTTCAATTATTGGACAATTGCAAACCGTAGATATTGGGCAAGTCCAAGGCATATAATTTAAAAATAAAATTAGATGCTTGACTTTTGGGGGAAATTTTTCTGTATGGAAAAAAAAGAATTTGGGGGATGTTTCTATTCTTTGCATTTGTCAAATTGTATTGTGTGTGGAAGTACCAAATTATACATGCTCAGAGAGTCTAAAATCTTCACTCTATTGGTAGCAAGATCTTACTCTTTAAGACAACAGAATAATTAGGACCATATTTAAATGCTTATTTGGGATTCTTAGGCAAAATTACCTTGATTTTAAAGGGGGGACCTTATGACTATGTACTAAAGCTTTAAAATCCTTCACTTTGTTTGTTTTTTCATTTTGTGACTATTTATAAATGAATTTTTAGTTTAAAAAAATGAGATCACAACACCACAAAAAAACAAGGGTATAAATGACTTGTCCATGATGACTACAAGCACAACAATGATTATAAAATGATTGTTTTGCAGATTTTGTAGACAAGTCATTTATACCCTTGTTTTTTTTGTAGGGCAAGATTTTCTAGAAGCCATAAAAAAATTTAGGTTTTCTTTTTAAAGATTGAACTTACCAAATCTTTTTGCATGAATAAGATTTGAAGTTCTTTTTTGAAATCAATTTGCAATATTTTTCAAAAAAATTAGGTAGATCGTTTGATTATTATATCACTATGAATCACTGTTGAGATGGATATTTTCCAATTATGTGTTTAAGTTAGTAACAATCAAACCTTCTTCATAATGCAATATCTCCTTCTATTGAATAAAAAATTTAAATATACTTAAATTTTCATATAATTTCAACTTATTTCTTCTATATAAAATTTCTTGCACAAGTTGTACAATATAGTCATTTTTCATGAAACTTTGAAAGTCTAAGGTTGCACCATTTTGAATTGAAGCATTGTGATATTGAAATTGGCAAGGAAATTAGGGCCATTGTTTGATTATTGTACTTTTAATTTTTGAGAAAAATTACTTTTGCAAATCAACTTAAGGATCCAATGGCTGATTGCACCAAAATTTAAATAAAAAAATAAGGGTTTTAAAGTTACATAATTAGGATTTACTTAATTTTTAAAAATTTTGAATAGTTTTTGGAAAAAATACTTTCTTTAACCCTTTAGGGCCGAGGGTGCCCCCCGCTTAGGGTTGGTGTGAGCACTTTGATTTTTAAACTAGCTACGCTTAGTAGATTGCTACCAACAAAATTATGAAGTTAATTTTTTCTTGAAACTTTACAATGTTAGATTTGAAAATTTTAACTTTTTAGTAGTCTTTTTTAGCCCATGTTTTAGCCACTTGAGGTAAAATTGAAAATCATATTTGAGATCACTGGTTAGTAGCCTTTTTTCATCTTTTCTCAATAAATGGCCAGATTTTGTCGAGATCTATCCGTATAGATGGAATACTTACTACTGGATCTATTACTTGGTCAAATCTTGCAAGCTTAGGCCAAATGACCACAAAGATTATAACACATCCATGCTAGGTTGAAGGTGTCATTATTTCTAAAATCATATACGGTGTTGTGAGGTCAAATTTGTGTCTTTTTAGAGCCCAAATGTGAATTTGAAAAACTGCAATTTGGTAGATGACCTTCATACCAAGCATATGAAAATTATTTCAATTGAATTTGAGTTTGGACAAGAATTTCAAGCATCATGAAGTGAGGGGGTCTTTATACAATTTTACTCACGATTCCTAAGCTTGACTCACTTCAATCCAACCTAATATATATAACCTCTATTCATGAGAGTCTAAAGACAATATTGGTTACACCTTGTTTTAGCACTTTGAAAATGCATAGTCTATTTATGCAATATCCAAAATTATGCATGTTTAAAAGACTCTTAGGAATCCCATTTGGACTTCCATGACAACTCAACAGTAACATGCCAGACACGTTTTTAAAAGGAACCATATTCAAATGTTTATTTGAATAATTTTAGGTGTAGTTTTGATGTATCTCACCATCACTGAAAAAAAATTGCATAGTTGTATCTAATTGTGACCTATTTGTAAGATCACCTCATCTAGATTCTTGCCTAATATATATGCAAGTCCTTTGTACTTGAAAGTCTTGGGTCCACCAATTTTGAGTACACCTATTTTCAACACTTTGAAAAATTCATAGTTTATTCATAAGTTGTCCAATATATGAAATCTCCTTTTTGACTGACTGAACCGGTTGGAATGAGGTCACTGGTGGAGTTAGGTCGCATTCACACTGTCAATAAGCTGAACAGAAAGACAGCAAACCAAAGGCACAGGAAACAGTCTTGAAACCGAGGAGCAGGGACGAGGCTTTTGAGCCGCCATGACCAGCAGCTGCTGCTGCTGCATTCAAGCCCCGAACAGCACTACGATGAAGCCCTCTCATGCTTTCGCATGTCACTCTTTCTTCTCAACACTTAATTGTAAACCTCTGGATCTTTTCTTCAGAATTGACCATTCTTGATTCCGAAGTTGATTCAATCCGTTCACATGACATCGGAGTAAGCTGCATCATTCCCTCGAGGTTTTTCCTTCGGGTTTCTCTCTCAGGCACTCGATCTACTCATGGAGCGCGCTATGGTGCGCTTGCTCCGTCCACACGTCTTGCGAGCTTCCCGCGGCACGCTTCTTCAGGTCATGATCTGGTTCTTTGCCATTGAGTACGCGCAATTTCGAATTCGTTTTCGGATCAGTCTGAAATATTTTTATGATGTTTAATGGAAAATTTCATCAGTTGGCGTTCTTTCTTACAGATTCTTACTGTATTAAGATTTCTTTAAGAAGTGGTGGATGATTGATTGATTGATTGATGAGGGAGTGGTTTTTTTATTTTGCAGAGGAGAGCTTTTAGAGTGTCGCAGCATCTACGGTGCTGTGTTGTTGGATCGTCATCAGGTGACTTTCTCCTTCTGGAGCTCTTGTGATTTGTTACCGTCGAGTGAAATTAGGTTTTGGTAGCATTCTTTAATTCGCGGTCATAGTATTGCATATTCACGAGATTAAAGCCTCAGTCACTCTCCGCCAATTTAGCGACAATTTGAACGTTTGGAAACGTTTTCCTATCTTGCATGTGTTCTTACAGCTTAAGATCATAGAATTCAAAAACAGAATCGAATTTTTATTTATTGTGAGAAGTGAAAGATAGTGAGAACAAGTTTCGAGTAACACTTAATAAAGTAGTAGTGCCGAGTTAAACCCGTTTGCGAGTAATAACAGAACATAGATCTATAATATCAATTATGCTTCAATGCTGAGGGTTAATAAAAGGGCTCAGATTGTCCTCTTACAAGTTACTTATGACGTGTTCCTTGCAGATTTCTTTTCACGAAATGAGTTGCGGTACGTGTTGATGCTTTGCATTTTCTCTCTTTGTTTTGTCATATTTCAAAAGGATTCGGGATCAATCGTTTCTCATTTGAGGATTTAGGCTGCCATATTATGAACATTTAGTCTGGTGTCAATAACGTGTCTTGTTAGCGTTTTATGAGGTTGTATTTTAGATAGTAGTGCTTGAAAGAAATTGCCATTGGACTTGGAGAGTATCAGTATCTTGTAGCTATGAAATCTATGGGATATCTGCTTTAGAGAGATTTTAGAAGCGAGTGCTTATATGCTGTGAGTATTCACGTTTGCCTTCGCGACGACATGCCTTGTCCAGAAGCTCTAGACCTCCGTTGAGTCTTGTCTGCAGCCCTGGATGTCAAATCTTGATAAATAAATATTTTGAAATTTTCATGAATTTTCTATGTGATTGAGTTTCTTGTGAGCACTCTATTGATGTTATCGAGTGCTAGCTTTCAAAATGTAGCTTCGAGTGAGGCATTGGTGCTCAAGGACTTGTTTTTCTAACTGTGGACAGGTCTATTTGTTTCAGATAATGTTAACACAATGGATAGTTCTGGCTAGGAGGTTGGTAAGTGAATGACCATTTTGACATTGTAAAATTATGTAGAGATTTGTCTGCTTCTACGAGGCCAGCTTGGCAAGGTTGGAACAGGGGCTTTGCAGACATAAAGGGTAATGATTCATGTTATTAAAGTGGTTCTCGTTAGAACCCTTTGGAGTCTTCCTATTGCAAACTAGTCCTTGTAAATCCATCTATTTTAACGACTGTCTGAAGTTGGCAGTATTCAAATATTAGAGCGTCCTTAATTAAGTCATGTTTTTTGGACGAGACTTTGCTGAACCAATTAAGCGGTTTTTTCCCATTTATATGAATCTGCATATTTATGTTCACAATTGCCAGCAAACATTTTAGTGAAGCCTTACACGGATGTCGTAAAGCTAGGCCAGAATTCTGAGCAGGTTGATTTGGGATATAGTCACCCTAGGGTTTACTGCTTTCACTAAACATTTGTATGGCAGGGCTAAATTCGTGGTGATGGTTTCATGTTTAGTGAGTTGCAGGTGCCCTAAACGAAATTGTCGTTCCCTTCATGGGGGACTCGGTGCCAGATGGCAATCTTGCTTCAATATTGAAGAGTAAGTGTCGGTGTTCTGATAGTACTTCTCAATTGTTGAGAGTTTAACGCAAGGTGGTCGCTAGAACTTCTAACAAATAATTTAGGTTGGGAATCTAACAATGTATGTTTGTATATTGGGTAAATTTTTTTGTACACAGTGAGGGAAGTTAGAAGCGTCTATCATCTGCATCATTAGAATGAAGTGCGATGTAGTAGTCATGCGCTGTCAAAAAATCTGACACAATAGAGTTCTTTACACAACTGTTAGAATCTTGCACCACATTCTGGTGGGGTCCTCTCCAGATCTTTTTTCAAATATGTCATTCTCTACATTTCGTGCATTTTTTGTTTTCACATTGCCTTGCTTGAAGTTATATCAATTGAATGGCTATTGTGGGGTTCCAGAGGTTGGGGATGCAGTAGCTGTTGATGAGATTGTTGCCCAGATTGAGACTGATAAGGTTTGTTAACATTGGTTTTATCCCTTCTATAATAGTGACCTAATCGATCTGTATAATATGGTACAATCTCTCGGGATAACGTAATCAGCACTTCACTTAGCGCTTTTTAAGTCGTAATAGTTAATTCATGTATTTTTTACTGATGGGTTGTGTCCCTTTACCAGGTTACAATTGATGTGCGAAGCACGGTTGCTGGAAAGATCGAACAGGTACTGAGATTGAATCACCTCTGTTGGCCATTGAACTTGATAGATGCATGCGGATTTCGCTTTTCTACTACATAGTTATTCTGGAAGAGGTCAGCATTTACCCAATCAACAGCAATCTGATTGAAATTCAAGTGTAGCACAATTTTGACATCATAGTCGTGAACATTTTTTCACAATGTAGCTGAAGGAAGCAACGATTGACTCAATTTATCTTCCTGTATAGTCTCAAAAGTTTGTCATGGCTAAGGTTTCCGCTGCTTTGTTGTAGCAAGATCGTTCAGCTCTCATATTTGTATATTACTTGCCTATTTATCTAAAACCAAGCCGAGTTTCCAGATCGTAAACGCAAATGTATTTCTGTTATGACAGATTTTGGCCAAAGAGGGAGACACCGTCAGTCCGGGAACAAAAATTGCAATCGTGGCTATAGGGCAAGCAGGGGCTGCCTCTGCTCCAACTCCGAAAGCTGCTCCGCCCCCTCTACCAAAAGAAGAAACTGTAGCAGCTGCACCACCACCACCCCCTCCAACGAAAGCACCAGCAAAGGCTGCTGCACCGCCACCTCCACCTAAACCTGCAGCTGCCAAACCTGCCGCACAAGCACCACTTCCGTCGCAGGGTGGAGAGCGAAGGGTAACCTCTCTGCTATATTTTTCGAAGTAATCATGTGCTGCAGGTTACACCTGGTAGACCGTAGACAAAAATTTAGTGTCGACATCTGTTTCCTTGACAGGTTCCAATGACTAGGTTACGAAAACGGGTAGCTACGCGGCTGAAGGACTCTCAAAACACCTTTGCGCTGCTCACAACCTTCAACGAAGTTGACATGTGAGTTTTCTACCTTTGAAATATATTACCCTGCTCTTGTTCAAGTTGATTTCAGCTCTATTCCGTTTACCTTGCTTCACATGACTGTATCTTGTTATTATGTCCAGAATTTCAAACTTATAGGTTTCTATGACTGCAGGAGTAACATTATGGAGATGCGTGCTCAACACAAGGACGAGTTTTATGGAAAAGCATGGAGTAAAACTGGGATTCATGTCTGGATTTGTTAAGGTGGTGATGGCTTTCTTTCCTTTTTGTGGATGTCCAAAGGTCCAGACATAGTCTTCGCCGTTATCACTGTTTTGAACTTGACAAAACGTAATTTGAAATTGGCTTAAAAAGCAACTTCCTACGGAGGTTGAGGTATACACATACATCAGATACATTTGTATTATGGAGGCATCTTCTTTGCTTGGCACTCCCTCTGCTGAAAGTATTTCCCGTAGATAATTAAACTTTTGATCTAAACACTTGCAATTTATTAACTAGACCTCGTGTCCGCCACTGCGGAATGTAGGCATCTGTGAGTGCACTACAACAATTTCCTGCAGTCAACGCTGTAATTGATGGCGATGATAACATCTACAGAGACTACATTGACATCAGCATTGCTGTTGGAACAAAAAAGGTCAGCAAATTATAGTGCATATCCCAAAATGGTGTGCGACCATCTTATTTGGGTGTGCGAGTTGCATAAATATTAATATGCAATTCGACCATGTTATTGATTTACATTGTATGCTATTTAAACCTGGAAGACGGTCTGCGTTTAGCTTTTTTCTGTACTTGATAAAGTCCGGGATCCATGTCAGCAGCTTTTCATTCTATTGATATCTTGTAGAAGATTATGGGTCCGTATGAGACTATTGGGCAAGAGGATACGGAGGCTCCTGACCCAGTGAGACTTGTATTTTAGAGAATTCTTCGTTCATTGGCGAACTTTTTAAGATGTCGTCCTTTCTTTTGTTGCATTGTGTAATTTCGTGCGTCATCTGGATTCAGGGACTTTTGGTGCCTGTCCTTAGAGGGGTCGATGCTATGAACTTCGCACAGATAGAGAAAACAATCAACATGCTAGGGAAAAAGGCTAATGATGGAACCATCTCAATTGATGAAATGACGGGTGGAACTTTTACGATCTCCAATGGAGGGACTTATGGGAGTCTCATAAGCACTCCTATCATCAATCCTCCCCAAGTAAGTGAAACCTCTTTATTTGAACTACTCTGCTGGCATATTCAGCTGGCAAGTGAAACTGCGTTTAGTATGCCATCTAAGGAGTTTCTTATTTTAAGTATGTGCCTGAAGATGAACAATAGTATTTAAATGTATTTCAGGGTGCTGATTGGTTTGTGCTGTTGTGCAGTCTGCAATTTTGGGAATGCACGCTACCAAGAAGCGCCCAATGGTTGTAGGGAATGACATTGTTGAGAGACCTATGATGTACGTGGCCCTAACATATGATCACCGACTTATTGACGGACGAGAAGCTGTCTTATTTCTGCGTGCGGTAAAAGACAATGTCGAAGATCCAAGACGTCTACTTCTAGATATATAAGCTTTGGGTGGGGCGCCTGAAATCCTTTATGAATTTTGGGTAGGCGAGTGAAACAAATGAGAACATTGATGGCTCCATTTCTCGGCACTCTTCATTGAGAAGCAGGGTTGACAGGTAGCTTAATGTAAGCCCCTATGCGGCTAGTTATTTGATCGAAAGTTGAGATTTTAGACAATAGGGCACCGATGAAAGCTGCCTTGGTAGTTCACTTCTACTAACAAGAGATTTAGAAGGTTGTTACTTATCCTGTGGAATGCTTCTAATCTGAAGTTGGTGAAGTTTTGAAGGTAAAGCATCATTGTTGGGGCCTTATGCAGCAAACTGCCTCCCCGCCACGAGGTGCATAACTTGCTCTGTCTCCAGTGTGAACCTTTGTCAAGCTTGTCACGATCCAATCATGCTAGATATGTAAGCTTTACTTCACTATTGGAACTTGACAACTGAAGTGGATTAAAACACTCATTTCAGAAAATAATGTCATTTATTGTCTCATTGATTTCCTGGTTGAGACACAGGATTCACATGATTAGAGAAACGGAATAATCAGAGCTGTTGGTCCCTACGCGCTAATGGTGTCATAAACCTTCGCCTTTAGAATTCAGGTCATTGAAATGGTAGCAAAGCTTTTTCAGAAAATGAAAAGTTTAGGTCAGATTTAACCCTTGAAGGACAGCCCATGAGTGTGTTGTTATAAGTCTCAATATCTTTTGCTTTCTTTTCTCTATTCTGCCACTATGTATGAATGGAAATTATTTCATTCTATTTTTCAGAGATGAGACCACATGTCTTCTACAAGTCATGAAATATTTAGAATTTTTTAAGAAAAAGTGAATTCATATCAAATACAAAATAATCTTAAACAATCTGAAAATTTAACCTTAGGTGTACAATATAGTGTAGTTCATCTAGATGTAAACCAAATTTCCATGTCATTCTATAGTTATAAAATTAGTGAACCATAGTTATAGGCCCAAAGTTGAAATTGCAATAAAATATTCAATACTCAAGCATTCTACAAATTTTTAAATTGGAGTTAAAAAGTAACATTTTGTACATTTCAATTCACTAGTTGGGCTCAAATTCACTTTTTAAAATCATTTTTATGACTAAAATTTAGATAAAGAGTAAGGAGAAATAAATTTCTACAATATACTAAAAAGACATCTTTTATGATCCATTTTTTTAGCATCTTCTTTTATAGAATAGCCAATAATACCTCAATAAGATTATTTCCTCCAACATCTTATACATACTCAAAGAGTTTTCAAAATAATATTGGATGAAAACCATTGTTCTTCATCACATTCTACTAATTTGAAATCATCTAAGTGCTACAAAGTGGCACTACGGACGTTTTAGAGTTAACAACATTCTTTAATTGTATTTGTAGGATCTTAAACTAGACAAGTACTACATGACATAAGAATATCACATATGGATTGAAACATTGTAATGCTCGATCACAAGTGGGTTGGTAATTTGAAAAGAACTCAAAATTTTCCTTCCTTTGCTCTCATGCCAAATCTAAAGGAAATAACATTTCTAACTACGTAACTTTTATCCCATCCCAAAACCTACTCTAAATTTTTTGCAATGAATTTTGATTGTTTTCCTCCACGCCCTAGACAAGTGTGTCAAAATGATATCCAATGGATTTTATAGCTAGAAAATCAAGTTTTGCAATGCTTGTAATATTGAATACATTCTTCTTAAAAAACATTTGATGATGGTAATTATTGACTTCAAAAAATGATTCACTTGAAGCAAAAAATAATATTTTTTGTAAGCATTTATTTAACTCCAACGTTTCATTGCCATGTAAAAGTGGTGTCTTGAGCATTTAGGGGTTGTTATTCTCAAATGTTTCAATGGTTGTGGGATATCTACCTATACATATGCTAAGACTCATTTCCATGCTCACGTGCTAGCATCGTTGCTTTTCCTGGAGTAAACAGTAACAGCAAGTTCGAACTGAAGTTATTTGAACAAAAGGTACTACAGGCATGTGACAGTTCTGATTTTAGTACATTTCGAGAGCGTCAGATATTCATACGTTTGAATCGTACGAGGCTCCGACTATGTTCTAAGTCTTCTAACTTGACTGAGATCACTGCAGTTTGGTTTTCGAATTGGGTCCCTCCTGGTGGGGAGGAGGTTATGGGTTATGCCTGCCAGGGAGTTAGTGCAATACCAAGGCGACACATGCTGGTCCAGGTAGCAAGCTACCGAATAGACCGCACCCTCAGAAAAATGAGATTAATATCATGAGACTCAATGAGCCTCGTATCAGATATTAAGCTGATAAGAACAGATACTACACTTGATCTTAGCCAAAAGGCCGAGAAAGGTATACTGCATAGGACACAACCTGCCCCAGTTGTACCCTCAACCAATCTCTCGAAGACCACAAAGAATATGGCATATTTAACTCACCACCACAAACGTCACGTCTCAAAACTTCTTCTCCACCAATCGATGTGACACTACTGCAGGAGCTTCTCTCAAAGAGATCGAGACATTCAAATGAAGAATTCAGCTTGGGAAATGGTATACATTACCTGGTGCTTAACTGTGGTCGAATTCAAGTACTGTAGCATCTTTCGTCATTGCAAGCATTTGGGCTGGCAATGGGTAACCCATATACGTGTCTAATAATTACTCCCTGCATGATCTCAGCACGAAACTGCCCACAGGGATAATCTTCCTAAACCCGCTCTTCAGACTTTTACATCTAAGCCACTTAATCTTGCAAAGGCGATTCTAGAATGTAACATTCGTGCCCTAAGAATTTCAAATGGTTTCATCTTCTGCTCATGTTAAAAGAGGATGCAAGAATCATAATTTCAATAACCTGTAATGAGCACATTCGTGCCAACGGTAATGAGTTGGGTTGGGCATGGAACAGTAGACTGAATTTGAGATTCCATCTGCTTCAGGAACCCCCTTGGAAGGTCTCTTAGATTGTGTAGCTTTTCTAGATGCAAGGAAAAGTTATTGGGCTATTACAACTGATCTTCAGGTGCAAGACCGGAGGTGCCTGCAATCAAGCAACAGGGATGGGGTCACTTGAATCGCAAGAAGTATACACATATGTCCTGCGCAAAGTTAAACTGCACAATTAAAAGGACAGCTGCATAAAAAGAGTGTGGGACACTAATAAGATCTCTGCAAATGGATTAGGTAACGAGAAAGTACAGTCTCATTTGAGAATTCCATGTCTGAGCCACAAGATGGTGACGGATGTTATTTCCTTAACAAGAATCTACTTTTTAAGTTATTGGACATAACCTCAATAGTTGCATCTTGATCAATTATGCTCAACCAAAGGTCTCAAAAGCAGGAGACCATAACATTAAAGGACAATATGACGAGGTACTACCACGCTCTTCATATTCAATGCTTGGTTGCCACTTTCTCAAAAATGGGTACCGTTGAATTTACGTTGCTCTAACCATGAACATGACTGGAAACTAAAATGCAATAATAGCACACAGATATAGAGAGAGACAGTTTGCAGAAGCTATCCGGGGTTTCTGGACAACCTCTTCGACTGCCTAAAATTTCGGAAATTATTCTTGAAAAACACACAAGAAAAGAATTTTCCTTAAATTTACTGCAAATTTTTCAACTGCCCAATTCAAAAATAAAACAAAAAGTAATCATTGGGCAGAGACATGCACAAGCTGCCGGGCACTACGGAAGATACCTGAATGAATATGGTGCACAGGAGATTTGTGCTGGTGTTTTATTTCCCCACGAGCCACAGTTGCAAAGTGGTGTAATGACTCGTCATCAGATGTTTCCGCATCAACAGAAAGACCGTTACCTTCAACTTCCTGCAAACAACCGATTCAAAATCCTCAGAGAGACCTCTCCAGGGAGTTCGTGACATGCAGCAGTATCCTGTTGCAGGAAATGACTCAACTGGTGTATATAGATACAAGTCACTTGGATGGCCCTTCAATTTGTAAGTTGGGTGTAATCATGATTGGGCTAAAGGTCTATGACCACTGCTTTCTAAACGGAAATGGGATTGTCTACTGTCCTTAAGTTTCAATAGTGATCCTCAATTTCCCATTTGGAAATTGCAAAGAAATTCATGCGTAGCGATAAAAATTCGATCTTACTAAATTCGGCACTTGCACCGAAATGATCTTTCCACAGCTCCATAAATCTCCCAAAAATCAAAATTCTACATAAAATACTTATAAGTGAAACAAATAGCATCCTCATTCATAGTTACGGCAACTTTTTAAGTCCCCTATTAGTTATGCACGGCAACAATAGGTGAAAATAATACCTTCACGGCCACGGTTACAGGAAGTGGTGCCACCTCTTCGTATTCCGCGGAATCAAGCTCCTGCAGGTACTCTCTCTTGAAAAAACGAGGTAGAAGGAACTGACGTACGGGGATCAGAAGCATAATCAGGACTGGAAATAGAACTCCACCGATTGGAATCCATGTCATGCCGTAGCAGCTCACCAAGTACACTAGCTGAAAAATTGTGAAGGTAGCCGTCACCTTGAAAGGTACCGTATGCATAAACATTGGATGACTGGTTTCCAAGGCCCTGAAATAAACCATCAACAACAAAGTAAGTAGGTTCAGAATGCTAAGTTGACCATTCAACACAGATGCGTAAAATATTCTTGGTTGAGAAGGAGGATATAATCCACAACACTGAGTGCAATGTGAGCCCTTTGATGAACAAAAAGTACGATCTTGGACATTATTAAAATAGGAATAGAACTGCTTAATGTCCTAGAACTTTCTTGCACCTCTTGGATTTCGAAGGTTATCTAGTCCATGACTTAGCCTTGCAGTGGATGTTCATAACATATTCTCTAATGTATCATGGACTAAATTGTACTTGACTTAATATTTACCGCTTTTGTTTAAGATTTAAAATGACACTTCTAAAAGTAAAAAAATGTATTAGATTTAGTTTGGCCCATAGTTCTTGCACTTTTAAGTGTACTAATAAATATAACATACTATCCCTATATTCAAACACTTACTTGTACTGTCGGGTTGAAGAAGTGAAAAGGAGGCAAATTCTTTCCCAAAACTGGTTTCCTGGCAAGCTCTCAACAGCCATGAAAGCAAAGTAGCCCCACAACACTGAGGACGGGATCTTTCTCAAGGCAGGCATAGCACCAACAGATGCTCCAACTAATAGCGACTGCAGCAAGTTGCTCAGCCGTTGCTCTTTCACTTCAACTGGAAGAAGAAGATCAACGTCCTTTTCAGGATCAAAGTTCACATTATCAATAAGGGTCCCGAAGTCGCCCAGGGGTATGTTATGAAAATTAAGGTCTTTCATAGCCTGCAATAACAGACGAGGATCGTGAATGAAAATGATCCATTATACTGTAATACACTACTAATAACCACATGAAGTTTAAAATTTGCCAAGTGCCTACCCGCGGAGCGCATGGAGACGGAAGCGGTGTCTCAGTTTGCCAATATGAAACTTGCAAATCATTCTGAAGCTTAATTGCTGTGGGATGTTGTTTCAGGCTGCCTCTTGCTCGCTTTATCAACTTGCTGCGGACAAGCTGCAAATACATTAGCACAAAAGTACACAACTTAATTAAAACACCACCTAAAAAACTTAAGTAATAGGATGAAAAACCACAAAATATCAATGACCTGGCATTTAATGGTTCACAAGAATACTTTGGAAAAACATTTGTTGGACTTGCAAAATTTTCACTGCTCACCTCTTTCTTTAATGATGCAAGCGCACGAGTATGCATAGGCGACTGAGGAAGGACTCCATGAGACGGGGGAAGACCCAGCAGTCCACATAGAAGAACCTACATGAATAGAATACAAAAGAATCTCCATGAAATACTGAACTCCAAGTTGATAATATTGTGCTGAAATATTTTATTCCAATGAAACATTTTTCATAAAAATTATAGATTAGTATCCACATAGAATTAATACCAGTATCAATATTCGCCAATTTGCAAGAAAGGCATGACACACTCAAAGGAATAATCACAAAACTTACCGTAAATGCAAGGAGTAGCAAGTCGTAATGGTAGGCAAAAGGTTTTCTTAGATTGAACTCTGGTTGTTGAGCCAGTTGTGCCGATACACAATGGTCGAAATAGTAAAGAATAGCAATCATCAAGGCAGGAACAACGGCTGCTACTACGTAAACTGCTGGGATGTCGTTCATATCCTGAAGTACAAGTTTAGATACACGCTACTACCATTACATCATGAGATACTCCGCAAAGGCGCAAATTTATTTTAAGCAAAGTCAACGAAGGAGAAAACCCAAATAGCAAGGGTAACAAAGAAGAACAGTAACAGATCAAGTACATAAATCAATACGAACCGTGCTTACCCTAATCACATTCCAATGCGTTGTTGCCAAAGGTGACCAAGGGTTTGGGCTAGTTAGTCGCCTTGGTATACCTTCTGGAACAGACGCCGTTGGTGCATAGGAGACCGCAGTCCAAACAATCACCAGAATAGGAACGCCATAATTTGCAATAAAGCCCCTGATATAACCTGGAGGAAATGGCATGCAATTAACTCTCGTGTCGACTCAGCTGCGAGACTGCGAATGTCCATGTCAAATCTGGTTCTGTCATCAATCATCGATTAATAAAAATTGACCAACCTACCATACATTGTTAGCAGTTGCAAGTGAACTGACATAACCTCATTGCTGGAATTAGTAATCATTCAAATTTACCTGGACCATACCTCCAGGACCTTGCATTCCTGCTCTTCACGGCCGTCCAGAGTAGCCCAAAGGTAAGAATCAACCCAAACATGCCATTGCCAAAGCGCCAAGAAAACTGAAACTGCTCCTCGGCAGCATCCTCAGACTTAGGGATACGGAATTCATTCACTGCTCCCTGAGCCAAAAAATAATATTATGCTCGCTTCAAAAACAAAAAAATACACCTAATTAAAGAAATGATGCTTCTCATATAATGCGCTTATTGACGACTATTCCTGCGAAAAGCGCACCATGATCAAAATGAATAACTTCACTTAAAATTTAAAACTTGTTTCCCAAATGAAGTAAAGCCTGCGTCATTTTCAAAATGGTCACGTCATTTAATGGTCACGTCATTTAAAATTGCAAACTTTAGAGGGCCAAACACGCGTTACTGAAGTGATCAAAACTCGAGGTTGAAAATTAGGACGTTCAGGTGCTCAGATGGGTTTTGAGCGGGGTTTTGAGGTGGCCAATCACAACCTTGAGCTCTGAAATCTAGAAGTTCAAGACGAAGCTACTAAGGTGAATATCTTGACTAGTTGAGGGATACAAACCTTAACAGCCTGCTGAACAAAAAGCAAAGCAATAAGTAAACCAAAAAGCTCGCCAGCGACCCTCGTGAATCTGTTGATGACAGAGCAGGCCCCAAGAATAGCAAGAGCCGCTAACATCAATGCAGACCAAACACAAACCCTGGAGACAATAACAAACGACGTCAACAATATAAATACAAATTGATGCAGTTTCAAGATCAATATTACAGCGTCAGGCAGGAGCACACCAGCAGAAATAAAAAATCTTGGTGTACTTGCGAAAGCAAAGAACCCGGCAGCTTGAAAATTAAAACAATTAAAACAACCAGAAGGTAAATTTTTGTAAGTCCTTTAGGTCCTCAAGGAATGATGAGAAGATTAATTACACATGCCCAATCATTATGGGGAACATGAAAATATAGAACATTTAATGGGGAAAGAAAAACATACCAGGCCGCCCATCCCAGAAATAAGCGAGGTCCCAGCTCAGACCTATCCTTCGCGAAATTGTACATAAATGTATATACCAAAGAGGTTGGCTCCGATACCCCAACAATAAGAAGTGGTTGGCCCCCGCAAATGGACTGAATTATGCCACAAATTGCGGTTGATGTCAAGGTTTGTACTGCCATGATGATTCCATCTAAAATTCCAAGAGCAAATTCTCAATACAATGAAAGAAGAAAAAACCCAAGAAACGCGTAAGAATATCCATCAAATTGCAAGAAATCAAAGTGATGATGCTTGTCAAGTAATCTTCTTCCGTTAAAGAATGCTCATGGAGTTACCAGGAGGATCATACAAAAATGAAAATGAAAATCATGCTGAATGTTAGATATGCACTCACATGACAGTTTCTAAACCCACCTGTATCCCTGCCAAGCTGCTCTCCAAAAGCAATCACAGGTAATGCCGATGCGAAAAATATATACATTGTTGCAGCAAGAATCCTGCAATGTCCTAGCGAATAAACTAATCAGAATATTAGATAGCACACAGTACGAATTGTGACTTGTTCCAAAAGGTCATAGAAGAGTATTCACTTGTATATGTGCATGAAGTTGAGCACAAAGAATAATTAACACCGTCAACGTTGCATCTTCGGAATGACTCCATGATGAAAACATATGCTTACACAATCAAGCACCTACATCATCAATGACGGCAACACCAATAATCTAATGATTGCCGAGTTGTGCTTGCAAACTAAACTGTAACCATTTTCCCAGTTATTTTTTCACAATGGAAATGATGTTGACAACGTGATTCCCTGGGTAGAACCGATAAATAGATCATCAATGAAGACCTGTATCCTGAGTTGAAGCCACCAGTCCAGTCCTCCTTGTAGCAAGCAAGGCGTCCTCTCAGGTCCTCCCGGACACCCTTGAGGGGCACAACTTTTTGCCCCATGTCGATCAAAGTTTCCCACCAGAAAATGATCCACTCGGAGCTTCAAGCTTCATGACATCCTGGAGCAGAAGTTAGGTGCGCCACCGACAGAACACTAGCACCTTTTGGCAAAAAAGTATTGCCGCTCCTATTGCTAGGGTCACCCCCGTCACATGTTCAATGCAGGCCCCTGCTCGATAACCATGCTCACTCAATTAAATTCATGCACATTGACATTCCAGGGACAGAAATGACGACTTCATTTCTATCGATTCAGCAATTACTATTTACATATAAGTACGTATTAAACACATTCTCCATCATACTGTCGTCAATTCCTTCTACGAGCCCTAATACTGCAAGCTTCCAGCACCTCATAACTACTTCAGTCAGTTATCACTTCCCGTTCACTCATATAACTTCAAAAATCATTAAACTTTCCACTCACATCTTCCAGAATTTTCGTCTCTGCATCAAACCAAGCAACCTATGGTTCATGAAAGCCAGCGGTGAGTAACCTGATTCTTCGTCAAATTAGCTGTACCCGCCGGTGAGCCAAGCCAGAGTCCTATCTTGTACCTCCCTGAACTCATAAAACTAGATACAACGCCCCTAGGATCGTTCACAGTGCACGATTGCACTCCGGAAAAAGAAATCTTCCGTTTCAATTCAATTTATAATTGCGTTTTCATTGGTACTTGAATGCGTTATTTCAATTCTATTTTAAGAACTCTGTTCTTAAACTGCAAGTACACAGAGATTGGAAAACGTTCAAAAAAGTTCAAATTATTACTGGAGAATGGAGTAAAACGATTTTCATCCGTTATCCGGAAGCCTTGGTTCTGCTATCGCGCAATGCAAACCAACGAGTCTTAACAAAACCAAAAATCCTTGTAACGAATCCCTGGATTCTCTCAATGCGCTGCATTCCACCGAGATTTAACAAATCCTTTATGAGATCAAATTCGATACTCTCTAAAGCTCAAGCACATGAGCTGATTTTCCTGTCTTCACCAAGAAGTCTCTAACAATCAAATCAACACACTCGCAGAACGCTCTAACTCCATTTCCCAAAACCTCACGTCCTGAAGCACAAAACGAACTCCTCTAAAAAGAATCAATAGCATCCTTCAAAGTTCAGATTCGTTCCCGAAGCTATCCGCACATCCTCCGAAACGACATTTTCGCCACACCTTCAATCCTCAAAATGCCAGAAAAGAAATATTCATTGGAATTTTTTTAAACTCTCAGTAGCAGAGATCATCTCACCAGAAAAATGGATTCTCCGAGCACTCCTCCGAAACCTTGAGCGGAATTCGCAGCGCCTTCGATAACTTAACGGCGAGCTTCTTGAGCTTCACTGGGACTGGTGGCCGCCTGGTAGGTTTACAAACCGGTGGTCGGTATGAAAGCTTGGTAGTAAGGATGACCTATCTTTGGACAACTGTAGTTGGAAGGTAGTAAGTTCCGTCGGCGTGGACATGCACCTACTCTATCTTTTGTCGTTTCCTCGGAATGAAGAAGGTAGAGGAGCATTTCAGAATATTATTAAGCTGATTTTTTCAAATAATTTATAAAGGAAGATACTAGTGCAAATATGTTGGATTTGTCAAGGATTTTATTTTTTGTGATGAATGATATTTTTATAATTTTTAGAAATGATATAGCTTTCAACTTAGTTTGCAAGTTCACACTTTTATTATGCCATCCCATACAAGTCACAAAAAAATCATTCATGTATAGAGTATGTAAAATTGAACAATATAAATGATGAATGTATAGCAAGTTACCAAGTGACCAAAAAAATTACTCAAATGTTTGCATTAAGTGCCATGCTATTAAGAATGGAGGAAATTGTGAGTAATTCTTATAATTTCCTTATTACTTTAGGCTTTTTTACCTAGGTCTAATGTGGCCACATTGATTATGTACTTGAAAATTGTGTGATTAGGTGGTCACAAGGTAAAATATTCATTTTAATTATATTTATAAGGTGAAAATTCTATGTAATTGTGACATTTTATGATGGTGTATATACTTGTCTATTTGTACTTTTAAAATTTGTAGTATTGAGACCTATCAAAAAAGTTATTGAAATGAAAGATATTTAATAATATTTTTGATTTCATTCATAATGAATTGTTAACCAGCTCGTTCAAATGAAAGAATAACTATAATTAATGTATTTCATGATTTTATCTTGATTTTATCTAAATTATTAAATTAATGTAATTTTCACTATATTCAAGGTATTTGCCAAGTTGTCCTTCAAATGGCATGTTCAATTGTCCTTCAACTTTAGTCCATATTTATCTACCTTCCTTCAATTTTAATCTAATTTTTGATATTTTTCATCTACCTTCATTTTTTTTCATATGAATTTAATTCAAAAATCTATACTACATAGGAGACATTCATCTATTATTCATTGAATTAGTGTGAGTGGACTTTCAAATATTCAAACTCTTGCACTAATTGAATATATTAATTTAAACATGAACATGGCATGTGAAAATGTCATAAATAATATTTATTCAAAAAAAAATTTAAAAGTTATATTTGGTAATAAATGCAAAAAGTTATATAATTTTTGAAAATCCTTTTGAATATTTTAAAAGTTCATCCATATTCATAATATTTTTTTTAAATGCCAACCTAATCCAATATTTGCATGGTAGAGTTTAGATGGCCATTGAAAAATCATTATATGTGGCACTTTTATAAATAGGTGTTTTTTTATAAATAAGTGCATATAATAATTTTAAAAAATTGCAATTATTACAAATTCAATTGTTAATTCAAGGATTAATCAACGTATGTACAAAGCTCTAATTCTCTCCAGTCTTAATACTTTAGCACAAATCTTTTCATCTTGGGTTTAAAATTGGAACTATGGGTATTTGTATTCAAACAACTATTAAAGGCAAATATATTGTAACTTAGCCAACCATAGTTTAGTCAAAATTTTCAAGTAAAATATTTAACAATTCTTTAGGATGTTGTATTGTGAATAGGAATAAAAGTCTCTATAAGGATTGAGGGTTACAATTTCAATACTATTTTTGAAAGCATCCCATTTTACAAGAATTTAAATACAATATCCCAAAGCAATAATTTGAATTTTTTTTAAGCTCTATGTGGAAAGGTGCCCCTTGAAAATGGTCATATTTCAAACTCATTTGAGATTTTTGAGTACATAATCATAAGATCTAATTTTTAGGTTCACTTCAACAAGATGTGAAAAAATTAACTCAACAAAAATTTAGATTACATGATTATAGTATTTGAACTTGTAAGAAATTTTAAGTCACTCGATTTATTGTGTAAATCATTTATATTTATTCATTTGTAACTCCAAAATATTTCATTGAAGATGTAAGGGCAAAATCAACATTAAAAAGTGGAGTATGCATGAGATAAGAATTTCTACATAAACAAATGCTTGCAAATCAACAAAATTGAAAGAGTTTATATAAATTGGGAACTAATGCATGGTAAAGATCTAATCATTCAAAACTTTGAAGATTGAAAAGTCTTATTACCTTGTACTATTCCATTAGTTAGATTGGATTTGATTTAGTCTTGAAATCAATCCACCCAACTTTTATAAAGTTTCTTTGAAGGAGGGCCATTGTCCACTAAGGTAACAAAATTTTGGGGAGGAAAAGTTTCTTAAAATACTTTTAGTAAGCTTTCCTATAAAGACAAATGGAATTGACATCTAACCCAAGTTGTTTCATATTTTTTAGAGCTTTGTGGAATTATTTATAAAATTTTGAAGTTGAAATGGCATAGGGCTCTGAAATCGCTCACCTCCTAAAATGTACATTGTTTGTACATTGCTTGAGAATATGAAAAAGAAACATGTACACACAGTGTACATTTGAGGAGGTGGGCAATTTTAGAGCCTAAACAATTATAGAGCCTACCACCTTAGTTGCAAATATGTAAAACATTGCATATCCAAGACATCATTTCCAAATGCATCTGAACTTAGAATTCTAACGAGCTTTCCAATGCAAGAATCACACATTCAAATTGTGATTTGGAAGTCAACACTTAGCATGATAGAATGCATCTCTTGGAGACAAAGAGAATGATATTAAGAAGTTGGTATGTAGTGAAGTATTGGAGGTCCTATCGTGACAATTCAATCTCTAAAAACCAAGTTGGTCTGTCTTTTAAGGATTAAGGTAGAACAACCCAAATGCTGTCACTCACCCCCCCAATACCACAATCTTAGCAACCCTTTAGCATCATGACAATGTACTTGGAAGGGTGCACATTAGCCCACAGTTTAGCGTGGATCTACCCATTCATGCTTGCTTTCCTGATTTCGTCCCATTCAACAAACTTTGAAAAATCACAGAAAATTCATTTCTTGTCAAAATGTCTTCATTCTACTTGCAAATGGCTTCTCTCAAATTTCTCAATCTCTTTAAATACAAGAGTTGACAAATAACTTCTCCAAGGTACCTTAGATAAGCAAATCTGCTTGGTGATAGGCGTGTTTACCTTAAATCCCATTTTTTCTCTACCAGCTTTCTTATGCTACACAAAAAAATAATCTTGTCTAATGAACCATAATTCACAAAATCCGAGCAACAACCCAAAGTTAGAGTGGATTATTAACTTATTAATCAGTCTCGCTCGCTAATGGATGTCAAGTGGTCATCAATCTCCTCCGTTGTCAGCACTCGGAAATGCGGATCAGTCTTACTGACAACCCCAACCTACAAATGTCAAGTAGGCATCACTTGGTTTACATTTCCAAATAATTATTACGTGTAGTTACCAACCATTTAAGCTTACAAATGTGATTCTACAGCATTGAAAGGAACCAGGCAAAAATTATTTAGCCTTGGCCAATACAGGAATCTTTACTTAGTTAGCTCTGTACCTCAATTTCTGTAGGCTTGAAGTCTTCCAGCAAGATGCTTTGCAGTGCGCATATTGCTATCTGCAGCCGCGGTTCAATGAATCAACAGATGTAAGCATGAAATCAGTTTTCAAAAAACATCAATTTCATCCAGTCAGAGCTTTGCAAGTCATCAAAGCAAGAAGATTGTTGTTGGGTACATCTCCTCAAAGAATCTACAGCACAATTGCAAGAAATGCCCATACTATTCTGTCTCACTTTGTCATAAGAAAATCACTTTCTACTCGTACAATTCATTTGGATTGTTAATGCAATGAATGCGAAATTGGAACAAGACTATTTTAACAATTCAAAATTTTCAATTTTTATAATAAATCGTATGATCAGTAAAATAGCCTCCACAATAAAGTCACATGTTAAGTTTTGAGGGTAACTAGCAATCACTATTGAGTACTCAAATTACGCGTTTGAAGTTGAATTTTTGATAGTATCATTCACAACCACACTTACACCTGTTGTACCAACTTATGGGTTGAAATTAAACAAAACCCTACAATTGTTTGATCCAGGCAATTGACGACAGTAAGAATGTGCAAGTGTAGATTCTATTTTAATTATAAAAGTCAAGAGGGATTGGTGTTACATACTTGCACAGTTTCATCATATGAAAGTTCGGGATTGTTTTTGATCTTCTTGTCCAAAATGTTCACCGCTTCTTGTTCCTTGGCTCCAGAGCTCGTTGCCTTGTAGCCCACGAAATGGCCTGCGGGGTCGCACTTGTAGAGGCGAGGTCCATGTTCATTGTCCATCCCAATGAACATTGCAGCTGTGGAGAGATCATTTGAAAAATTCAATCTCTAATGCTTCATACATCTAATCTAAGAGCTCTAATATATCTTGGTATTAATGCCATTTGATAGCGGTGATATTGGGTTCCTACATAATACAAGTTGATTTCACAACGGAATTCATTTGCATAGTTCAGAAAAATATCAAACAGGTGCAACAAAATCTAGCTTACAAACTCCAAGAGGCCGCATGTATGCGTGTTGTGTGTACACCTGCGCCCTATCTGCAAGCCTGTCCATAAAGATCAATCAAATTGCTCATCTGCAACGGTGTAAGGATTTTACAAGGATTACAAGGATTTTGTTATCTCCAACAAAGACAACAAGAAAACAAAATCTTTCAATGAAATGTTTCAAGTTCCTAAGTGAAGTCACCTCTTGGCAAGGTAGTCCACGGGTATCTCATAACCCATTTTGAATCGAAACTCAGCTGCCTCGGCTCGCGCATGTGCTACCAGAGACTTTGCATCCGCTGCAGAACTTCAAATCACAAAAAATGGTTATGCCTCTTAGAGAATATTTATGACTTGTTAAGAGATTTACAGGAGCTTTAACATATAAAATCCATTGCGGAAATATCTACGCATCTTACCTGTCATCCCAGTTGCAAGAAGTCCAATGCGTTTGGTGATAACAAAGAGATGGGTGATGCTTGATCGGTCCAGAAGCTTGTCCTTCAAGATTGAAAAAGAGGTGTCAGTACTGATTGATGTCAACTCTATCGAAGTAACTTACAATCCATTGCTCACAAATATTGAAAAAAATATATCAAACCCTAAATCGTTTCGCAAAGATATGAGACAGAACTTTCAATACAATTTAGGGCAAGCGAATTATTTACCGGCACTTTCTTTTGAGTGACAACGCATACCGAGTCTCTACCTCGTACCCCAATGGAAGTGATACCTGAAGCTTTGACCGCCTTGAAAGCATATTCTGCTTCAAGAAAACCACCACGCACAATTTGATCACAATTTGCAAATTAAAAAGCTTCAAATTTATCAAAATGTGAAAACGAACTGGGATGGATTAATTAGAAGTGACGAAGCTTACCGACTTGGTAGAGACGACCCTCAGGAGAGAAAATCGTGATATGGCGATCATACCCAGCTCCCGCTCCTCTACTCATGGTTCAATCAAAGATCGTCTATTCAATCAATTGTTCATTCAAGAGGATGGTTGTGGATGTCGAAGCCCAGCCTTGTTGGCCTCTTCGTGGACTTCAGAATGCTTCATTTGATGTGGTGTCAAGAAGTGCAACCGCTCCAGTAACCGCTATGGTGAATACAAGGTTAAGAGTACTCTTCACCTCAGTACACAATCACCACAATCACAAGGTCGCAAGCTGTAACCTAAACTTGATGGGCTACAAATCTGCGGTACATTGCAGACAAGCTTCCATTGAGTATCTGACGCCCAATTCCCATAGCACTTAAAAAGTTAGATATTTTGCTATAGCGGTTACCATTATCATTAAACGAATGAGAATTGAAAACTGAATTCGAAGCAATCACAGTCTTGTTTTTCATCTTGAGAAAGGTCACCCAGCAAAGAGGTAATCACTCAATCCCATTTGCCTCCATTGGACACAATCAGACGTTCATACGATGTGAGAAATTGGAGGTTCAGGAAGTGTGAAGAGTATCGACCTGCGGCAACCAAAAGACATGTATGACTAAAGGTATGTTCGCACTTGGTGCTCAAGGTGTAGTTAGTGAGGGTCTTAGGAACAAATTTAGACCTACTTTTGGACCAGATTCACATTTCAAACAACACCTCTAACATCAAGTGGGAACATACCTTAGTTCGCTTGAAAAAAGCCTAGTTGAAAACTAAGTTACATGGCGTACTCTCACTTAAAAACCCAAGATAGTTAGATTTTGTACTTGTAATTACAGACAAAGAGTAAGGTGGGTACACCCAAAACCGACACTTTTTGCTACTGAGCCTAGTTACTATTATTAGACTGGTCAAATTTTCACATGTTATTGTAGGCAAGTGAAAGGAGGTTCCAACGCATCAGAGAACATGGCATTTGGATACTGTATGCAAAAGTTATTAAGGAACAAAGTTAGGTTCGAAAAGCGGTTCTTCCACATAGGTATAGAACTGATTTTGGAGATGTACACATAGTATAGATGGCGGTTTAAGGTCAGTGGCACATTTGGGTGTACCTACCTTAAGTACAAGTAAAAAATGGAATGCAACTAGACATTGAAAAGTTATAGGACTTGAAAAGTAACATAAGGCATGGAATACATGGTTGTGTTGCTTTCAAGTTTATATCCAGTTTATATCAAAATATAGCATGCCACCAAAAAAAAAATTAGACCAAACATTACATAGGCCAAGGGACGGCTTTTGAGATACTTCACTTTAGCATAGAATGTGTTGGACCTTGTGATCACAGGGTCCTTCAGATGTCCAAGATTGGAAAGAGTCTCTTACGAACACCACTATTGCATATAGGGAACCTACATTGCAAAGCTAAGTTTGGAGACATGTCGTGCTTTGTATATCATAGTGTGCAATTGCCATGAAAATGAGAAAGAAAGCAAGGTTGTATTGCCTTAAAAGGGGCTCTTGATTGAATTTGAAATGGGCGCTTGATGCAAACCTTTTGGAATAGATTTTGGTGCCAAAGTTCTCCCATCTTTAGATATTTAAATGGAGATAATGATATTCTTGATCTAGTATACCAAGCTTAGAATTCTTTGCAATTCCTAGATATATATGCAAAGGTAGTTTATTTGTTGGAATGGTAGATTCAAGGTCTCAGGGGATTAAGTAGAGACAAGAAGCAAAAGGATCTATTTGAATGGAGTAGAGATGAAGGTCTTTAAGTTTAAAGGAGATTATTATTACGCTTTTCAGTGACAAAATTGATTTTCAAGAGTAGATGCCATTGTTTTGATTGAAAATGTTGGTTTTCAAAGACTCTAGATTTTCTTCACTATCAAATAATTTGTAATACAAATTTTTCCTGTTTGTTGTATTCATTAGTTTCTCCTATCATTATACACAACCATTTGAGAAACTTCTAATGTTATTATAAGGTAATGTAGGATAATCTCCTTGTGACTAAATTCAATTGCTTGTTGAGAAGAGATGATCAATCATCTTCACTTGTGATCTTTCCTTGATTTAGGGTTGCATTCCTTGTGGGAATTATTTATAGCAAGTGACCTTTTATTTGGTCACATTTGTGGTCTTTCATATATCCTCCACTAATTCATGTTGTTCAAAAATAGATATATCTATTTGATTTCTGCAACCAAATTAAAAACAATGTACCATGAATTAGCAATAAAAAATTGAATTTGTTAATTGTTGAAAAGGATTATATTTAAACAATCTATAGATAACCTTAGACATAAGTAACCTTGTAATTATACATTACATAAATTTACCTATTCACTATCATCACATGAATAAGTGTCGATCACTCTTTTGAAAAAGCACAAGATTTCTCAATTTACACAAACCAATTTCATTTCCATGGTTGATTTTTTCTAATTCATACACTTTTATAACAACTTGTCTATTGAATCCAAATCTTGACTTGAACAATTATTACTACTCAACAATTTTTTCTTCTCACTGATGAGAGAAACTAAGCCAAAATCAAGCCACACTTGGAATCAATCATCACTTTGCATTAGCCCTTTTGAATCTTACTTGAGAAAAATCCTTAGCTCCTTCATCTTGCCCTTCCATTCCCTTTGCAAACACTAGCCACAAATAATGATGCAACACAAATTCTTACATCCTCTACGCTATACACAATTTATCTTGAATTCTTCCATCTTCTAAATTTTTTTCTACAACATATCAAAAATTGATCAATTATCACTCACTTCATTTAAACCACTTTTGGTTGCACTCCCTTCCAACATTGCGTATCACAATACTTTCAAAGCAACAATGCAACCAAAGACAAGAAGCTCTCCTTTCATGACTTATGCATTCGAGTTCTAATAGCAACATACCAAAGCACAAATGGACCCAACCATAGAAGAGAGTCACTCTCTAGCAAAAAAAAAAGGGTGCAAATCTCATAATCTTGATATAAAAGACAATATAACAATACTACTAAGGAAGAGAATATTATTTAATTCTACTATGACTTGAAAGTTAACTCACCAATTGAATATATCAAGCATGCCTCAAGCAAGCAACTCCAAGCTAATCACATTCTTTGCAAAGTCCAAACAAGGAGCACCCCTTGTGAAACACCACCACCACCTACATTGCTTTGATCGATCCAACTATGTGGCCTACAAACAAAACTTGGCCAGGAGTCAACTTTACAAGGAGCCATGAGGGTTGGACGACGACATCCGAGGCGAGCTCCGCTACAAGCCTCCGCCTCACAATCCAGATCCATACTATCGACACCACCTTTGGTGGCAGGAGCCTAGGGTTTGTCTCTGGGAAATTGTTTTGGATCACTCCCAGCCACTACGAGGCTCTGGGATTTTTAACCCCTCGGTAGTGTCCTCTTCTATTAATGCACCATTTGCCACCTTTCACAATGACCCCTTGCAAGAAAAGGTCAGCTCCAATGAATCTAACTACATTGTCTATACATCATTATTGTTATAATTAAATAAAAGATTTTTTTGAAAAATTAACAAGGTTTCTAGTAATAGTAGAGAGTTTCAGAGATAGCTTGATTGATGAGAAGCTTAGAGATATATCATGAAAAAATTAACCAAAATTCTTATCATTCTAGTAGTAAAAGAGAATTTCAAAGATACCATGATGAAAATTATTGAAATATCATAAAAAATTAACAAGATTTCCAATAATAGTAGATAGAGGATTTTAGAAATAGCATGATGAGAAGTATAGAGATATATCATGAAAAGATTAACAGGATTTTCAATAATAGTAGGTAGAGAGTTTTAGAAATAGCATGATGAATATTATAGAGATATATTATGAGACGATTAACAAGATTTCTAGTAGTAGTAGAGAGTTTCAGTGACATCATGATGAGAATTTTAAAGATATAATATGCTAAAATTTTGGTATGGTTTGCAAGGAGATTTCCTCTTATATTGATTGGAATCCCTACTAATTCTTTAGAAATGGAATGTGAGGATCACTTCTATAAAAGAAATGACATGTATACTTACCACTTGCTTGTTTGAGCATACTTTGGGATTTTGTTTGTGACAGATGTTTGCATTTGTTGGAGAAAATTTCAAATTGCTTCCATACCCATATGAATGATAGCTTTGTGTAATTGATAAAAAAAATAGGCTAACAAATCTTGGTGATGGTAGTAGACAATGCCTATTGTAATCCTACCATAGGAGAAAGACGAGCACATGCACGTGAAGTCGGATTGGTTTTGCCTCGGCCATGTTAATGTTGATTTGGAGTTACTGAAGAAGATGCACAAGTTGCCATGGGAATTGGACTTTGATTCCTTTGCACATCCTCAAGAGGCTCGCGCATTTGATGTCAAATATGTAAGACGACAAAATTTCATCTACCTACACAAATAATTTAGGAATCATTTGATGTACAAGTCTCTATTTTTAGGGTTGGTTTTATTCTTTTGATTTCATTTTGAAACCCATTGTAATTGAAGAAAAAGATACGGAAACTTTATTTAATTAATCAGTTCATAGTTTTTATTTTTTGCATTCTATTGAAAGATCCAAATTGAAAGTATCTTTTGTGGGATGTGGAATGGACTTTGATAGCCAATTATAAGTGGAATGAAAAGCCCTAGAATCATAAACTTGGAGAAACCAAATTTAGGCCAATGAGTCCCCCACTGCCAAAGCCTCCCATTATTCAAAGAAAACACTAACTTTGTAGCTCATTTTGCTATAAAAGACAATCAAGTTGTTGTAAAGGTAATAATCATCTTTTTTTTGGAAGATCTAATCAATAACCACTTAATTATTACAAAAAAAGGGGATTTAGTTGACATTGCTTAAATCACTAGTTCATTTGAGTCATGTCATTACTTGAGTTCAATTTTTGTGACTTAACCTTAGAGAATAAGGGATAGGCTTTGAACTAAAGAATACTTGCAAAAAAAATTCCAAAAATCAACATTATACAAACATAAGAGAACTAATAAATTCAAGATTCCACAAATATACATATATAGATGGAAAAATCCCATTGGCTTAGAATATAAATGTTTGCATACATCCATTATTCAACATTTGATTGTCTAGCTAGTCCTTAAAGGATTAAATGGCCAAAAAATCAACCGTAGCAACATATCGTACCTCCAATGATGTTTTTCATTTGGGAGATGTTATCTAACTCTACATTTTCTAGTCAAGGTTGACACCATGTTTAGAAGAAGAAATCAGTACAAAAATTGCAAAATTCAATTTCATTGGAAACTAGAGCTTACAAGTATAGGTAGTGGCATTGTGTGCAATATGGAGAGAGTAAGCCAAATCAATGCAACAACTTGCAATGATGTCGTCAAAGATGTATAAGCTTCGATACACCATTCACCACTTTGGATACATAAAATTTTTGTTTTAAAATTTTTATTTTCAACTTTTGCATGAACTAACATTTGTATAACTATCCCAATTTCAACCCAAGTCGTTCACAGAAATGCATTGGCCATTTGAATGAGACAAGTATGACTCACAAGGCAAGCTCTCCCAGGTGAGTAGCATGTAACTTGAAATACTAACTGCAATTACATATCATTTGAAAACTCGCAATGACAAGGAATCCACAAACCTTGGTGCATAACATTGTTAACCAACCTAAATCATCTTCTACCATGGAGATTGGGAGAATCTCTCATTGGATTCCTTTGAGTGAATTTAATTTAATTTGCAGAGAATCATTGGTTGTCTAATTGGGAAGTTGCAATGCTAGGGGCTCTCGCTTTCTAGAGGAGCTAAAAGGCCCTCTAGCATTGGTTTATAATGTTATGCATCCTCATGGATTCCTATACTTGAGGGTGTGTAGCAATTCTTGAGTTTTCCAAGAGATCCAAGTACATTTCAACCATGGCCATTTCCTCATGCTGAGGAGTACAAAAGTGAAGGCGAAAGGCATTGTGATTTGAAGGAAAGTAAGTAAGGATTCCATTTCACCAAACACTATGTGTTGAATCCCAAAAAGACAAATCTTGGTAAAACACTCCAATAGAATGTGCAATAAAATAACCGTTGATGCCAAATTCTAGTTTAGAGACTCAAGAATTCAAATATATCCAAACCATTTAATTTTGAATGACAACACCAAAATCCAAAATCCAAAACATCCAAAAATTTCAAAAGATAAATCATTCAACAACTAGATCCACTCACACCAATTTGTACATCTTTTGCGTTTCTTCATTTCCTTTGATTGAAAAAGGAGTATGTGTTTTTTCTATGTCATTAATCTTAGCATTTAATTATATATGACATAAATCAAAAGCTAAATTCTATCGTGGTGACTCAACTAAAAAAGCTATTGCTGGTGACTTCAGACAAGTGGTGCATCTTCCAATGATAATCTCATATCCTCGAGACCTTGCAACATATGTTCCATTCCCAACTCGTTATGCATATGAGCCAGAGAACAAGGATCAAAAGCATTGCAAATTCAAGTAAGGTCAATTAATCTTCTTTTTTCTTCCACAATCTAACTCAATTATTAAAAACTGAAATAGTAGAATGAATAAGGTATGAGGATCCATTATCAATTCTATCTTAATATCAACACCTAACAAATGAGTGTACATGAAGAAGGTTGGACATGATAAATTGTTTGTAAAGTATATCATTTGGAAGATTTAATTAGGTGCCATTATGAAAATTCTTCATTTCGGTGTTCAATAAATACTAAGTATGCCATTTGGAGAAGAAAATACATAGATGTCATTATGTGAATCCTATATTTGGGTTCAATATGGATATTCTTAGTTTATGAGTAGGCCTTGAGTTTCTATCATTTATCAATGCTTTACTACCATGAACTCTAGAAGTGAATATTATTCTTTAGTTGGATCAAAGTTCTCTTCTTCAACTTCAATAATTATTATTTTGAATATAATAATTGCCAAAAGACACACATAAATCCTTCATCTAAATTTCAATCAATTTTTGTAGGTTTGACAATTATGGATGTATGTACCATGTTGTCATTACAATGTGGAAATCAGAGTCCACATGGTCAAAAACTAAGGAATTTTTTTAAGAAAAAAAAATAGAATGATGATGAAATTATAGAGTGCAATTTTATTGTTGAATAGCAATGAATGCATTTGTGACTAACTTGTTGTGCAAACTTAATATAATTAGTTGTTTTACTCTAGGTCATGAATGGGGATGGCAATTTTATCTAGACAACCCTTCTAAAATGCCACCAACCGGCCAAAAGGTTCCACACAAAGTTTTTCCTCCAACTTGGGATGTCAATGCTAATTACTTTTACTACTAACCTAAATTTTTCCTTTTCTCCATGTATGTTTGAATTGCATCTAGTAATTTGGATCCATGCAATAATATCAATGAATGTTGATGTCTAGTAGCATAACAATAAGCATTGATTTCATAATATATTTTAACAATGAGCCAACAATGCCTTTGGTTCAATCTTTTGGAACTTAAATAAAAAATATTTATTTATTTATTTAGTTTTGACATTATAGGTTGTACTTAATTTGGATGATTTGACATGTACCAAATCATCATGTAAGGTAACTCCACCTAATTTCGACCACTTTCTAAACCAATCACTACAAATTCTTGCCTAAAATGGACTCCAACTATTCATAAGAATCTATGGTTGATTTAAAAAATACCCATTTTCAACACTTTGAAAATTCTTAGTTTATTCATATGATGTCCAAAAAATGCCTTCTAAGAGAATTTAGAATCTCTTCTTGACTGCCAACAAGATCCCATACAAAATTTAATAATATAATAATGGGAACCATGTTGAATTGCTTATTTGTGCAATTTTAGGTGTACTAATGAACCTTACCAAACCTACTAGTCTCCAGAACTAACTTACTCTCTTTCCAACTTAATCTTGAGTTTCAAAACTACAAGAAGTTGGTTTTGCTCACTTAAATTAAACAAAATACCTTTAGAAAGATACAAGCAAAAATGTGCAAAAATGTTTCAAAAAAGAATTTGGGAAGTAAAAGGGTTAATGGAGGGTGCACTAATTGAATTACTCATCGCAAGCTTGTTCTACATATCCAGAAAAAGATTTGCCACAACATGTTGTGCCAACACATTAAATAATCATTTGTTTGACAAAGTAAAACTTAAGAGAGGAAGTAACAATTTGCAGTTGTCACCTGTTCACCATTCAAACACATCCAAATTTCACCACAAAGACGTGTGTGTCTACTCACAGTTGCCACTGCTGTCTGTCTGCACCACTGAAGGCGTGTCTGTAACGCCCTTTGTATGGTTAGTATGGCCCGTTCCACCATTCAAATCTCACCACAAGCCCAAGAACGGCATCATAATCCTGTTGGGAATCTGGCCTTCAAGCCGTTGATTGTCTCAAGCAGTAGTTGTTTCTTGAGCATCCGAAACTGAATCGCTAGACGAAGATTCTCCGAAACGCCAGCCTTCAAAAGCTCATTTTCATCTTCTCCGATCACGGTAGGGAAGGATGTGAGGGCGAGCATACCAAGACCGATAAGAGTGCGAACAGCCTTTCGCTCATTCGTAAAACCAAGCGGAGGGACGGAGTCCCAGCCTTGTAATGCCTGCAAATCGACGTCGGTTGAATCTGACGCATGCATCAACCTCACTGCCGCCAGCAGCCGACCTTCCACAAGCTCAGGACCGCCCATTGTAACCTGCAAGCAATGAGAATCCCCTTCAGCTAGTATTTACACCGAAGCTCCAATGGTTAAAACAGGACATAATTGATCGATCATGCTGAGAATTATATAATTCAGATGGTACCACCAGAATCAGTGAAGAGCATCAAAGAAGAAATATAACTGAGAAGAAAAAAAGGCCTCATATGACCTACTGAAAAGGACTGATAAAAAACATGAGCGTCGCTCGATCCTTCAGGGGTTTCGTAAGGATGGGACTTCATACATAAGCAAGAAAAATCGGTCTCCTATCTTAGAATACTGCTTCATCAGATACTCCAGAAGTCCAGATTCAGGAGAACTAAACTCATGTGGTAAGGCCTTAAAAATCAAGATGTAAAACACTACCTTGCTACCTTGAGATGGAACATTAACGAAGATTTTTTGGGGGCAAAAGAGACTAAGCTCACACCAAACCAGCTTCATCAATCACCACTCCCTCTCGCTCTCATCTCCTGTAGATGTACCCGTATTTTAAAAGTAACACTAAACAGAATGAAGAGTGTACCAATTGCGAAGAGCCAGGTCCATGGAGTTTTAACCGCGCAAGAAGCTCCTGCTGCCACGGAGCTGGGTGCTTGAACGAACAGAAGCTTTCAACTTTCGCCACAAGGCAAGCCGTATCGAGCAGCTGACCGTCGTAGCGGAGCTCCACCCGATCATTTGGATTGTTGGGCATCATGAAGCCATAATCCAGAAGCAAGATGTCATTGCTCAGAGGCCCGTAATTCAAAACTACGTTCTCCCCTTTCTCCAGGTCTCTCTCAGCAACTACCTGACACATGCTTCGGTTCATTACAATCCAGCAAAACACAAAGGATTTATGGTTATATAATGACCAATTAAACTGATCATAACGTGAAAAATATAATTCAGATGGGGCAAAGTTTTATATCAGTGAAGAATATCGCAAGTGCTGGTCAATAAATAGATAAAATTGGACATAAGAAAGTCCCCCTACGACCTACTCAAAACTGTGAAAAAAATATGAGGCCCAATTTAAGCTTCTTGGTACAATAAGGATTACTCTCCTCGTTAAGAGAGTAATTCTCGTATTGGACTACGTGCAAATCGAACACAAAAGAGACTTGTCAAAGTATCAAAATACAAAGATGGAATGCTGACAATGCTCCATTATCCAACTCACCTCCAGTAAAGGCAAAGAGTGAGATGCAGAAGTATGTTGTACAAGACGTCCAGTGGGTGCAAAGCTGTGGTTACACATGTCCACCAAAGGCAGAAGTGATGACCCTCCTCCAGAAGACGTGTGCACATGAAATGCACGGCTTGATACAGCTGCCATCGACCAAGCAAGCGCATGAGGAAGTATTCTATGGTTATTAAATGGGTGATCAAGCTCTGATGCCTCTCCGATTGTAGCGGGCATGGCCTCTGAGGCAAACTCATTCAGAAACTTGATTCGCTTCTCCACCTGCAAAGCAAAAGTGTATTTGTAATATGTAAGGGTTCCTGTAAGTAGGATATTTCAGACGATCGAGATAATGTAGAGGATATCAAAACCCTTAGGGACCTGATCCGTAATCTATACTGAACCCTGTTACCAATAACAACTCATCTATTCATACACGTGCTTGAAAATTCAATTAGCTCGTTGGGTGTAAGGATAACTTGGCTAAAATAATGTAAATGTAAATGTCTCTAATCAATGATCTTTGATTGGGAATGAGGTTGCCAACTATCTCTTCGATAGTAATCTTCAACCTCCCACTTGGATATTGCAGAAGTAATTCATAAATAGTGATAAAAGTTTTATCTCAACAGACTTATTTTTTGTACACAAAGTGACCTCTCGACAGCTCTATAGTGATCTCTCAATGAAAGCACTCCCCTACATATTGTTTAAAATGATTAAAGTGACGCAAAGAGTGACAATTTGAGTTCTTGCCTGGTGTGTGAAGGGAAGATATTGAAGCGCTTGAATTTCCTCTGCGTTGAAAAAGATCGGGACGGTGAAGCGTTTGGGAAAATTTTGAATGTAAGGCCGCCATTGCGACGTCGGTAATCGTGTGCGCTCGGCCAATAACTTGAGTCCCAGCTTGACGGTCCACAACTCCTCTGCCCAAACCTCAAACTCAGTCTCTGCACCTTAAACCCTAGAAGACCAAGGATTCGTGGTTTTAAAATGACCGATTTGATTGATCATAATGTGAAACTATAATTCAGATTTTATATCACCCAAATCAGTGGAGAATATTGCAAGTGTTGGTCACAAATTGAATAAAAATAGAAAACAGAAAGATCCAGGTACACTACTGATCCAGAAGCACAAAAGCACTGTCTCTGAAATAGTGAAATCTAACTTCATAATATCTCAAAATACTTTAAATTCCTTTTGGATTTGCTTGCACGTGATTCATGCAGACTATACCTAGTAAACCACGCGACAGAAATTGCATCAGAGAGTAAAATTGGATTGGAGATTCAAGCCATTACCTGGAATGCGATCGAACAATGCAAGCAGCACGGGATGCTCGGTGTGCACCGACAGAGGGAGGTGAGGAGGAAGAGCGATGATGGTGTCCCCGGCTCGCACAGCGTCAGTGGTCGTCAATCCATGACCTTCACGCGAATTCCCGTGCTGATGCAGGGCTCCCACACGACCACCTTGCTCCTTTACCCACGAAATTAGACTCGGTTCACCAACCTCCACGCTCGTGCTGCAACATCGCCGCAGCAGCAAGCCCACCCTTGTGGTCATGTCACCAGGTTCGGGCTCCAAACCCTAAAATTACATCGACATTTGTGGGGATTTCAGCTGTAATGGGATCTGGGAAGCTAATCGGCGGGTTGAGTGAGCGAGTGAGTGCTACTCAATTGCAATGGTTTTCTTCATCAACTGAAATTTCATGGAACTGAAATTCCTCTAAACCCTACATGGACATTGCCATGGTGGGATTTCAACAACAATGGGACTGCAGGAGGCCAAATAGCTTCATGAGTGAGTGAGTGATGCTAGATCACTGCCATGGTTTTCGAAATTTCATGCAACCGAAATTCCTTTTTAAACCCTAAACCTTACATGAACATGGCCATGGTGAGCTACAATGGGACTCTGGGAAGCCAAACAGCCTCATGAGTGAGCAACTGAGTTTTAGTTAACAGCAATGGTTTCTTCATCGACTGAACTTTCATGCAACTGCCCATTCCTCTAAAACCCTAAAAACCCTAAACCCTAAACCCTAAAAAATGGCCAAGGTGGGTTTCTTCCTCCACAATTTCATGCAACAAGCGTTTCTTTAAGACCTAAATGGCCAAGGTTTCATGGGTTACAAATGAAAGGATTGCTTGTGAAAACTCAACAATCAAGATGGAACCAAATTCTATGTCACCAGAATCCGCAGTACAAGTAACGAACATTGTGTTGGTCCAAAAGCTTAAAGAATTTGAACAAAAGAAGAGGGAAAGAGAAGGAACCCCAACCCTTATTGTTGGGTTGGTATAAATTAACCCCTAAATGCCCAAGCCTTTTGAAGTGTATTTTTCCTATGAAAATTGAACATGGACTTATAGTTATCCCCAATGAAGTAGATTGTTTTATTTTCAAAATCTAACCGTATAAGTATTTTAAGAGCTTGCTTATTATTAAGCTAACCAATTTTGAGTGCGAAATTGCATAGGAGTTGTGAGATTATAACAAAAGCAGAAATGCATGATTTTTATTTTTAGTATGTTGTCCCTCCCCACAATGTTTCAAACAATGTTTCAAAAATATGCACATAAAAGTTTTTTTGGATTGGAGGTGACATGAACAACTACAAATAGTGATAGCACACTAAAATGAACTTTCAGAAAACTTAATTCACATGAAAAGCTATCAAATTTATTATACAATCCACCTTACAATTGTTGTAATGCAATTTTTTTTTATAAACGGAGATTGCCAATAACTCCAAATTAACACTTCTATGTTTAAATTTTCAATGGTGAAAATCATGAAAACACTTTACTTTTTTCATTGAGATCATATTTAAAGCAAACGAATATGTATAATTTTTAAAATCTCAAATCAAGTGAAATTGGCAAACTTTGCTCAAAGCCGGGAAATGAAGTAAAATTTACAAGCTTTATCTTCACTATTGGTACATATATGCCTTTGAGAACCTCTCAAAAATCAAATATTTAACTTTTTTAGTGATTCCAATAGCTACCCCTCAAAACTACCCATAATTTTTTTTAAATAATAAAAGGGATCTAACTACCCACACCAAAATGAGCTTGAAATTTCAAGTCAACCATATATGATTGATTTGGCATTTAAGGATTAAGAGACAATTCACATTGGGTCCTATTCATAGTTATAAGTGATACCAATATTATTTACCTCACCAAAGATAGAGACTCTATAACTAAAGTATAACAACAAGATTAAATAGTAAGGTAAATAAACTACTTTGATGGAGGTAAGTATCAAGAAGAGGGGATATTAAATGTGTGTTGAAAGAATTGATAAAAGCATGAGGTTGGTGGATGTTGTTTTAGGAGTGGAGGTCTAGAAGATTTGGTAATGGTTTGTTTGTTTCAAGTCAATGTCAACGTCTATTGAGTAGAATTCAAGTGCTTGTACTCTTGGGATGAAGAATTCCTATTTCTGGCGTTCTATGTTAGTGGAAAAGAAAGTCCTTACATGGCCCACTTAAAATTGCCAAGAGAAACATAATTATGGTCTCTTAGTCCTTTGGTGATTAACAACTCTCTTTGGAATAATACTATACATGAATAAGAATCTTGATTGCAAAAAATGTGTTGACACTCCCTTTCTACTTTTAAGGTAATTATCGTTGGGGGCCAGGGAGGATTAACACCTCTATTGCCCGTTTCTAACCTTGCAAAAAACATTGGACACAATCTTGAGCTTTCTTTTTCAATTGTTTAGATTTTTCTAAGCTCATGTGAATCTTCTTCTTGGAAGAAATTGAATTAACATTTATAAGTCTTACTTTCAAGAGCCAAAACCAAGGTCTTAAAAATAAAAGGTGTGATTTGTATTATAGAATGAGAAGTTTATTAAATTATGTCATTAATTGAAACCTTTCAACCTTTCAACCTTTAGGCTTTTGGCATTGAGAGAAATTCAATTGACTTCTATGTTATTTACACAATTTGAGTGAATTATTAGAGGAACAAAAATAAATTGTTGTTGAGAATTATGATGTAGGTATTGTTGGTTGAGTATATGTATATTATATAGAGAATTTGGAGAGGTTGTTTGGTAGCAATGAGGGTGATTTCAAGAAATAAAGAAGGCAAACATTACAAAAAATTTCAGCCCTCGGGAGGGCTGTTAAGAAAGTTTTTTTGGCATCCCCCACGGTGCAGTTACAAAAAAAAAAATTATTATTAATTTTTTTAAATTAAAAAATTAATTTAATTTAAAATATTCGCCAATCTGACATGGCACAAGTAGTGCCACGTCAGATTCACTTAAAAAAAATAAATTTAAATGTTATTAATAATACTTCATTTTTTTCCCTAATTACACTACGACCCTGCAAAACTCATGGCCCTCTTGAGGGCTGAATTTTTTTGTAATGTGAATTACTAAATTATCAAATAGGCAAGAACACAAGAAAGACATTAGACATCATAGGTTTTTCACTATCAACATTCAAATGCATAAGTTGTTTCTCTCTTAGGATATTGATTGAAAAATATAGGTTAAAAAACACATTCTTAAAATTTAGCTGATATTACACAATATTGACAACTTGAAAACATTTTGATGTTTGTAAGAAGTTAACTATTGAATCTAAACTATTGGCTCACTAATAATAAAATAATTCATTTACATAAGTGCATATAGACTACCATAGGTAATGTTGCAAGTGAAAGAATTCTATATAATTTTTTTAGGTCCCTAAATTTTGACATTTCAAACTAATAAATCCCACCCAAATTGACATTTCTCAAAAAATAAAATAATTTGAACCAAACCAATCAAAGAGCAATATGAAACCTAGATTGATTTGGTACAAATTGTACAAATGGCTTCATATGGTGGAGACACTTGCAATAGAGGATTGTCAATATTGTCAAAGAAAATTAGTCACACAAGAAACCCTAGCTTTTACCACATCAACCAAGAATCCACCAATCCATGCTGAAAAACACATGATTCATAAAAAACTTACCTTAAAACATCTTTTTTAAGGTAAGTACCCTTCTAAATGACCCTACAAATGAAGAAAGTAGCTACAAAACATAAACCTTTCAAATCTTATCAAGCAATGGCTGCAAAGGGTTGTTATTGCATTCTCATATTCATACTTTGCCAAGCTGCTTGACCCCATAAAATTCTAAAATAAACCTAAGAATTTCTCATTCTCAAACACCGTAATATCAGAGGATGGAATAGCTCTACCCAAGATTCTTGGAGAGGGATTCCAATCAGTAGCGGCCACTTACAAATCATTATCAGGTTCCTATAATTGCGAGGGATTAAGGGACTCCGAAATCGTTCATTGAGTTGTGTCAAGAACTTGGAAAAACATTTTAAAATTGACTTTCTATTCTTGTTCATTAAGATCACTGCCTACGGATGAGTTCCCAGTTCCTTGCAGCTGGCGCCGCACCAAAGCAGCATACAGTCCATTGCTTCTCAAGAGCTCAGGATGGGAGCCTTGCTCTGCAACTATCCCTTCCGCTATCACTGCCACGGTATCTGCACTCTGAACCGTGGAGAGGCGATGCGCTATCACCAGCACCGTGCGACCTTTCATCAAACGGTCCATTGCATCCTGAAAACAAAACAGCAATAGTCCATTAACGGATTTATCATCAGAAGATTTCAAGAGTTTAAATACATTGGTATAACACTCTACTGTAGCTGCAGTTCACATCCCTAACGGAGATAAAAGATCGAAAAATGCCTTAGTGCCATTGGACAAATACAGGAATGCCCACCTAAAAGTGTCCAAATATTAAGCTTCCAAGCATGGTTTCTGTTATTACACTTGACATAATTTCTGTTTGCTCTTGTTGGCCCCCCAAAAGAGAATTCCAACGCATCTTAGCTCGTATTTTTATGGATAGTATATTAGTAAATGATGAATTTTGTAAGCCCAGGTTAACCTAAAATTGACTCTAGGTTCTCGTCTTCATATCACGTCCATTTTAGGCAGGGCCGCAATCAGGTTGTGTACGGTAGGTACCTTATGCATGGCTTTTGTTGAGCTGGAGAGTGTTTCATCTAGTTAAACATGGGCAACCTTTAGGTTGAAATGTATCGTATCAAACATCAATGTTTCCAAGAAAATGGAGGATCTAAATAAAAGTCAGAATCAGATTGCTTACCTGCACTAAGTACTCGCTCTCAGCATCCAAAGCACTCGTAGCCTCATCCAATAAGAGAACCCGTGCATCCATAAGAAGGGCTCTTGCAATTGCTATGCGCTGCTTCTGACCTCCAGATAATCTCACTCCACGTTCACCAACTTGAGTTTCATATCCCTCCGGAAATTTGGATACGAACTCATGGGCGTTCGCCATCCTCTGATTATTCCGAAAAAGCAGAAGAAACGTAAGGCTTTGATCTATCACCTCAAAACTAACTCCCAAAAGAACAAGGGATTCAGGGATTTTAAACGACCGATTCGATTGAACTTCAGATGGGACCAAGTTTACATCATCAGAATTAGCAAAGAAAATATCATGTGTTCATCGTGTTGGTCAAAAAATACATAATATGCCAATTTTAAGGGTGACAATAAAACCTGCCCCAAGGCTATAGACAATGGAAAGTAGATCATTCGAAGTGGTATGACTTACAGAGACCCGTTCAACGTCCTCGGGAGTTACATTTTCCTTCAATCCATATGAAATGTTTTCAGCAATCGAGCAATTGAACAAAGTCGGTTCCTGGCTCACAATGCTTATCTGCAACACAGAATGAAATGGGTGTTACCTTTCCTCCATGACGAAGAATAATCCATTCAACGTCCTAGAATTGAAAACAGAAATTGAAGCAGTATACTGGGTAGCAATTGAACTAAGTTCACGAACTCGTATGTCACACACTTGAGGGCCATGAGCTTAGTGATCCCAAAACCTTTTCACAACTACGATTTCCATTCTATCGTTCCGGCGAAGAGTCCTAGCTTCTTAAAACCAGAGTAGAATGAGATTACACAAGAGTTAATGAATGGAAGCAAAATAACAGTAGACCGATAAGGACCGACAAAAAACCTTCTCATGTAGGTGACGATGGTTAATGTCTTTCAGAGGAATCCCATTCAGTGTAATAACTCCTTGATCAGGTTCGTAAAATCTCTCCACCAGATTTGCAATCGTGGTCTGTATACAAGCACAGACAAAGTGTTACTACGGTACCAGCCGGAGAAATTGAAAGTTAACTTCAACATGTCCTGAGAAGTAATAAATGATCAAGTCTCGATATTAGAATTGATATCATACCTTACCACCTCCAGAGGGACCGACAAGAGCGACCTTTGCTCCAGGTTTTAATGTAAGATTCACTCCCTGCATTAAAAACAATCACCGAACTTGATCAATACAATGCAAACCAATGCCTGTGGTGATACTATTTCATGAACTGATCACAAAGTTTGATGAAGAAACTTGATCAATGAACTCTTTCTACAGCCATAAGCTATTGATATTAAGAGTGGTTTCCCGCTGCAGAATCATACGGACACAAAAAAACACAGAATATTACCTTCAAAACCAAATCTTTAGGTCGTGAGGGATAGGAGAACCACACATTCTCCAACTTCACCTCCCCTTCTTCATCTTTCCTGGAGAATCAACACCTTCAGATAGTGAGTTGTACTGAAACCAAACAAAAACGAAGATTCTTCAAGCTTCGTATCTATCAATGAGAATAAATTGCTAATTACTACCAACAAGCGACAGCGCTTCCCAAGACCCATTTACTTGGTTGGGGTCTCGACTAGATATATCACAGAGATTGATCACGGAAAAATCAAGAAATCTATTTGCAGACCATTGCTAATCACTAAGTGTCCAAATGGACAAAAGTAGCCGCGTTCATATCTATACAAGTGGAAATAAATCGTTTAGGAAGCTCCAAGGATACAAATACAGACAAAAAATCATGCCCTATGTTTTTTAGGATAGAAACAAATTTTGAAGGGTAGTATATTCGACTACCGTACTACCTTCCAAAGCGAATTGTTTACTTTTAACTTGGGCAGTTATGGGTGAAGAAATAACAATGGTATGGAAGATACTTACCCAAGAGGCTTCAAGTCACCAGCTTTGGGCATGCTTGAAACTCGATCCATCAACTGGAAGACTCGACGACTTGCTCCAGTTGCCTTCATGGCTGTTGTGTAAAGTCCCGAAAGAGCAGCAAGCGAGAGGCCAACTGTGATAAAACTTACCTCGAGTTAGGACAGTCCAATGGGTTCCGGAATGTCAGGAGGTCTATGCCACCATTCCGCGAAGATCAAATGCCTCAAATCACACTTCCTAGTAATTGCACGACAATGAATTGAACTGTTATGTCTTGACTTCTATTGATTTTACACAGCAGGTAATGAGTTTCACAAACCTGTTAAGCTATAAAGGATGAAGGCAGTGAGAGTTCCGGTTGTCATACGCCCCATAATTGTCAATCGGGCACCATAGACTACGACAGCCACAATGGAGAGCGTGGCGGCAGCTGAAACACCTCCAGAAAATAAACCTACTACCAACTGGAGAAAGCACATGCTCACAATTTAGGTTCCAAAATCATCACAGAACTCCACTGCCTAGCTATATTTTCTTGGCATTTCCTCTCAAGACCTGCAAAGTTTTCTGAAGCATTTTAAGGAATGATATAGATTGTAACCAATTTGGCAACCAAGTTGCAAGAAACGTACAGCTTGTCTGAGACCCAGCTGCAGTGTGACGTTCACTTGCTCAGCATATCGTGACCGCTCGTGCTCCTCATTTGCAAAAGAACGCACAGTTCTCACTGCACCAAAAGACTCCTGACATGATGTACAAACAAAGGATTTCCATTGGTACATTATACTCACAGTAAAAGGTAGTATCAAGACGCAAGGAAATACGGAGCAAGTTAAAATACGGAGAATCTTGTCGATTTATTCACAAGTCCAGGGGCTCGACTCTACCTCAGCAATGGAAGCTGCTACTGCAGCCGCAGCCTGTGTCTTGTGTGAAAGCTCACGCAAATATTTCCCAAAAGCTCGGATGCCAAGCGATATGGCTGGAACAATTAAAAGTGCTAGCACTGCATGCAGTTCAGTCACAAAGATCGGAATATCAGAAACTCAAGAACCTCACAAATAATACAATTATAAAATCTGTGCTGCCTGAACCAGCTAACGTAAATCCAAAAATTAGCACAGCATCAATGGCTTTAACAATTACTACTTGATGAAATTACTGATAACGAAGAACTGTTTGGTGACTGACAAGCAAATAGTCACATGATAAATCAAAAGAAGAAACAGCACCCACAGGTAAGATGCAATGAGGTTCGCAACATAAACCCAATGCCAATTATAGAAGTCGCCAGACTTCTTAAAGCTTCTGATAAGTTGGTTGTAGCAGCATTCTTGATCACCTGATTGTCCTCAGACAGTCGGTTCAGCAATTCCCCAGTTCTTGTCACGTCAAAAAACGCAATTTCCTGGGAACCAAATTTATCAATTCATCAATAAAATGAAAGATTTCTTCTCCAGAAATTGTAAATTGACAAAAATTAGTACGTCGGTGAAAAAACAGCTTCGTAACAATTTGCACAATTTGGGAATATAAGCAGGAAACGGACTACACATCGAATCGTTATAATTCTCCACTATACCGGACTTCAACTGACTCTTGGTTACAAGAAAGTCATCAAACTCCCCTGCATTAACAGGACCATAATCAAGTGACTCGTACCAACTGGAGCTGCACATAAACGTTTAAGGCAAAGTATGGGGCATTAAAATGAGGCTTGCCTGTTCAATGAGATGGTTAAATAAGTCCTTTTTCAGTCTAGCGACGACACGTTCACTAGCTGCTGAAAAAAGGTAAGCTCGGATCATCGCTGCAATCGACCTGCAAGCAAGGCTCGTGAGTGCAAGCTCAAAGGCAAAGAATCGCAATATTCTCTTCATGAAAGACCAAGTTACTTCCACTAATTCACCGAAGACGTTAAAATTTCAAAGAATTTTTTAAAATGTGGGCATTTAGCACAAATTTTTATGAGCACAAAAATGGTCGTCATGGATATTGGGACAGGCGACGGACAGCAAATCTACCCCCTCCATCTATCAACCAGCTTTACCATGTTGAAAGCACAATGGATGTAATATTAAGCGCTGTATAGGTGGAACAGGTTAATAAGGTACGGAAGGGAGAGAAAGAAAATGCCAATGGCTGTGTAAACTCTTAACGAATATGGATTCCTTTCTTTACGAACGTACCCGGTAAGAATCACCGCAACGATGAGGAGAATAGTTTCGTTGACTGCCTTGAGAGCAGCCTCACGGCCTTCTTCAGTGTCAGTTTTTGCTGTCACTATGTCAATTACTCTGCCTGCAAACGTGGGCTTCAGACCCCACCAACGTTCCTCTATCAATGGAGAAACATGCATCATTTGGACAGCAAAGATCCGACAAATATTCAAATCTCCACAACGTCTTAACAAGGACAAACCACAATATGTGGACACCTATTGCTCATCACCACCAAAACTTAACAGAGAGAGTGGGTTTAATGAATACCAGTAAAACATTGGAAAGAGATGACACAAACAAGGCCACAGTTGCCAGACATAAAATAAGAGCCTCCGGTCTTGCCTGTAAAATATATATAAAATATGAGGAGAATCTTAAAGAGCTAACCACTGAATATCCTCACACTGAAAGTAAACCAAGTAACCAAAATGTTCTCTGTGTAGTAGATTTTAAGTGCATAGAACAAGATTTTCAATATAATTAGATTGTCCAAGGCTAGGACTTTTAGACATCATCGCAAAGAGAATCTTCTTCACGTTTCATGGGGAGGCCTCCCTATGGGCCAGAGATCATATGGAAGCCTCCCTATGTATCAGAGACAACCCTGAATGACCTTCAAAATCATAGGAAGACCTCCCCATGAACAACAGGCAGTGTCTCTTTATAATATTGTCCAAAAGTTCTGGAAACAGTCTAATTGCACCGAAAACCTCGTTGCAGTACAGATTTTGCAGCACTGAGAAAGAGGCGATCGGAAATTGCTATCAAGGTGCAAAACAGTCCATTCAAATGATTGACTTACCAACTTCATGATCCGGCCAAACCCCACATTTTGAGCCTGCATAAATCACAACGTAAAATTCTAAGAGCCGCAAATGCAACAAATGAAGCAAATCAATCGGCAACAAATGAAACCAACCAAAAAATGATAGCAAGGACTCGGCCACAAAGAGAACGCAATTTCAGACATCACAACGACTGCATTCCAATTGCTTTCTGTTCAACAATTTCTAAGCAATCGATCACCTGGACAGCATCACCAAGCTCAAGATCTGTTGCTGCAGGTCTCTTAGGGTCGGTGGAGGATTCGTTCCCATGCTGTCCATTCTGTACAAAAGAAGAGTAATCAGTTCCACGTATTAGGGCATAATCTCAGCTCGTAGTCTCAGAATTGCACCGATCTCATCAATTTCATCCATGGTCCTACTCAGCCAATATCAATTACATCGGGATTTTCCAATTGCCAAAAAATAATATGCGTACGAGGTTTTTCATTTAATAACTAGGACAAGCATAGATTCAAGTTTTGAACAAATACTAAACTTGCCATAATACTGAAATTTGCCATTACAACATAAATTCTCTCTCTTCACCAAGGCGCAAAGCATACAGGATTCCGTCACAGAAAGATAGCCAAGGTAAGTCTTTACTTGTATAACACGATCCTCAGGCTTGAGCAGCGGAGCCTTCTCGCTTCCTCCCATGACGACCTGACCACCGACTTCACCCTGCTCTGTGTTTGTTAAAACAAGACCACCACACCTCATTCAGCATCAAATTCTTTTCACCACCTTATCACGAAAACGGTATGAAATCTATTACTGATCACCTTGACAATTCCCAGTAACAATCTCAATCCCGCCACAATTCATTAACCCAACGGCTTTCATTCACCTTACGAAACCAATTTTCAAACCCTAAGTTAGCTCTTCGTTATTCTCAAATCAACCATGGAATGTGAATTCGGCTCTGGACTGTTCGGACTTGTGAATGTCACTTTGGAAAACCCTACATTTCTGGGAGCCGACCTATCAACATCTTTAGGTTCCCAAAACTCCATGCACGAGACTGATGGACCCAACGCGTGCTTACCAACTTACAACAGCGAGCTGAATTGAATTCCAAGGCAACCAAATTCACAACTCCATGAGAGATTTTCAGCGGCAATTGAGCCAGGAATGCATAAGCTTCTATAGAAGTGAGGAATGAGGAGAAGGGGATTGTGGAGCTGCTGCGCAGAGTGCACTTGACGTGAAGCCCAAGCCATGCTTCGCATTGAAACGGAGCGGGTGATCAGATCGACGCGTCGGGAGGGGGTTCACTCATTTCCTGGCAAGTTGCCTCCGCCCTTGAACGTCAATGACATGAGCTGATCACTTTTTGCTTACGTCTCTAACGTAGTCTGCTCTATAAAGCGACCTTGTAAGAGCTCATTGCATTTGGGGGGAAGCTAAAACTCCTTGAAACAATTTTCAGTCAATTTTCTTAAGGAACAAAAATGGAATTGGCATCGAACCCAATTAGTTTCATATTTTTTGGACCTTTGTGGAATTAGTTACGGATTTTTGAAGTTGAAATGCAAGGGTCACATTAAGCAGACCACTTCCTAAAATGTACACTTGAAATGTACATTGTTGGTTGCTTTTGCACCAAGGTCGCTCCTAGAGTGGACAACCTTGGAGGTAACTACGCCTAATTGTATTTGAATAAGCAGAATGAATTCTTATTAACCCATTAAGGACCGTAGTTGATTTGGGGGTGGGCAATCCTTTGTATGGCCAATTGGGAGCAATTTTAAAACTTTTGAATGCAAGTGCTTGTAGGAGATCTAACCGTACGGATGGAAGTGTTGCGCATGATATAGGATTTAGCATTTAAATTTTTGGTGAAGGTGTGTTGTAAAGCAGGAATTTTTAGCAAATCTTGGTGTAATTTCAGCCCCTGTTGTCTTGGTTTTTTCAACCCTTTGGCCACATGCCACCTCAGATTGGCCTAGTTATTGTCCTAAACTATTCACTTCCCAATTCCCCAGACCCGTCCCCTTTGCCCCATCATCAAATTCATTAACATGCTCTCTCTACAAACCAAAAAGGACCCAAATTGACCACAGAATGGTCGACCGGTCCTTAATGGGTTAATAGCAAAATTATTATGCTCAGGTCCCCCTTGAAATAAATTTGTATCAAATGAAGATATACGGACTTGGATGTAGTTTATAGTGGATACGGATATGAAATACAAATATGGAGATGTAAATATGGATATGCAAATATAACAGCTATATGGCAAATATATATAGTATATGATAAATACATATTCCATATCATTTGTTATTCCAAATGATATGTATATGTGTGTGTATATATAAATATGTATATGGAGGGTTGGAGTATAAGGTTTGGAAGGGGGGAGAAGGGGAGGGGAGGGCTTTTGAGTGACAATCCACGACACCTAACTTGACCTATTTCTTAGTCTTTAACCCCTAAAGGCCCAAACACTGTGTTTTGGGCAACTCACAACAAAAGGAAAAATTTTATTTTTTTCCTTTGAAAATTTCACAGAAAATGTGACCAAAGAGTAGCTTTAGTGTTCAACAATTTTCATAACCTTTGACTACATGGTTAAAATTTTATTGCAAGAAATGTAGTTATTTTTTTCTCGATGGGCAACTTGGGCAACTTGGGCAACTCAAAAAACTTCTTTAAAAATCACATTTTTTTTAAATAAAAATTTGAAATTGGTTCTCTAGATTTTTAAGGTACATAAAAAGCTTTGAATCATTCCATTTTGCTTAATGAGATGAAAGTTATGAGGAGCTTTAATTATGGAGTCTATAGATGCCAAAAATTACACTAACCTTCCTAAAAATTACACTAATTTTATCATTTTATCATTGTTAGTATTGATTTCAAGTGATTATTTTCAAATGACGTTTTGTTTATGAAAGACACAACCATGAAACACATATAGAAAAGTTATCTGTTCAAATTCTTTCAAGTAGATGTGTTTAGAAACATTGGTGATATAATCTTATTTAAATTTTCATTGTAGAATGTTTTTTATTTTATATGTAGCAAAATACACATTAGAAAAATTTCAGGCCTCGAAGAAGCTACAAATTTTGGATGGCAACGGTACAATCATAGAAAAAATGACAGTTTTTAATTTTTAACTTTTTAAAAAACTAACGTGGCACTACTAGTGACAAGTCATTGACATGTCAAATCAACTATTTTTTAAAAATAAATAAATAAATAAATAAATAAATAAATAAATAAATAAATAAATAAATAAATAAATAAATAAATAAATAAATAAATAAATAAATAAATAAATAAATAAATAAATAAATAAATAAATAAATAAATAAATAAATAAATAAATAAATAAATAAATAAATAAATAAATAAATAAATAAATAAATAAATAAATAAATAAATAAATAAATAAATAAATAAATAAATAAATAAATAAATAAATAAATAAATAAATAAATAAATAAATAAATAAATAAATAAATAAATAAATAAATAAATAAATAAATAAATAAATAAATAAATAAATAAATAAATAAATAAATAAATAAATAAATAAATAAATAAATAAATAAATAAATAAATAAATAAATAAATAAATAAATAAATAAATAAATAAATAAATAAATAAATAAATAAATAAATAAATAAATAAATAAATAAATAAATAAATAAATAAATAAATAAATAAATAAATAAATAAATAAATAAATAAATAAATAAATAAATAAATAAATAAATAAATAAATAAATAAATAAATAAATAAATAAATAAATAAATAAATAAATAAATAAATAAATAAATAAATAAATAAATAAATAAATAAATAAATAAATAAATAAATAAATAAATAAATAAATAAATAAATAAATAAATAAATAAATAAATAAATAAATAAATAAATAAATAAATAAATAAATAAATAAATAAATAAATAAATAAATAAATAAATAAATAAATAAATAAATAAATAAATAAATAAATAAATAAATAAATAAATAAATAAATAAATAAATAAATAAATAAATAAATAAATAAATAAATAAATAAATAAATAAATAAATAAATAAATAAATAAATAAATAAATAAATAAATAAATAAATAAATAAATAAATAAATAAATAAATAAATAAATAAATAAATAAATAAATAAATAAATAAATAAATAAATAAATAAATAAATAAATAAATAAATAAATAAATAAATAAATAAATAAATAAATAAATAAATAAATAAATAAATAAATAAATAAATAAATAAATAAATAAATAAATAAATAAATAAATAAATAAATAAATAAATAAATAAATAAATAAATAAATAAATAAATAAATAAATAAATAAATACATACATACATACATACATACATACATACATACATAAATAAATAAATAAATAAATAAATAAATAAATAAATACATACATACATACATACATACATACATACATACATACATACATACATACATACATACATACATACATACATAAATAAATAAATATTTTTATTTATTTTTATTTGCACCACAGAGGTGCCGAATATGAACAATTAGCGATCCTTTGCAAGGTTCAGATTTTTCCTAATGATTGTAAAGGTATTATGTCATTCAATAGACAATTAAAAACTGCTCCTATATGGTACTTTTATTTCTATTTAAGGAAGTTGAAAACATTTATCTTCTTCATTTGGATGTGTGTTTGAGATATAAAGATGTATTTGAAGGAATTAGAAACCTATAGCATTTGGCCTAATGTTTTTGAAACCATATAGCATTAGTAGAAATGATTTATTATCATTTTATTTTTTTAATGTTGCTATACAATTTTCATGAAATGTTATATTGATAGAATTTGTAGAAAGTTGCAATAAAATTCTATATGCTATTGTACTTTGATAGTAGGTTTGGTTTTAATTAATTATTTATTTAAATGCCGATTTTTTTTGCTAATTTCTAGGACTGAAAAATTGATTCTATAAATGAAATTATAGATGGTTTGTTAAAAATTCAGAGAATTTAGAATGATTCATTTGATCATCTACCATGAGAAAGTTAATTCGTAGGAAGTAATAGGAATACTTTATCAACATTTTGTGAAACTAAGGGAAAGAGAGGTTGTTTTTACAATGAAATCCATAGTCCGTCATGAATCTTCAAAGATTGATATGGGACAATTTGAAGATGAGAGCTTGACCACTCATTGTCTAGATGAAGGAATTGTGTTTAATGTAAAACTTCATACCTCATTTTGACATAGTAGAATAACTTTCTTCAAATATATAATTTACTATGTTTTTATGCTTGTTCATAATAGAAAAAACAACCAATTTAATTTAAGTTCAAAACACAATTTGGCACTTTAGAATATTATTTTTTTGAAAATTTTTTGAAACCACTGTACACTTGATTCATATGAGGAGAATAATATTTGCAAACAAGCGCATTTTAATCATGTGTGGATTAGTGACCTCATAGCACTTAGGGTCACTTTACACTACGTTCCAAGTTCCAAGTTCCAATGAATCCTAAAAAGCTTATTGATGGAGGGCTATAAATTGAAACTTGGAGCTTCACACTACGTTCCAAATTCCCATGCACTCCCAAGCACGTAAATGACAACACTTTTAAGAAATTTTAATGCCAACAAAGTGGGATTTGGAACTGAAGTTGGGTCTAGTAAAAATGGTAAACCAATGTAGGTTCTAAGTCCCAATTATTGTTTTAAATGTAACATAAAAATTGCTATATAAAGCACCCCTAGAAGATGAAATTTTGTCCCAATTTGCTCAATATAGATTTAATGCTTAAAGTGCCCCAATTTATTTTTTTGGATTTTTTGACCATATTTTGGGCACTCAATCTCTATATTATATTATACTTAAGAAAAGTTGGAACTTTAGCCTTCACACTAAGAAGTTCCAAGTCCTGCATTTGATAATTTATTCACCTTCTACAACCTAAGGAAGTTAGAATTTAACCCTAAACTAGGACCTAGAACAAAGTATGAAGTGTCCCTTAGAACCAACCTTTATTTCCCAAATGGATCATTTATTTTTATTTATTTGCACTTCATTCCTTGGAAAAGGACATTTATCCTTTGTAGGACATGAGAGCACTAAGTGGATTTGTGAATGGAAATGCAAGTAGCAAAATTTAAATTGACTTTAGGCTACGACAATCATCCTTTAGAAATATCACGATCTCATTATACATTTGCAACCATGTCTTGAAATTTGAACACACCTTTGCCTGAATTCACAAGCTTTATTGAATTATACTTTATTTGATCCCAAATACAAATATAATTTCACACAAAGGATTGTGATATACATTTATAGTCCCATTTTCTTTCTTCTAAAAATTAGACAATTTGCATCTTTACTTGAGGCAACTATTGATAGTTCAACTCAATAAGGTAGGTATATGCAAATGCATCATTGACCCAAAAAACTTCGTCTTCACTAGATGTACATCCAATTAATCAATATCTACCCAAAAAATTGACTTTAAAACTTTTGCAAGGAACATTCAAATTAATCATATTTGGGTGCATTGAAAATCCTCTTTTAGTTGTCAAGAAGAAAATATAAAAATTTGAAGAGTCTAAGAAATAATAACTATGATTGACAAAAAAAAGTGGCTTCGGGAGTACAGTTGTTGGTCTTGTCAAAGTTGGGTTTCCAAACATTTCCATTGGCTCTCACTCCCATTTGTAATTAAGGTTCTTTCAACTCTTCACTTTGAAAATCCACAAGATTTACAAAAATTCTCCAACAACTACATAAGGTAAAACAGCCCATTACAGACTTTTTACCCATTCCGGACTCCTAGGAATGACCCCATTATGGCTTTCTTTTAGTGAATCATGGTTTTCTTCCGGTGAATCAAATCTGCGCCACAATCAATGGGTTAGGTATCCGGAATGGAGTAATTAGTAACCACAATAGGAACTTCCAGCTTTTTAGTGTTAATTCATTGTAGAATCTGATTTTTTCAGGCCTTCTATTTTAGAAAATATTGTGACTGCAATAGGTGAGTTAGATGAGTGTTATGGATATAATTTTTGTTGGTTTTGGGGTAGTCTACAGGCTCTTTTAGCCATGATGGACAGAACACTTCAGAAATTTATAACAAATTCACACTTTATCCAAAAAATATAATTTCAATTGCTCTCACCATTTCTATCACTTGTCATTTTATGAGAAAAAAATCAAAAAAATTCAGTAATGACATGAGGGCAAACCCCCCATTTGGTCCGTAATGGGCTGTTTTACCTTATACTTTTTTGGAAATTTTTCTGATTTTCATTTCTCTAAAATAAAAACTCTAATTGTAATTTTGACTCCACCTAATGGTACGAGTTCCATCATTCTAGGGTTTTGGGTCAGTTCAGTTCCTATCAATACTGGAGGAGTCGTCACTGTCTGAAGTGGCCTTGTGTCTGTGGTACAGTTTTCAAATTTTCCTGATTCTGTGTTGTTTGTGCTGCGAGCTTTGTGTTTAGAACCTAACCATTCACATGCACTACTAGGGTTTTGGGTTTCAGTTTTCATCAGTGTTGGAGGTTGTGACTTGTATGCCGTCTGAAGTGAGTTTGTGTTTGTGATACTGTTTGCTTGAAAAGGAATTAAGGTTTATTAGGTGTGTGAATTTCTCTCCGAATTTTTGATGATATGGATGCTACTATGATAGAGGACCTTGACTCAGAATAGAATTTCATGTGCACTTCTCTTGAGCTTGTATTTTTTGATGCATTAGGTTGTGCTACGTCATCAGTTTTTGCTTGGAGTCTTACGATTCTTTTTGTTCTGCTTGTGTGGTCGCAGCTACAGCTTGCATTGCTGTTGTAACTAAGTGAGAGCACGATTTGAATAAACAAGGTTCTACTTCAGGAGGCAGTAATCTCGCGATGCCGAAGAGAAAGGCGCGGGCGGCGGATGATCATTCAGATGAGGATGAAGAAATTCCCGCTAACAAGAAGAAAGCTTCTTCAGGAGACGAAGACGGTACAGTTGCTTGTGAGGTTGGTTTAGTGTTCAAAACCGTTCTCTGCCTGTGATCCAGCGTGTTCTTTGTACAATAATTTGTATAAAATGGCACTTTAGTTAGGGTTTAGGGTTCATAACGTCCTTGGTGTACGTTGTCTTTAGTCATTTTAATTAGGTTTATTGACGTCCTTGGTTGTTTTCAATGGGGGAACTAGTTGTCGAAGAATCGGAAGGTGCTTGTGAGGAAATTCAAAGGGAAGGTGTACGTGGACATCAGGGAGTTTTATAGCAAAGGTGGCGAGGATCTGCCATCAAAGAAAGGTTTGATACCAAACTGCCTTGTGTTGTGTGAAATATAACTTTACCTGAGTAAGTTCCATTGCACTTGCGGGATCACACCATGTGTACACAACGAAGAGTCATGTTGAGATCGTTATTAACGATATCCTGGATTGAACTTGCATATTGAAATTGCCTTGCCGGAGATCCACGCATTGTTAGAGGACTCTTTATCACCTCACGAATAATTTGAACTGATCAGTTATTCTGTGTGGCAGGCATTTCGCTTCCGGTAGACCAGGTATGGTGACATCTTACTGTAAACTATAGTCTTGCGACGATGTTTTATGAGACTGAAGTAGCATATTGATGAATTTTCATCGTCGTATTTTAAATTGAGTGAATGATGCCTTTCACTAACAAGGGGATTTGGCTTGCAGTGGAAAATGCTCAAGTCACATTTGGAAGGTATCCAGGATCTGATTCAAACCCTTGGTTGATATATAGTGTGGACTTTGTAGCGGCATGGTAGTTCAGGTTATAACTCTTTGGTTAAATTCAGGAGATCGGAGTTTTAAGTCTTATCACGAGAAACTTTTTAGAACCGATCTTGTGGTTTCTGCATCGATTTTACCCTGACGATTGCAGAGAGCCTAATGTTTGAGGATGTAGACACGACTGTACATCACTTTTGGAAGATTTTCCCATAATTTTGCGGCATCAATGCCATCCTGTTTTCAGGGAACCTAGTTAAGTCCGAAAGTGGACATTTCCGTGTCTGTTGAAGGCAATCTTATTTTCTTTGAATTATGCTATGGAAACGTTTCTGTCATTCTGTTGCTGATTTCGATTGATTGATGTTGAATGACCATATCTTCGTTTACTGATATAAATTCATTTTCTTTCAAACTGTTAAAGCTTTCACTCTGTTGAGATTGCAATTTGTGGATTCCTCTGGATTTTTTAATCCCTTAAAAATCTACCGGATCAACTAGGACTCAGGGAAGTATCGTGTAAGTCTCCTCAACCCGCCTTCGCATGTCGACCCCTTGTCTCGTTGAAGTGGTCGACACACTTTTAATCAGTATGTATCCATTGTGTAAGACATTTTGTGAAAGAATTGTAAAGAATAGACTCACAATAACAGCATGACGGAACCAAAGAATTTCAAGAATTGAACAGCTGCTCGGGAGATGAAATGAATAACCTGAAGTCCGTGCATTGATTGACGAGCACTGAATAAAATTCTGCTAACAAGTAACTACAGTACCTCTAAAACTCTAGACCAGCTTCACGTGCCGCATCTGCCAACGCCTTGATGCGCCCGTGGTACACAAAGCCTCCCCTGTCAAAAGCCACCTTGCTGATGCCTTTCTCTATGCACAACTTTCCAATGGCCTCTCCGACTTTCCTAGCAGCGTCCTGCACAAAACATTTCAGCTCAGAAACCCCAAAATTCATTTTTCCATAGTAATGGAATTCTTAACATAAGGTGACACCCCTAAATGTGACCCTTACCCAAAAGGAAACCCAAAACATTGCCGTGTTGAAAGCGTCAATACCGACCACCCTATTTCAATGCATACACCCTAAAAAGAAGCGACACCTCTAGATCCTAAATTGTACAAAATCTAAAATTGAGAGTCTAGAGCCTAGAGTCAATTTTCAGTGCACCCATATTCAGCACTACGAATTTTTTTTCATTTAGTCCGACACACACATGCTAAATGCATTGGAACCCTGTCAATTGTCAACAAGACACAACACGAATGAAGGAAATTTAATAGCAACCATGATCAAATGCTTATTTGTGGGTACATAACCTACAAGAGAAATGTCTGGAGAGTGACCCATTGATCTTTAGAAAAGAGACTTACAACTGTTGGGCCTGCCGTATCCTCAATGGTCTCACGGATTTCCTTGGAAAGAGTGGATGCAGCAGCCAGAGTGTGTTGTTTCGTGTCATCAATCACTTGAGCATAAACATGTTGGTTCGAGCGGAAGACAGCCAACCGGGGCCTCTCAGTAGTGCCATTCAGCTGCACGTAATGTACCAGTCCAGCACATTGTCAAGATGTGATCACATCGCATCCCCCCAAAGACCAAGGACAGATGATTTTAAACTGACCAATTCGATTCATCAATACTGTGAAAGACATGATTCTGATGGGGCCAAATTTCGCATCACCAGAATCAGTGAAAAACGTTATATGCGCTCATCAAAATCTATATAAAATTGGACAAATTACAGCGCTTATATTACCTACTCAAAACTGCTTAAGGACTCGTGAAGCCCTCAGTATCTCTAATTTGACCAGTGCAGATACTCCAGTCACTACAATTCAAATTCAAAAGAGAAAGTTACACCATCACAAAAACGAACTAATGAAAGCAAGAGAAAAAACCAAAGCCCTATCTAATTCATGGTCCATAGTTACCAATGACATCACCCTTCCATTCCACCTTTGAAACCTAAATGCGGAACCTGTAACAAATCTGGACATGCAAAATGAAGCTTCTGCATACAGTTGTCGGAACTCTACAAATCACCATACTGCGGAAAACGTCTAGTTCTAATAATAAGAAGGGATTCCATTACCTTCTTCCTCAATCGCCTATGACGAGTTTTAACAGTTTCTCTCCGTGTTGGCTGCCTCGACGCTTCTATCGTCAGTGCCACAACTGCAAGGCAGGGTTTATCCAAAATTAGGGGAACAGCCTTCCATTGTGCCCAACGAACCTCCATAATTGTGCTTTCAATGCAATTCGAGCGAGAATGGAGTTGCAAGCAAGACTAACCTGGGCGAGCGGATGGCAACATGGACGGGCGGAAGGAGGGGGCGGCAGCAGCCAAGCCGTTGAATTCCGTGAACGGGGAGCTCCGCAGGGACAGCGACGCCATGGACGCCGTAGCGCCAGCGAGAGCCATTGCTGAGAATGGTCTCAGAAGGAAACGAAACCGTAATCCGGAAATGAAAATGAAAATGCAGCCGGCAGGAATTCCCACAATCTATTCTAGAATTCTGCAAGGGTGGGTGTGGCTTGGGATTCAGCGGAAGTAGACGCCTTATCCAACTGTGCGAGACGAAGTTCCCCTTCTCCATGTTCCCAAAGTTCCCATCATCAGTTCCCAACTGCTCCATTAGTGGTTCATTCTACAGTTCTTCCATCTTTGGAACCCAGCCAATTTGTTTTTAAGTTTGTCCTCTAAAAAGGACAATAGGATATAGAATATAGTAAAACAGTAAACTGATGTGTCCAAATAGTGTGTGAGCCAGTAATTTACCAAGGTTAGACTATTTTGAATTAGTGCACGTTGAAATTTTTCCACAATTCTACCGATTTTCACAAGAACAAGTAGCAATGTTACAAGAGGCTTTGTCTTGGAGCACGAGAAATGTGGGATGGAACAATAATGAAGGAACAATGTCTCTCTTTGTATTTTTTTAATTCTTTAATAAATAGCTCTATTTTTTTGAGTAAAGTAGCTACTCAATTTTTTTCACAAGAGCTTCTAACGGGTGTTTTTTGGAACAGATGCAACTTGTTAAAGAGTGCAAAGTTTTGCCCTAATAAAAACATTAGTAACTTCTATATAAGGCAATGCTAGAAGAGGAGGGGATTTTGCCACAAAAAATGTTGATGGGAAAAGTAGAGCACAATGAGGAGGTGCTTTTTTTTTTCCCCGCAAAATCTTTGATGAAGAGCAATATTGTCTTGCTTAAACCATTGGGGGGAAATCCTCCCTGAAGATGAATGCAATGTGATGAACACAATTTGATGAAAAAAATGTGATTAGATGAAAAATTAGAGCTTCCTCCCTTTCAAATAATAAAATTTTGTGGTGACACTAATTTCCCCCTCACTATTAGGACTATCATCACCAGTACAGTGAACCATCACAGACGTCTCCTTCACGGACTCCACTTGTTGCGTCCTGGTCGTTGGAGCTTCTTCACAAATCTGTTGCAGCTCAAATTCATTCTCTCTTAAATTCTTATTCTGATCTCGCTATTGCTGCTTTCCGCATCATGTCGACCGCCGCGGTGTTTAATGGCGACGAGGTCGCTCCTTTCTTCGGCTTCATCGGAGCTGCAGCGGCCCTCGTCTTCTCGTGTAAGCACTTTCGATTGTTTTTTTTTCTTAATTTTAGGTTTTCATTCGTGGTTTCGACGGGGATGGGATTTATGCACCCGCGGAGCTTATGGTTTCTCTAGTTGAAGGCATTGGGGGAGAGTCTGTTTTAGGGTTTCATATGCCGATGTCGCAGCAGGACCTGTTCTCCAAATCGGCATTTGGTTCGGAATCTTTGTGGAGAGGATCATTCGATTTTTGACACTGTAGGGTTTTTTTTGTCATTCTTTTTACTTCGGTTTCATCCTCGGTGTTGCAGCTGCCCTTGTGTTCTCGTTTATGCTTTCCTTCGTAGGATTCGTTTCTTGTTTTCGACGGGGAAGGGTTTTGGGATCCAGGAAACTTACTTTTTCTCCTATCTTGAGGTTTAGGGCATCACATATGTGACACACGAGGGAATTTCGTATCTCCGATTTAGGATTTTAAGGTTGGAATCCCATTCATTCCAGCTATTTGGAGGGGTTTTCGTTAGAATCGATTATATATTTTTTGCTGTTGTCCCCGTTTTTCAGAGGATTCCGAATCACTCCGATACCTATTATTGGGATACAGTTTGAATAAGTTATAGATGGTGAAGTTTGAAGTAGCACGGTTTCAATCACTACACTAGAAAATATTGACCGTCATATGGTATATAGTGTCACTCCTGGAAATATAATTACAAATGATGTCATCCAATCTAAAATATAAAGGATCCACGAGAAAGGGGTATCAAACCTCCCAGAATAATATTGGCTCTTGATTGGTTACTTTGTCGATACCAGATTGTATCTTCACCATTATTCAGCCACAAGGTTTGATATCCCTATTGTGTCAGTTTCGTGGCAGAGTCTGTTCTGTAGACCAGAATTTGTCTCTGGACATTCATGGTGAAGATTATTCAATGTGTCACCCTGTAGTTGTTGTAAATTTTTGACTAAGGTTACACTCGCGTTGTCTGAGAGATGATATTTGAGAGTAGGTATGAATACGGCTTTAGTCAGGAATCCTTTCAGTTTCTAAGCATGGTTGCATTTGGCGAGCGACTATTTAACTCGTTTCCTGAGGCAGAGAAAGCATTTCAATTGAAGGATTAGTATGACTTAGTAACTTAGTGTTTCGTGTTCTGGTTTACGGAGAGATCTTTCTTGCCTTGTGTTCTCGTTCTTCTCTACGACACGAGGATACATATTCTGAGTCCAGAGTTTCATTTCTGGTGTGTCTGGAGTTCTTTGAGAATCGCTCTTGCTTAGGCTATTGTACTCAGTAGATAGATGACTCTTCTCGTCTGAAATAATATTTTAAAGTACCATTTGTGTACTTTTTGAGAAGTTCGGTTAGTGGTGGAACCAAACTGCTAAATACATTATTATTTTTTGGGGTGTCTCGTGTGTTCTGCCATTCTAATGTTTGACAGTCATGTCAAAACCTAGCAGTGTGGAATATTTACTGTTCGATGTGTGACTTATTAAGTTTGAAGATTTATACTCACTGACAAGATTGTTGTTATTGTTACGACAGGCATGGGAGCTGCATATGGGACAGCCAAGAGTGGAGTGGGAGTGGCGTCCATGGGCGTCATGCGGCCCGAGCTGGTGATGAAGTCCATCGTGCCAGTGGTCATGGCGGGAGTGTTGGGTATCTACGGTCTGATTATAGCTGTGATCATCAGCACTGGAATCAACCCGAAGTCGAAGCCCTACTACGTGTTTGACGGCTACGCGCATCTTGCGTCTGGTTTGTCTTGCGGTTTGGCCGGTCTGTCTGCAGGCATGGCCATTGGCATTGTCGGCGATGCCGGTGTCAGGTACCAAATCAGCCCCTGATGTATCGTTGGCCGTTGGAATAATATGTATCCTGTGTGATCTGCTTCCTGTCCCAACTTAGAAGCTAGAATCTATTTCCATGAGGTGTTTTCGTTATGCATCGTAATTGAAGCCTCTCTTAGTTTGTAACGCTATCTCTGATTTGATGATGTGTGTCTTTGTGCAGAGCGAATGCCCAGCAGCCGAAACTTTTCGTGGGCATGATTTTGATTCTGATTTTCGCTGAAGCGCTTGCGTTGTATGGACTGATTGTGGGCATCATCTTGTCTTCCCGTGCTGGACAGTCCAGGGCCGATTAGGATACCAGCCAGTGAAATTGTACGTTACTAACAAATACAGTTTGTGCCCGATTGTGCAAGACTGTAGTGCAGGGGCCCTAAGAACTGCCCGGCAATGAGCCTGTGTAGATTTGTTTCCTGAAAGCAACAGAATGCACGCAGCCTTGGAGATCGTGACCAGTGCTAAAAGTACTGGAGGTAGTGTCATTGTATATTTGAATTTAATTGGATTTAAGAAAGTTATGCACCTGAATATTTCTGTGTTCGTGATGTCCAGTTGTATCATCGCATTCGTCTTCGTTAGTCATACCGGACTGCAAAGGAAATTTTTTCACCATTGATCAATTGTGATTTTGATTTTGATTAATTGCAATTCTCCTCTTCTACGGTAATGAGTCTGATCTAAACAAGTATTACCGGTATGCCATGTTTTATTTTGTATGACGGAATGTTTTATTTACCACTGATGGAAATTTGAGTTTATATTTGAAATCGGAGACCCTCATCTAGCTAGGAGAGGTTAGAAAATACAAAAGATATCAACTACATAATCAGGGGTGAGCTCTTTTTAACCCTTAACCCTTAAATGTCAAAGCGGACATTTTGGCTAATGAATGACAAGAGAATCTCCTATCTAGCAGAAGTGCAACTCTTCATCCTCTAAATTTTGTGTGGAAAGGGAAGATTATGAATAGTAGTTTGACCTCTAGTGAGCACTTTTGATTTGTTCAAAGAAGATGATGTCATCCGATGCCAAAAGGATGATTTCCATGAACACCAATCCGGTGTTCAAGGGTTAACCTTTAAACAACGGGCTCAAAACTATGGAAATCATTTGTTTTGTCACCATGTGAATTTTTGGATTAAAATATTGCAAAAACATTCATTGGAAGACAAACTATTGTAGATGATTTTTCTTTTTCACACAAAATTAGGAAGATGAATAGTTGCACTTTTGTCCTACATGAAGAGATTCTTTGTCATTCATTCTTTGCCAAAAAATGTCCTCGGCAGCGTTTTGGGGTTAAAGGATGGACTAGTGATTGTAGAAATCATCCCTTTGGTTATTGTGTAAATCTTTTGCTTTAAAAATTGCAAAAGCACTTGTTGGAAGTCAAGCTACTATAGAAGACCTTCCTTTTCACAACAATATTTTGAGGAGGAATAATTTTACTTTTGTCCTATTGGAAGGATTCTTTGCCATCTATCATACAAAAAATGTCCTCATCAACATTTAAGGGTTAACCCTTTATGTACTAAGAATTCATAGCCTTAAGTTGCCAACTTTAATTGATTATATTATAGAAAGTATAATCTATATAGAATTTTTTTATTATATTATTAACTTGAGTGAAGAACATTATATGCATTGGTTTCAAAAAAATAATTATTAAAAGAAATAAAAATCCCCATATAAACTCTTCAAAATTGCTAAAAAAACGTGAGACCCAATTTGGGCTTCTTGGTACATAAAGGGTTAAGGCCAAGCACATAAGTTAGGTCCCTTCATTGTCCTAAAACATTGTAGAAATTGATAGTAGTTCAAATGACCTTTTATATTGTTACCTTGATAAGAATTAAAATCTCATATATTTGTATTATGAATAGACTTTCAATTCTCCCTTTTAGATCCTCAATGATAAATGTTTAATATTAAACATTACTAATTCTTCATAACATTTTTTGTAAATATACCTCACTATATCTTAAAATAGCCAAAAAGTTGATAAATTAAATATATACTATTTTATTTATATTATAGTTATATTAGAAAGGTTTTTTATAGATTGAAATATGAAACTTATGTTGTTGTTAAAAGATAAAATAAATAAATACATTATTATTATTTTTTGAAGTGTATTTATGTGATTGCAATGTCTCTTCCTTTGTTGGTGTCAACATAACTCTTTTTTATTTTTAAAATTGATATTTCTTCATTGCAACACAAAATTATAGATAATTGTAGGTATATAGCAATTTGAAGTCCTTCTTTGTTATATGTTATAATATTGTATAATACTTGGGAGCAATGATATGGACATCCTATTTTGCCATTCAAAATAAATGTGTATAGTATAAATTATAAATGGCATTTTTTGTCTTGCATAATAAAGATTCAAATCAATTCTTATACAATTTCAATCAAGCATATCAAATTTGGGTTTAAAAAAAGCAAAATTCTATTTTTTAGGAATTATTTCATATACAGTTCATGGATTTACATGATAATTGATTGAAAAACATCAAGTGATGAATTTTTTATTTCAATTGCAATCATATGTAGGAAACATCTATATGCACATTTTTTATATTAAAAAAATACACCCTATTAAGTAACAAAAATATAATCTATGAAGAGGTATCATATGACCAAATCTTGTAAAATAAATATCTCTATAATGTAATAAAAGATGTGCATATAGATATTTCCTCCATATCAAAGTAATTTAATTAAAAAATTCATCACTGATGTTTTTCAATCAATTATTATGTAAACCCATAAATTTTAAATGAACAAAGTCATTCCAAATGGAGGTTTGTTTTATTTGGAATCCAAATCTTGATATACTTGATTGGAATTGTGCAAGAATTGAATGCTCTTTATGCAAGACAAAAAATGACAATTAAATTTTACATTATGCAAAATTATTTTGAATGCCAGAATAGGATGTCCATATCATTGACTCTGGGCACTGTATAAGGTAAGTATCCCATTCTAGACCAAATGGTAGCAAGTCCATTGAAGGTTGAATTATGTTAGTGGTGTACATTTCAGAACTTTAATGTCTATTACTAATTTAACATAGTTTAGCTGTCAATGGACTTTGCTCCCATTTGGTCTAGAATAGGATACTTTATCTTATTGTATAACCACCTATAGCTGATTATTTAAGCAATTCCATGCATATTCTAAAGCAATTTAAGGCAATGTAAATTTTTTGCCATGTAGGAAGATAGAAATCAAAGGGATTGTAAATTTATTAGTAATTTTATGCCTTGAATTGAGATTACTATGAGTTTTGGAAGCCAAAAGTTGGCCTAAACCATATTCAACATATAAAGTTTTTCAATTTTAATCATTTAAGAACTACTTTCCTGCTCACTATTTCCTACTTTCTTGCTTACTACTTCATGAAATGTGTCATGATCTTATTAATCCCAACCTTGAAAAGGAGAAGAAAACACATTTCAAGCTCTGGTTAGAAATCTCTTCAAGCCTTGGTTGAAAATAGATGCATCCTATAGGTCGCATATAAATCCATGGTTGGGAATGGATGGTTCTACCATTCATGTGTTAGAAATCTTTTACTCCCTACTTGTACTATATATAGAATAAAATAGAGGGCCATTTGTACATGTAATTGGTGATAGATGAGAACAACTTGCTAATATAAGAAGTGAATTAAGATAGGAATACCAAATAGTGACAATTTACCTAATGACATTACTTTTTAGGTAAAGCAGTGATTCTATAACTTAAATGTAAACATAGCATAGATAGCTTATCATTTTGATCAACAAAAATAAGCCATCTATAGTCCACCTACATTTAAACTCTGAAATTACTATCATTTGTAGAAACTGACACCATTGGGTGCTCCTACTTTAATCCCTAAAAGACCAAGTTGTATTTTTTGGCAATATAGAAATTTTGGTCACGTACCTATGATTGGAGATTTGTATAAATTAGGCTAAAATTTTAATAGAAGGTGGGAAAGAGGAATATCTTTCATATGAACAAAATTTTAGGACATTTTGAAAATGTGAGTCAAAAGTTATGACCTAATATGTTGTTGTTTTTCCGAATGGGCAATCCAGGCAAGTTAGAAAAATCACATTTTTCAGAAACAAATTTTTTTAATTGATTTTCTAGATTTCTATATACATGAAAAGCTTTGAACCATTCCATTTTGATTAATGAGTCAAAAGTTATGAGGAGTTTTAGTTTGTAGATAGTTATGGATTCTCTATTCTAAAATAAACTTTGAAGTCCTTTATTTTATTCAATTTTCAATTTTTTTTGAAAAGAATAAAACCATAGGATGTACATTGTTTATTACAACATTTAAAGCATTGGTATTGGCATCCTTCAATTTCATAAATAAATTGTTAACAACTTGGTATGTTGAATCATTTTCTACTTCTTTTTCTATTTATTATTTTTATCCTGTATGTTATACTATTCCAAATGATTTGAAAATTTTCAAGTGTGTAACCAACTTGCCTTGAAGAATGAATCCAAAGAAGCACCACCATTTGGGACATTGTTTCATAATGATTTGACTTTGTGAAGTGCAACTGCCCGATTATTTACAAGACCCCCAAAAGGATTTTGGTCACTTCAAACACTAATACCATGCAATCTACACGGTAGAAAATTTTGAAATTTTGTCCACGTCTTCTCAACCCAATGAACGACAAGATCCTATGATTACACGTGTCAAAAATTTGGTACTTGCACTAGAAATGGCAAGTCTGGAGTGTTTTGGGTGATAACATAGTCAAGGAACTTAAATTTAAGAGTTAAGGTAAACCAGCCTATGACAGGCCAACTGTCTAATGCAGACATCTACATAACGCCCCATTACAGTCCATTTCATATTTTTGCTTCTACAATTTAATTAGGTTGGTTAGTGGCCCACATTAGTGCATTAGGTGATTGTGATAGAATTAGTAATGACTGTCATAGGACACTTACACATTGTGAGTGTAAACTCATCATAAAGAGTTTTTTTTTTATTCCTTTGTGTGATGGCCACATTAAGAATTCTTGTGGTTGTGTTAGGAAATCTGAAGACTGCATTAGGTGGTAAGATGACCATCATGAAGACATGTTTTACTGATTTCAGATAGTCTACAGACTGTTTTGGAAAAATACTTAAAAAATTCATAACAAATTCCTACTTTGTCCAAAAACTAAAATTTTAACTGCTTCTTTCATTTCTCAAAGTTGTCTCTGCTAGAAAAAAATCTGATTTTATTTTGCTAATGGCAACATACCAAATCAGTCATTCTGCCTGTCATAGGCTGGTTTACCTTAATGGCTTCAAATGGCTTTACCTGATTGTTGAGATCGGTTGACTGTTGCTTTCACGGCACCACCACCGGCCACCTGGCCACCCGTTCCCTTCCACGGGTGGAGTCTCTCCCTCCCGCTCTTCCGCCACTCCCCTCCCGCTCTTTCCCCACTCCCCTCCCGCTCTTTCCCCACCCCCACCCGCTCTTCCCCAACCCGCTCTTTCCCCACTCCCCACCCGCTCTTCTGCCACTCCCTAGTCCCTACCCGCTCTTCCCCCATTCCCCACTCGCGCCAAGCTCATACATAAGCGAAGACCCTTGTGAGCTTGTTTCTCATCGAGAGTTTGGATTTTGCAACGTTGATCAGTGCTTTCGAGAGCTTGTTTCTGTTCCTGGGGTCTTAAGTGTGGATTAAGTCCAGACAAGCATCTTTCACAGTCAGTCGTCGCAAGCGCAAATCCTGCCAACTAGCAGACCGAAAAACGGGACGAGAGAAAAACTACTCCACCCAGCTGTTGAGACAGGTTCACACTATGTCCATGACGTTGAAGCCAATCGTGGTGACCCCTCTCCATCAGCTCCTGGCGCTCCCAGCACTGCTATGGAGTTGACCTGTCTTACTTCACCGCGCGCACGGAGGCAATGGCATAGAGGAGCGGGCGAAAACTTCTAGATGAATTTTATCGTTCAGCGCAAGAGCGATTTGTATCTGGAGAGTTATTTTCGTCCCTCTCAGACTGTGACTTCGACCAAGTCATTAGCCACCTTTCCCAGGAGGAGGAGAATGACTTTCCAGCAATGGACGATCTGGACCAGATTGAAGGTCATTACTCTGAAAAAGACCGTGTCTGCGGTTTAGTTCCTCCACAGTCGAGTGCCCTGGACATCCCGACCTCTGCGATTTTTGCTAGTCTACCCCAACTTGGTGTAGGAGATCGAAGTTCGGAGAATATTGAGCCTCATTTGAACTCGGCCACTGCGATCCCTTTTCAAAAGTTGGAGTCTCTTCCCTGAGCAGGTTCAGCTTCAACAACGTGTGAGTTTTCAGGATCGGTCGTCGAGTTGCAACAGAAGCTGCTCGAATCCGAGGTACGAATCTCAGAGCTGCAACAGAAGGCCGAGGTGGAAAACGAGAAATGGAGATCCATCTTTCACCAAGTAGCCAAATTGATGTCAGCTTCCAACTTGGAAGGATATCCAAGTGACCTTCAATAGAAGTTTTCATGTTTTTTTCTTAAAATCCAAGCGTTTTGAAGCCTGTTTCAGCAGGAATCCGGTAGGGTTATACCGTACTACAGAAGTTTGTGGTGCATCTTTTGGAGTACTCTACTTTCTCAAAGATGACAAAACGACCCAGCATGATTGTTTACGTGATGATTCGACTTTTTGAAAGAGCCTTTCCATTTTCGTGCAATGGGCAAATGGTTTGTTTGCACATTTTGGTAGATTTCATGTTTTAATATCTCCTTCATGTAGTGTTTTGCCAAGCAATGGTAAGTGAAATAAATCAGTTTGTGTCTCAGTGAAGACTAGAAATCACAACATTCTGAATTCAGTATTTTGACCAGGTTTATCACATAGCCTTCTTCATAAAGTGCTTTGGCCTTGGCATGCAGTGAACTTCTCTTCAATGCAATAATCCTTTTGCTGGTGTCGTGAATTGTTGTTGAGTCCCCACATAAGTTTAGGATCACTTCTCTCAAGCCTGAAAGCCTGGCTTATGTGATCAAAGCACAAGCAGTCATTTTAATGATGTAAAATCATGGTGTTCGTGATGCAGCGCATACAATACGCAGGCATTAACTGCAACCCTTGTACATCATTTCCTCAACGCACTGTCAATATCAATAGATTGGAAGCCAGCAAACGGAAATGAAACTCCCTCTTGTAACATTCGAAAGCGTTGCTAAGGAGGAACGATTTGAGCCCATTGCTTTTTCCTTTGTCATGAGAATCCAACTGGACGGTACAAGGTTGAATCTCTGCAACAACTGAAGATCAAACAGACAGACTTGTGACTAATTTGATTTGAGACCGGAGGTTCAAATTTCCACGACGATTGGGTGTGAGAATTACACTCCCATGGTACCTATTCAATGTTACAGTCTAGACTTCCAGAATGCATGTGATAATATAGAGTAATTTTTTAATGCTGTTTTCACATGTTGGGGAATTCTGTGACGATGTTCTCATAGAGTATTTAAGGTGGGTACACCCAAAACCGCCACTTTCTGCTACTGAGCCTAGTTACTATTATTGGACTGGTCAAATTTTCATATGTTTGTGTTGGCAAGTGAAAGGAGGTTCCAACGCACCAAAGAACATGGCATTTGGATACTGTGTGCAAAAGTTATTAAGGAGCAAAGTTTGGTTCTAAAAGCGTTTCTTCCACATAGGTACAGAACTGATTTCGGAGATCTACACATACTGTAGATGGTGGTTTAAGGTCAGTGGCACATTTGGGTGCACCTACCTTAGTTGGGGGTAGATCGCAAACAAAAGCATGAGAAAGTGTAGAAGACGTTCAACTAAGCATTGTGGAATCCAAATAAACCTTTACAAGTACAAAAATTAATACCTTTGAAATCAAGAAGGTGAATTTTTTTTGGAAGTTAATAAGAAGCAATTTAGTGGTTTGGATTATTCCACTAAAATCCAAAGGCTGATTCGTTTATTTAAAGCTTTACTTCATCCTTTGTTTCTCAATGATCACTATATATAATATATTCAAAAGATGCGAACACAATGTTTGTATTTCAAGTCCTCCCCCTCCCTTGGAAAAATCAAGAGCCATTGATATGAGTTTACAACGCCCCCCTAAATGCTATTGATCTTCTGAAAAAATCAAAGCCATTGATGATTGTGAAACAGACACTCTTGGCCATCCAAAATTTGGATACAAAATACAGATACAATATATGAATACAAAATGTGGATATGAAATACATACATATTTACAAGGATATGGATGCGGGTTTAAACTATGAGATATAGGATATGGATACTAATATGCTCACAGAATACAACTATAGAATATGGATATAGATTACATACGTATTTACCAAGCAAAATATAGATTTATTCCATATGGTTTGCAAGTTCCATAAGTTCCCTAGGAATACAAATGTAGACAGTTGGAGTGGGTTTCACATGTCAAATTCATGAATTCATTTTACACAAGGGGTTTGCTCAAAATTTTACAACCAGTAGGAAAATTATGTATACCCCCTTTTAGAAATTTTATAAAAGCTTAACAGTAAATGAAGTAATACCTTGGTATCCCTTTTGAAAATCATGTGTGGTTTTCTCTAAAATTGACAATGTCTCACTATGTACCCAAAAGTATTCTAATTGAATATTCTACATCTTTTCATTGAGAGATGGAAATCCTTTTAAAAAAAATTAACAATTGATATATCCATAGTTCACAAGTTCCAAACCTCTACATTACAATTACAAAATGAAATGAAATTTTAGAGGATATATTGTTGCATGTAAAAGTAACATTAGAATAAAATAGTACTAGGGGTTGTAGGAGTAAAAAGATGATCAAATCTCCTTTTACCGTTAGCAAGCTCCTCTTCAAGATAACGTGAATGTATATGCAATTTCTCTTTACAAATCAAAATGTGATAATATACATAATGATACTACAAATTGATTGAGTTTTCAATCCATGTGGTCCTAGGAATTGATGAATGAACAAATGACATGATGTTGCGTAGTTTATTCATTTGAATTTGATCCTAAAATAGAGAATGTGGTATTAAAAAATTTGATATTGAAATTGTCTATTTTCCAAGGTTTGACTAGTGAAGAAACAATGTGATACTCAAGAAGATGATATTCCATAGGCAATTTACAATGTTTTGGTGAAAGAACAAAAAATGCGATTTTGGATATAGCCATTCCCTATTGATATTTTGGCCAACAAACTTTTAAGTGATATTAGAAAAGGTGATATTAGAAAGAATTAAATTGATATTAAAGGAAGTGATATTATAAAATAAGGTAGGACTTTATTAATAATTAAGGTGATATTAAAGAAAATGACAATCTAGAGTTATGGTGTTATTAAAGAGATTGGTGTGTGCTCAGATCTATCTATCAACATAATATCAATGCAAGAGGGTTTTGCCATTGTGTTGTGTTTTGACGGATTGGCAAGAGGCAAATTATGATTGATAGTGCTTACTAGTTGTCGTGTGTAAATTTCTACTACTACTAACCAATACTAATATAGTGAGTGTGGATCCACCTAACATAATCTAAATGCACGGGGCTTTTGCCAAATCAACAAGCATAATTGTAGATTAGTACCAACCTCACCATCCTTGGCTCAGTAGGTCCTAACCGTCAATTATTCTTGATAACTTGGCTTGTTTTGCAATTACCTAGTCCATTGTGCAGAGACTTACGATTGTTGAACTATACTCCCTTCATAGCAACTCGAGGACCTATTCTCCAAATTACCAATGTGACTTGAAGCTTCAATCTGACTTTTTGGTGCCCATGCATGAGTTCCCAATTCTCTTGTATCAATTGTTGCTGTACAAAACAATGACACAAGGAGAACAACAAGGTGTTACCTCCTTGGGTATTCTATTTCACAATGCAACTATATCCCCCAAACTTTATGTTTTAAGAAAGTTTGTGGGGGGAGGGGTATAGATATATTGTGAAATAGACTACTCCGGGGTAACGCCCTACCATTTTGCATGTGCGATTTGTCATCACGTCAACATTGATCCGAAGATGTTTAATTAATGGCAATGAAGTCGCTCCATCTTAACCCCTGAACGTCCAGTGCATATTTACTAAAATCCAGACCCTTGTGGACTCATTTCAATCAAACTATCACCTAACAAGAGATCCACATAAACTAACCTTACCGATTGGTAGCAGTGATTTTTTTTCTAACAATTTGATGCAAAATTGCACCAAATTTTATGGCATGGCACCATGCCTATAGGAAAAAGTGGTACTAGAAAGGTGGAAAATTGCCATAAAACTTCAAATTAAAAAGAAATCTTGGATGAAATTGCTAGATTATGGATGAAAACTAAATTATAGGTATGTGATATGTAATAATATGATATTTTCTATCCAATATGTGGATGAATGTTGAAATTTGGAGCACCACTATAACATTCAATATTGCCACTTTGGCACTTCATTAGAAATGAAAAAATTAACCTTAATTGGTAGTGGAGATAAGCCCGGAGCTTCAAGAAAAGGGACACAACCTTTGACCATACTGTTGAAAAGATTATAATAGTCAAACAAGAAAGTCCTTAAATTTCAAGAGACAGGATCTCGTCGTTGGAGCGCTTAGGGTTTAAGTTTGGCTTCATCAATTAGAGTTGTTGTTGCCATGATCTTCTCTTGTATGGATCGCCGAAAACTCTTTCCCTTCTAAACTATTTTCATGTGTAAGAGTTCGATTTACAGATTGATGAAATTGGTGACTTGAAATTGTGCATTTGGATTTGGGGAGGGGACTGTGCACACTGTGCTTTGATTTGATGTTCGATGAGACTTGTGAAGATCTTTAATTTGGAGTGTTGAGGTTTGATTTTGAGGGCGACTTTGCAGTTCGTTTCAGTAGACGACTGATGAATTGCGTGTCGGAAAAGGAAAACATCGGCATTGCCCATTTGCCACATACCATTACTGTAGTTTGACTGGACAGGTTTGCTAGAGAGACTACAGTGAGAACCAAAATTTGGTTAAAATTGCGGTAATCCATTCAAATAGCGAGGAAGGGAAAGGATGAAATTGGACAATTCCATCAAATTGGGAGAATTCTAGGAGCCAAAAGATTGTCATTCATTTGTACAAAGCTGTAAAGTCTTGGAGTAGTTTAGATTTAGAGCGCACAGTCTAAACTTAAAAGTGATAAAGCTTGTGGAGAATTGCCAATTTTCATAAAATTCACTTTGAAAGAAGACAATGAATAGAAAAATGGTGTGCAAGAGTATTAACATTTAATAGAAAAATTCTATTTACATTGTAAAGATTGGTGGTAATACAATTAACTCTCTACAATTATTTGTTACCTCAATAAATAAATATATATATATATATATATATATATATATATATATATATATATATATATATATATATATATGTATAGGTAATTTTTTTATATAGTTACATTGGAGAGGGTTTTCCTAGATTGAAATACAAAACTTTGGTCAGTGACAACAATGACATCATCAAAAATACAATTACATACAATAAATATTATTATTATTTTTACTTTCCTGGTGTATTTGCAATGTCTCTTCCTTCACCGCAACTAATAGAATTTTCATTTTGATATTTGCAATTAATATCTCTTCTTTGCAGCGCACAATCATTGACAATTATGGACATCAATGTGTAGTCTTAGTTTGTCGCATGTAATAATAATACTTTATATATATGTGTTAGTTATAATGTTGTATATATATGTTATAGAAATCTTCTCTTTCCTACTTGTTCACATGTATAAGTAAGAGGATCAAGTGTACAGACAATTGGTGATGGATGTGAACGACTTGTTCACATGTATAAGTAAGAGGATCAAGTGTACAGACAATTGGTGATGGATGTGAACGACTTGTTCACATGTATAAGTAAGAGGATCAAGTGTACAGACAATTGGTGATGGATGTGAACGACTTGTTCACATGTATAAGTAAGAGGGTCAAGTGTACAGACAATTGGTGATGGATGAGAACGACTTGATAATAAAAGTATAAGTGAAACTAGTGTCTTCAAATGGATTCAGCAATTGTTGGAATTGGTCACCTGCTTTCACCATCTCGCCACCCATTCCCTTTCACGGGTGGAGTCTCTCCCTCCCGCTCTTCCCCCACTCCCCACCCGCTCTTCCCCCATTCCCCATTCCCCACCCGCGCCCAGTTCCTACTTAAGCGGAGATCCTTGTGAGCTTGCTTGACATCGAGTGTTTCGATTTTGCAACGTTGATCAGTGCTTTCGAGAGCTTGTGTCTGGGCCTTCCACCGTTACTTCCCAATTTCAGTCTACTTCTCTCTGTCTCCCCCTGTTGGCTGCCTCGAGCTTGATGGGAGCGCGAATTTTGGAAGGTTTGGGTTTTGCAGAACTTTGAGAGATCGGTAACAGTAGGATTGGGTTGTAGATAGGATCTTGTCAATATCTCTCTCCTTTTTCGTTGCAAGAGCGAATTCTGAGTCACGGTCGGGAGAGCATTTTGAACAGTCTCCCCAAGCTTTTCAAGGCGCTCCCTGGCCGAAAGGGTATCACAATGGGGTTAGACTCCATTTCTTCCAGAAGTCGCTGCCAGTTGACATCAGTGTCGTTGCGAACTAATGAGGAATTCTTGCGTTTGTACAATAAAGTGATGCAACCTATGGATTTAGGTTTTCAAAGTCCTAGCCTTCCTGGTTTCCCGCATCGTAGACAATTAAATTTTGGTCGATACTTTTGTACTCGATTCGAAGGAGGAATACAGAATTTTGATCGCCTGCTGAAGAGAGCGGAGAAGTATGCCCAGTCATCTGAACTTCTACGTGGGACCGTGCTCAAATTGGAACACGAAGTCGTTTCTATACTACGGAGTCTTTGTGACGGAGATTGGGGTGGTCTTTCCATATTTGGCCCGTTTTATTCCTTGTTACCCTTAAATGAATTTCTCGAAGTTTTTGTCGAATCTGTATCTTCGGAGCTCGAGTCGGCACACAAAGTTCTGGTGTCGGCACTTGCCCTCCTCTCTTTGGTGTACCAGTATCTCATCGGATGCGTGGACAAGGGGGGTGCCAAAACCTATTCCCCGGGCTCCTTCTTGTTCAGACTCATCTTCGTGGCGATAGTACTGTTCCTGGGGTCTTACGTCTGGATTAAGTCCAGACAGGCATCTTTCACAGCCAATCGTCGCAAGCGCAAATTGGGAGATGAATCGGACGTCCCTAAAGGAGTGTACCAAAGAGCCGTGAAAGACTCGAGGGGATCAGTCACACATTACAAGTACGAGCCCAGATTCAAACCACTCAGAGAGAAAACAGAGTCCGGCACCTCGGTGGAGTTCAATTGCCTTTCTCTCGGTTCTTACGACACCCGCCGTGAGGCCGAGATTGTGCGTCACATAGCAGCGGTCCTCTACGGGAAAGAGGAGGGTCGTCCTGTCCAGGTTGAGGATGGGCTTTGCCTTCCCTTTCCATCCGTGACCGATCAAGAGAAGTGCCCTCCCTCTGGCAAGGAGAAAGCAGTCTGGGTGACACATAAAACCAAGGAATTGTATGCAGAGCTGCTGGAGGAGAAGGCAAGTCTAAGAGAAAAACTACTCCACCCAGCTGTTGAGACAGGTTCACACCATGGCCATAACGTTGAAGCCAATCGTGATGACCTCTCTCCATCAGCTCCTGGTGCTCGCAACACTACGATTGAGTCGACCTGTTTCACTCCACCACATCGAGGCTATGACGTAGTAGCGCAGGCGACAACTTCTGAATCCCATGGTTTAGGGCAAGAGCCAGCTATTACTCCAGGGGTAATTTCGGCCACCTACTCAGACTCTGAGATCGACCGAGCCGTTATCAGCATGCGCCAGTGGGAGGGGAACGACTTTGCAGCAGTGGATCATCTGGACAATGTTGTAGGTGATCACCCCGAAACAGTGGACTATCTGCAGAAGGTTGTAGGTGATCACCCCGAAACAGTGGACTATCTGGACGAGGTTGTAGGTGATCACCCCGAAACAGTGGACTATCTGGACAAGGTTGTAGGTGATCACCTCGAAACAGGCACTGTTTTCGGTTGTGAGTCTACTTCATTACCTCCACAGTCGAGTGCCTTGGACGTCCCGACCTCTGCTGTTTTTGCTAGTCTACCCGAACTTGGTGGTGGAAATCAAGGTTTGGAGACTATTGAACATGATTTGAACTCGGCCACTGCGATCCCTTTTCAACAGTTGGAGTCGCTTCCTGAGCAGGTTCAGTTTCAAGTGCGTGTGCCTTGTCAAGAGCAGTGCCCCGAGGAATTTGGAGGATCGAGCGTCGAGTTGCAACAGAAGCTGCTTGAATCCGAGAAAGAAAACTCAGAGCTGCGGGAGAAGCTACGTCAATCCAAGCAGAAGCGACGTCAATCCAAGCAGAAGCTACGTCGTCAATCCAAGCAGAAGCTACATCAATGCAAGCAGAAGCTACGTAGTTCCGAGAAAGAAAACTCAGAGCTGCGGGAGAATCTAGGTCAATCCGAGGTCGAAAATGAGAAATGGAGATCCATGTGTCGCCAAGGGAGATCTGTGTTTAGCCAATTAGCCAAGTTGATGTCGGCTTCCGACGAGGACGGAAGTCCTGTTGACATTCAGTAGAAGGTTTAGTTTATTTTGGAGAAGTTCAAGCGTTTTGAAACCTGTTTCATCAAGAGTCCATTAGAGTTATACAATAAATGTTACTTCGATCAGAAGTTTGTGTTGCACCTCTTTGAGAAGTCCACTTTCTCAAGGATGTCAGAACGACCGAACACGGTTGTTTAGGTGATGTCAGTCTCGCTGTGGATTTAACCTTTTGATAGAAGCTTGCAGTCTAGTGCAGTAGGCAAACAGTTTGTTTGCACATTTGAGTAGATTTCATGTTCTGTTTACCTCAAGTATTTGTTTGCCCAGCTTCCATTGAAATAAATTTGTTTGTGCCTCAGTGAGGACTAGAAAATGCAGCATTCTGATTTCAGTATTTTGACCAGGTTGGTAACATAATTTTCTGCATGAAGTGCTTTGGTGATGGCTTTATTGGCTTACATTGACTCTTGCTCTCTGCAATGCAATAGTGTTTTTGCTGGTGAAGTGAACTGCTGTCAAGTCCACATAAGTTTAGGATCCCTTCTCCCGTGCGCCTTATGTCAAGAAGCACTAGTTGCAAATCCTTGAAGTCGTTTAATGATGTAATTTTCTTCACGATGATCTTCGAAATTCCTTCTTATTTCACTTGTTGGTGCCGCATTAGTGTCTCAATCCTCTCGTATTAAGTGTTGCTGTCCGGAACAGCGATTTGCATCACGTCAACATCCGGGCGCGGTATTTGATGGTGATGACGTCGCTGCCTTCTTTGGCTTCATCGGAGCCGCTGCTGCCCTCGTCTTCTCCTCTATGGATCGCCGAAAACTCATGATTTCTCTTTCTCGAAGCTTCTATTGCGAATAGCTGGATGTACAAATCGATGAAATGAACGAAATTTTGCATTAATTTTGGGTTTCGGGGATGGGAGTGTGCACGTGTTTTGATTTGGAGGTTGAATAGACTTGTGAAGATATTTGGAGTGTTGATGTTTAATTTCGAGGTGACTTGGTGGTTAATTTCAGTAGATGGTTGATTTGTGCGTATGCAACTTGGTTGATTTGTGCGTATGCAACTCGGGTATTCAAGCTTGTTATCGGGCAAAAGTAAGGCAGATTGTTGTGTCTAAAAAGAAAGTTATTTCAAATTCTCAGTGGCCAAGAGCAGGAAATTGAGGTTTTGATACTCACCATTTCGAAATATTGTCTTTGGTACTTAGAATTTGCTCCGAGTATGATCTTGTTTTGACATTTTTGGTTTGTTCCTTTTAGGCGTTTCATGGCTCTGTATCATCAGCCATTGCACCGCTATCCAATTCACGGATCTGGATGTGGCTCTTTCGTGATTCACGAGTTAAATCCAGCTTGAAAATGAAGTGTCGTCCCAACCTCAGCGTAATTAAGTCAGAATTTCTGGCTCTGTTTTCGATTCTACAGATTCCTCGTTGAGGTCTTGTTTATTTTTCTTGCGTCTTCAGACATCTCCTGTTTGTGGTATTGTTCTGAGTGAAGTACTCAGTTGATTGGAGTTTATACGTGACTTTATTTTATGTGAAACATTATTGTTTCGGTACTATTTGAGTCCTTTTCAGAAGTTTGGTTCGTGGTAGTGTATCCACCTACTTTTGTTTCTTTTGTCCTGCCATTCTAATTTTGATTGTCAAATCAAAACGTAGCGGTGTGGAATTCTGTTGGATGTGTGACTCTTTAAGCTTGAAGATTCCTAGTAATTGACAAGAATGTTGTTAATTGTTGAGACAGGCATGGGCGCTGCCTATGGGACAGCCAAGAGTGGAGTGGGAGTCATGGGCGTCATGCGACCCGAGTTGGTGATGAAGTCCATCATGCCAGTGGTCATGGCGGTATCCTACGGTCTGATTACTGCTGTGACCATGAGCACTGGAATCAACCCGAAGTCGAAGCCCTACTCCGTGATCGACGGCTACGCACATCTTTCGTCTGGTTTGTCTTGCGGTTTGGCCGGTCTGTCTGCAGGCATGGCCACTGGCATTGTCGGCGATGCCGGTGTCAGGTACCAAGTCAGCCTCTGATGTATCGTTGGCAGTTGGAATAATATGTTCCCTGTGTCATCTGCTTCCTCTCCAACTTGGAAACCTAGATCGATTTTGTTTTCATGCAGTGTTGTCTTTCTGCGTCGTACGGATTTCAAGCGTGTGCATAACTGTCAACTCTCTCTCTGCTTTGATGATGTGTGACTGCAGAGAGGAAGCCCAGCAGTCGATTCTGATTCTGATTTTCACTGGGTATGATTCGTGGGTATGATTCTGATTCTGATTTTCGCTGAGGCGCTTGCGCTCTACGGACTGATTGTGGGCATCATCTTGTCTTCCCGTGCTGGACAGGCCAGAGTTTCAACCTTCGTGACGGAAACAACTCGTCCAAAACTTTAGAGCAGTGACCTAGAAATGGGTGTGCGATCGACGAGCCTGTTTGTCGATTTGTTTCCTGCAAGAAACGGACAGTGCACACAGCTCTTTAGATTGCGATCAGTGCAAAGAACACTGGTAAATATTGTAATTGCACATTTTGGTTTTGTGAAAGTGATCCAATCTTTGACACAGCAGCATACTTGATGTTCAATTGAGCGATTGCATTGCAGCTCGAGGTTGGCTATAATTTGTTTACAGTACACTTTCTTGTATCAGTTGTGCTTTGCCTTCAACTCTGTCACTGCTTCTGTGCCTGTCATGAAGAATATTCCTCAAGTGATGAGCTGAGTTTGTGACCGACACAACAACACTTCTACACTGAATAGGGTTTTTAAGGAGACCCATATACTAATTAATCGACATTACACACTATATAAATATCTACCTTTATTGTACATCAATAGTTATTCAAGTGTCTGGGAGTTGTACATCTTGTTTCAAACATCTACATAATTCCACAATAAGTCATTTTAATTTTTTTTGGTCCCCTTCACACCCCTATTTAGTGTACATATTCATACAATTTTGGTTCAATGCACATCTTGTTTCAAACATCTACATAATTCCACAATAAGTCATTTTAATTTTTTTTGGTCCCCTTCACACCCCTATTTAGTGTACATATTCATACAGTTTTGGTTCAATGCTGGAAAACCTAAAGTCAAAGATATGTGTGCAGTAGAATTTCAAATAAGCAGTAGGACTGGGACTAGTTAGATACATTACATTAGAGAGGCTATTACAATAAGGGAGGGTCATTTGCATTCATGATGTTTTTATGGAGTTACAAGCTAAGAGAATAAAGAATGATTCTTATTTCAATTGCCAACAAAATCCCAGCTGATCCAAAACAAAAGACAATTTAATAGGAATCATGCTCCGATGCTATAATATATTTCATTAGGGAAGGTTGACTCTAATTTAGATTGGTAATGGGAAAAATAACCCTTTGTATGCCTCCCTCAAATCTCAGCCTTTCAACGTTTCATTAGAGTGAGGGTTTGAAGTTTGTCCTAAAAGTGTATGATATTAACTTACCAAAATCACACTATTTTTGAATTAATTTATGTCGAAATAATTCTGTATTTTATCAATTTCCACAGGCATGAAATTCTGCGGTGAAACTAATTTTCTACGTGCCTCTGAAATCCCCTTATTAGGACAAATCAGTGCAGTGTGCGCGGTGATAGGTAGGGTACGGTGATAGGGACGACCCGGTGATAGGAACGACACTTTGCGGACTTCACTTGAAGCTTTGGCACGTTGCATACAGATTTGCGAGCTTTCTTCATCACCGTCATTTCCCGTGAATCTGTCCTCCGGAGCGCAAGCTTCACTTCGAATTTCGAATCCGCTGGCCGTTGCCGCACTCGTAGCAGTCACATAAATTTCTCGTTCTGGTTTTGCTATCAGGAACAGCGCGCTGCCATCATGTCGACATCCGCGGTGTTTAATGGCGACGAGATCGCTCCGTTCTTTGGCTTCATCGGAGCCGCTGCTGCTCTCGTCTTCTCGTGTATGGATCGTCGAAATCCCTTTCCCTTTTGTTTCTGGTAGTTGGAGCAGATTTAGGTGGTGCAGATTTTGGAAATGGCTCTGAATTGTTCATTTAGGGTTTGGGTCGGGAGTTTTGCAATGGTGTAAATTATAAGACTCGTGAAGATCTTGTGATTTTGGGTAATAGAATTCTCCGCTATACTGTAGAGAGGATTTTAATATGTAGACAAAGGTTTAGTAGTTCGGTCAGCCGGATGCCGTGGTGGTCAAGCTTGGAATTGCGCGGAGTATTGTTGGTACAGGGATAGCTACTTTGAATTTGCATACAACGACAGATTGGAACGCAATTCGAAAAATCCTGCCTGCATAATAGTGGATGATCCTCTTTTGAGAATGATTTAGATCCTGCTTGCAAATCGAGTGTTAAACCTAACTTTTTCCAGAGTATGTTTAACAGTTTAGTGTATGTTTTTCCCGTCTATTTACTGGCAAACGTCTGTGTGTACAGGCATGGGCGCTGCCTATGGGACAGCCAAGAGTGGAGTGGGAGTCGCATCCATGGGCGTTATGCGGCCCGAGCTGGTGATGAAGTCCATCGTGCCAGTGGTCATGGCGGGAGTGTTGGGTATCTACGGACTGATTATCGCTGTGATCATCAGCACTGGAATCAACCCGAAGTCGAAGCCGTACTACGTGTTTGACGGCTACGCGCATCTTGCGTCTGGTTTGTCTTGCGGTTTGGCCGGTCTGTCTGCAGGCATGGCCATTGGAATTGTTGGAGATGCCGGTGTCAGGTACCAAGTCAGCCTCTGATGTATAGCTGTCAGTTGTGCTAACATGTTTCGTGTGTGATCTGCTTCCTCTCCAACTTAGAAACCTTGAATTTATTTCCAATGAGGTGTTTTTTGTTCTGTATCATACTTCAAGCCTGCGTTAGTTTGTAATGATAATGTGTTAGTTGTGTTCGATTTGATGAAGTGTGTCTGTTTGTGCAGAGCGAATGCCCAGCAGCCTAAGCTTTTCGTGGGCATGATTTTGATTCTGATTTTCGCTGAGGCGCTTGCGTTGTATGGACTGATTGTGGGCATCATCTTGTCGTCCCGTGCTGGACAATCGCGAGCTGACTAGGTTAGCATCCAATTTAGCTTTTATCTTATTTCTTATGAACTCCCTGTACCTACTGCAAGGGATTCTTCAGAGAAGGGGATAACCTGAATCTGTGAGATTATTGTCAAGAGTAATTCAGCTGGAGCATTAGTTCTGCATGACCTTGACGGTTATGGACTCATGGTCGTAAGTATTACAGGCTATTCTTTTGTACGTAGAATCAATGTTACAATTTCAATTTGTCCATATTTATATCATCTTGTTGACCGCAGCTTGTGTTGACTGGGTTTTCTTCCCTTGATATAAGGTCTTATTCTTCGCTTAAAGACTTGGTGGATGAGTTTGACCTCATAAGCAAGCTGTGGTTCATATCTATGTTTTGATATCGGGGTCACTGAGGGCTCCTTTGCTGCAAAATGTTTGAACCAAAGAGTCCTTGTATTTGCAATTATGGGAAGAGGCGCAGAATGATGGAACATGAAGTATATACTGCCATCCATGCCGCTCGCCTTATCACTGGATTTTTGCACAACCTAGTGCATTCAGGAGATTTTATTGTTTAGTTAGAACGCTTAACTTAGTTCGTACGTATGATATCAAAGTCGTCGACAATACCAGTCAATATATCCAAGCAACCCATCATCGATTGACTCATCTTAACAAAATTTACTGCTGATGAGACTCACATCATTTAATCTGGAGTGGTGTAATTCAGCAATCGTGACCTTGATATTCTAGAGATTAAAGGCCAGGCTAGCCTTCTTATCCAATTTCACAGTTAATCAATGTCTGGTCTGACGGACACGAGTGATATTTCTCTTTGAAAACAGGGAGTTTGTGAAGATGCTTACCCTAGGGCTGTGGACCCCCACGATGTTGCAGCGTACAGCAAATGCGCACAATTCCACAGGTTCCGCAATTTTCCTGTCTTCTGTAGCTCTGAAAACGCCGAAATAATAGCTGTCCCGAATGCACAATACATGCGGACACTCATCCAAACTATCTCAGAAGGAAACTTTCCGCAATAACTTGAGGCAGTAACAGCAGTAATATGGCAGGGTGGATCAATTGGAATTAAGGGGAACTGAGTTTACCTTGCTGAAGTTCATCTGGGTTCATACTCTGCAGGTTCCAGATTTGTTGTCAAAGTCACACCACCCGTAGTAATTCATCACAGCAAAATGGTCAAGTATACTTTCTAGGGTGCTGATCATTCCTTAGCTAACTAATCCTGCTCTGGCTAATGAAAAAAGTGAGAATTAATAGCCGTTAAATGTGGAATGAACATGTTCGGACTATGAACCTTGCTTTGGGGAAGAGAAGAAATAGAGCGGGCCACGAAACAAGCAACACCATCCACAATGTCTTGCTGAGTTATCACCACATAACCTTCGCTTGTTCCGAGTCCATCTCTTTCTTCCTTTGCCGGTATTTTGTCATCCGACACAAACAACCAAGCTCCTGCCTCTTGATCTGCGCTACATCAACATATATAAACGGAGTAACAGTTGTAATGGCAGATGTCCCTTCCTTAGGGTCCTCCAGTTTTTCAACAAATTGGCTGAAACAGAATTCATTAAGAATTGAACTTAAAGAAGAGTAGATTTTGGACGTGAGGAATGAAATGTATTCCATGTTGAAGACTTTCAATGCTGAGTAAACATAATTTAGTCGTCTTTGTTAATCATTTGTGTAACATGATAATCACCAATTGGGTCAAAGTTTCTCTCTTGTTGTGATTGGCCACTCATGAGTTTATCCTGATTCTCATTCAATACCCATTACTCAAGGATTTGAAACCCACTAGTAAGAGGCACTTGGGCGAAGAGTGCATTATTAGAGATTGCCTCCAAACACTCAAATCTCATAACACATTACCTTGTGCGCCATAAGAATTGGTGCAAAGGAGTAGGAAGAAAGTTTGTAATTTCACTGCAATGTAATACGACTCCCTGTAGAAGAAGGCAATTTCAGAATAGCATTCTAAAACTCCGAAGCAAGCTTAGTTTGAAGCATCGCGTTAAGCTTGGTAGCGTACCTGCAAATTGCGGAACAGGAATTGCAAACTCTGACACCATTATTGTACTCAATATTGTCATAATCATGATGATTCTAAGCAAGTAACTGTTGGCATGGAGATCCGTAATCAATTGTCCATACCTCCAACTCCAAGCACCGAAGAATCAAGTGGTTTTGCACCCTCGTTGCTCGCTAATTGTTCAAGAAACTCGGGCGACGACAGCTTGTCTCTCAGTTGGTCATACATCTGGTACCATCAGAACCCCACATGATTGTATCTAGAGATCTTGCTACAATTGACAATCATGATACAACGACTGTCGAGACTTGCGTTCTACAATAACATGCGATTCTGCAATAAGAGGTGATTCTCAAACGAGGCTTCAAATGTGTACGTGTAGTGGAAGTGTTTCTGATAAGAATTTGGAGCTCAGAATTGCGCAGGGGCTTGACATGGAAAAGAAGGACGAGAATCTCGCATTTGAAGTTATGTCAGAGAGTGAGACTTACGTTCGACAATCAGGTGTGAGGCTTCAAGACTCTAAGTGGAGGGAAAGTAAGTTTGTTGAGAATTTGGGGTGGTTCAGAACCGTGGAGGTCTTGAAATGGAAAGAAGGGAGAGAATCTTGCGCTTGAGGTCGTGCACTCTGATATCCCTAATGCTCCTGAGAAAACCCTAATTCAGTTGCACTTGATAAGAAAACAGAGAGGAATTTGTGTCAGTGCTGCTCACATCAAGGGTACCAGGCTCCTGGCATAATTCTGTGCTTGCAGAATCGGAATTGAGGGTTGCTGCTGCGGCATCATCATCAGCGGCCAGTTTCAGATCCTCGATCATTTTCTTATAAACCTCTACACTCTTGCGCAGCTTGTCATTCTCCAGCACCTCGGCAGCGAGAAGCGCCTTCAACTCCGTCTCTTGTTGCGCCGCCCAGGCTACCGTCACCACCGCCTCCGAAACCTCCTTACCCCCCATCAATCACTCCTGCGATCCGGCCTCACTTGCTTCTTCTCACCAACTCGAAATCACAAACACTATTGTCTTTGCTGTGAAAAATGCAAATGCTATTTCTAACAGTAAAGTGGATCTCCACGCTATGCGCAAGAGAACGGCATACGCAAAATTCATAACTTCCCTTCAGCCCTGACGTGCTTCTACGGGTACACCCATCGTACTGTTCCTCTAATAATACATAACAAACATAGTAAACAGGAAATGTTTTGGATTCAATCAATGTGAATGAGAAGGTGAGATGCTACTTCTGTTTGTTCAAGAATGTCAAACCGGGAAGAAGCTATTGGAGTGATTAATGTCATGAACTGCCCTTCTCAGAATGAATGAGGTATGTCGAAGAAAGAAGATGTTCGAGGATCGGAGCATTTTGGATTACCTTGAATTAGCAAACAGGCCAAAGGTATTCGAAGCTCCTATCAACAATGGTTTGAGGCGAATCGACCGCTCCAAAAGGGACTTTTTCATGACCAGGAGACTTGAAAACCTAAAATGGAGAAATTAGGGCTTACTGATACAATGATTTGGCATGAAAAGGACACCAACATTCATCGCTATACGGCTATTGGGGAATTGAGTTTTGGTATCCAAAAAGTATTTTCATGTTCCCAAATTTGGCACATTGGGTCAATAGTCCAGGTCCTGAAGGCTGAGTCGCACCAGAGACTACTAACTCTTAAGTTCAGGTTATGATTCTGCGCACTGGAATTCGATGGTGTGTAGTGAATTTTCGTGTTCTGAGATTCCATTGCTGCAGCGCATCTCGTTGAGGGTGTTTCTGTGGTGGAATTGGGCGAATTGGTTCCTTTCTCGATCCGTGAGGTCCAAACCCTAGTTTGGGTTTAGGGGGGTTCGCAGAGATGGAGCAGCGGAAGGCAGTGACGAGAGTGGTACCGCCGGCCGAAGATTCGGCAAGCAAGAAGGGGCAGCAGCAGCAACAACAACAATCGGTTCCGGCGGTGTTGCCCGCGGAAGCGTACACGACCGGGGGAGTGAGGAAGAAGAAGTTCGAGCCGAAGGTCCCGACGCGGCGATTGAAGAAACCGTCCGCCATCCTGAAGGACGAGCCAGGCGAAGGCTCCGGCGAGATTCCCAAGGAGCTCCAGAAATTGCTGCAGCAAGCGGAGACTGATGGCCAGAGAGCGTTTCGCCCGAACCAACGCACTTCCAAGGTCGCCTTCGGCTTCGGCGGCTTCTCGTCTGGCACCTCTGCCCCGTCCGCCGGATTCCAACACAAGGGATCCAGTGGAGGAGGTACTGGTCGTGGTAGTGGTAAAGGAGGTGGAGGAGGTGGTGGAGGAGGTGGTGGAGGTGGAAGTGGAGGTGGAGGTGGAAGTGGTGGTGGAGGTGGAGGTGGAGGTGGAGGATCTAGTCGAGCCTTTGGGAAGCAAGAGTTTATGCAAGTCGACGGGCTGCACTCCAAGCACCAAACATCCGGCAAGAACGTCGAAGTCTTCGACTTGGAGCGGTACTTCCCCGTGACGCTCCCTCTCCGGAAGCCCTTCTCCGGCGAATCTCGCCTCGTGGACGACGCGGAATTCGAGCAACCCGAGGACGGGGTTCACGAGGACGACGAGGACGCGGTCGAGCCCGCGGAGGAGCTCGGTCTCACGGAGAACCAGGAGGACGACGTGCTCTTCTTCTTCCAGCTGCCCCAAGGCCTCCCCCTCTCCTCCAAATCCAAGTCCACCACCGCAGGTTCCGCCTCCGCCAAACTCGAGGATCTCACCCAAGGAGGCGCCATGGGCAAGCTGCTAGTGTACGAAAGTGGAGCTGTGAAGTTCAAGGTCGGAGATGTGATCCTAGATGCGTTGCCTGGAACGGAATGCACGTTCGCGCAGGAACTCGCGGCGGTTAATACCACGACTAAACGGTGTGGGTTTCTGGGAGAAGTGTACAAGAGAGTGGTGCTGACGCCTGATATTGATAATGTATTGCCTGACATCACCAACTTGAGCACCTAACCCTAAACTCAGAGTGCTTCACGATGAAGAGGAGAATGCAAATCCACATGATGCACTAGTGCTGACGACAACGAAGAGCAATTCGCAATGTGCTACGTCTCCGAGCTCCAGGTGATTACAACCTCTCCTAAACCCTGAACCCTAAATCTGAAATCTGAACTCTGAAACCTTTAAGATTGTTGCTTTGAGGCGCTCATTTTCCCATGCTCGTTACCTTGTCATGCTGTGATAGTTACACGGTGTGATATGTGGTGATTCTTGGCTCCGGGCAGCTCATGCAGATTGAGAGGGAAATTTGATGTTCACAATCTCCCTTAAACCCTAAACGTCTGGAATGCTTGCATTGATTCTGAGGTAGAGGATACTATCTGCGTCATTTTAAGAATTTAAAGCAATATGTAGGAGGAAGTTTTTAGGGACATCACCATGGAACTGTGGAGAGATCACTTTGGATAGAAGAGTCAAGTTCTTGAGATCAAGCTTTTATCACTACGTATGATTTTTCTTATGCAATTTCGAAGGCAGGTTGTAGACAACTATTAGTGACCATAGGCTTTTAGCAAAATCCTCTTTACATTTTCTACATTACAAATCTTGTCAAGTCTCAGAGAGCAATTGGTGATTCTTAACTATGGTAGCTTATCCTGATTGCAAAGGGAATTTGGTTTTCACAATCTCTCTTAAACCCTAAACCCTTGAAAATCTTGCATTTCGTCTATTCAGCTGCATGATTTTCCAAGTCTCAGAGCAATGGAACCTTTTTTGAAGCTGTGACAGCAACATGGCGATCGTTGAAGTATAATGGGGTGATTGTTGGTCATGGCAGCCGATGCAGATTGGGAGAGAGCTTGGTGGTACCAACATCACAAGAAATTGACACCATGGTACTGTGGTGGAATGCATCAATGGTTGTGAAGTTAAGTGATTGAAATGCAAGTGGTATCGAGGATGTTGATCATTTGCAAAAGATTGCTGAGCATCACTGTGTTGGAGCCAACCTTGGATTTGTGAGGATGCAAAGAAAGCCATTGTAGTAGTAGACGGTAGCTCAAGTGCATGTTATTAGAGCACTGATAACGGATAGGTATGCCACTTGTAAATTAGGTACACTTACATGCTGAAAAGAATACAATGAACACCAAAATGGTGGATTCAAATAGTAGCACACATTCAATGACATTTTCTGATGGATTCCTTCCATCTCCATTCATGCTTATAGTATAGGTGTTTGCATTTAGGTAGAGTTGATGGTAGGTGTTTATACTTTAGTATTGGACAATTTGGAAAAAATTGCAATTGAAAGGTACTTGTTGTTTCTAAGTAACTGGATTTTCAAATTGTAACTACTTTGGAAATTATTCCAAAAAACTTCACTGGTGTAGGTTTTTCAAGATACCAACCCCATTAGCGTTTATGCACATGTTACCAATAGGTAAGGTATCTGATAATGAATAATTTTTGAAATTTTGAAAAAGATTTTCAAGAGATTTAAAACCATCAAACCTTCATGTCTTGATACAAAATAGTGATGTGAACTTCTGAAAAAGAAAAGCCTTAACCCTGAAGCGCTCTGACGTCCAAAAACTGGACGATGAACAGAGTCTTCGATGCACAGAGAAATAGGAAATATCATTCATCCATATTTTTCTGGAGTTCAGAAGTGAATTGATAGTTTCATTGGAGATGATGGCGACACGTCTTTCAAGGAAAATTTACTGAAAAACATTTCAAGATGTTTCAGCTCCCCAAAATTCAGTTTCATCACTTAGATGGTCCGTGATTTTAAAAATCCGATCATATGGTTTCACAACATCATGAGAAACGAAGAGAAACGTCGGTGGTTAGCCACGTGCCAGATAGAGAAGTCCAATGTAGCGATGATTGCACAAGATGGCTCTACAAAAGAAATAATACAATCAATGGAGATACAAAAACATTATCTACTATATATATATATATCATGGATTGCAAAATTATCACATACATAAGATTTCAATAAGTTTTGTGAATTCCTTCCAAATGTTCAGATCGTTGTGGTAAGAAAATAGTTTCATCTTAATTACTGGTACCCACACTACAATTGGGACATCCTTCAATAGTGAAACTGCCAATATTTTGAATAGAATGATTTCAAACCAGAGTAGGAAGTGGTTGCAATAGAGTCAAACCTTGGGAGGTTGGCAAGAAGAAAAAAAACTATCTTATAAACTATGATCTGTTACAGCAGGCTCAATTGCTCATGCACCTTTCACGCAACAGATTCTATCAAAGAATAAAGAAATGACAAATAAAGGATCATCAGAGTACTCACAAAAGATACAAAGATAGAACCAAGACCTTTCTCATGTCTATTCCAATTGGCAGTCTTCACTCAAATCGCCTTAGGATGCTGCCCATTTTGCCACAGTTGGTGTTGCAATTGACACGTTTCGAAAATCCAAAAGATTTGCTGCAAAATTACACGAAGTAAACGTAATATCCTGACAAGCTCCACGATGCAGAAGGACTGAAACAAGCACTCTACGTTCAGGCATAAGCAGTAAGAAAAATTAAAAAGTAAGCACAGACTGGCTTCGACAACAGCCGTGCCCACATAACGAGCAAATTAAGGAAAAGATAAGTGGCAGTTAATATCAAATTCTAAAGACAGAATTTTGTACCAGAATGAATTGCCTCGTTCTGGGCTGCCGTTGCGTCAGAAAGAACCGCTACAGATGGATAGTCATGTGCAATAGCATCGAAAGCAGTTGCACGTATGCAATTTGGGGTCTGAACACCTGCCAGCAAGTGAAGAAGCATAGCATTAGTGATTAAAATGGCAACGGAATTGGTTACCTAGACTTCTTAAGCTTAAGATGAGGAGAGAAGACAAATTTAGGATGAAATTGAGAGTGGTGTAGCAGGCTAAGACGATGTAAAACATATTCTCAACAATCATTCCCTCCTTTGTACTTTTCACTATAGGTCAGCACCAAAATGTGCACAGAATTTCCTCCTGTGCATTTAAATAATGCAATACTCCGTATTATACAAGGAAATCATGTCCTGTTCCAGTCATTTGAGTCCACCAACCTGGTCATTGGTGACCAATTCCAACCAAGTTTGCAGGACTCCCTTCGCTGGAACAGCACATGACTAGTTGTGTTTGCTCACTCTAGCGTCGCGATTGTGATGGACAAGACCAACAAGCCACCTAAGATATATTGACCGAGATATTGCAGCAAAGTCGGTTCATTTTCTCGACACGTCACAAGATTTCGAAAGATAAGCTGCTACCATACGGCATGAAATATACCTGCAACGACAATGTGATCAATCCCCTCCCTGCGAAGCACAAAATCCAAATTCGTTGCAAAGAAGGCACTGAATCTCGACTTCACAATTTTGTGCTCTCCAGGTCTTGGGACCAAACCATCTGCTAGAGTTGCACCGCCTGAGCCTCTCGTTGCTGGTCCAGTTGTACCATCGTACAAGTGCTTCCGAAAGTTCTCAACATCTCTTCCAGATTCATGATGCTCCCGGACAACCTGCTCAATCAACATTCGTTTCTCAAATGTATCAAATGTATCACAAGTGAGTTTACAACTTACGAGCGGCATCTAAAACACAAGTAGGCCACCTTGTAACGTGAGGTGAGTCCGCTGAATTAACAATTAGAATCCTTATCACAAACCTTATTCGCTGCATAAGGGTTGTGATTTACGAAGGTCTTCAAAAGAGCACCCTGAATCTGGGATCTGGATCTTCATCTGCAAGGATCTTCAAATCATCGGGCCTGGTTATCCTCCTCTAGGTCCTCTATAGTACAAACTAGCGTTCTGACTTAATTAGTTCTTTGAGAATACAGAGCAGTTTGTTCTTGAGTCAGAAACTGTTGAGCTCGCATAAGGAGATCAAGCTGACAGAAAAATGTAATGACAACAGGCATACTTAAATGGATAATGATCAAGGAGAAGCTCTAACACTGACGTGGTAACCAACGACTAAAAAACCTACTTGGTTAAACATAGCCCCGAAAATGATCCAGTAACTCGCGGTACAAATAGAATTAAGCATATGAATACGTGACAAAGAAGCAGTACCCAAACAACAAAGGCTCCTTTCTCCCGAGCGATTTCGACCGCTTTCAACACAGCAGGAATGATTAACGGTCCTCCAGCTACAAACAAAGCAGCCCCCGGACTGAGGAAGTCATTCTGCAACCATAGCACTAATTTAAAGTCGGGTACAAAAGTATTGTACCATTTCCTTCTATCTCCCACAAGGTACAACAATTCTGAAAAAGCTAAAGTTACAGACTCAGAAGTAAAACGATACTAAAATTGTTTGCGACCTGATCCAGTCTCTTATCTATTCATACACTTGGTTGGACTTGTTAGCAAGTGGTCTAACCATGACTGGGCTAAATTTCTGTGATCACTGAAACTTAAAAGGAAATGGGGTTGTCAGCTCTCACTTATAGTGGTTCAAAATCTCCCACTTCAAAATTTCATAAGAATTCCTACATACCAATAAATTCTGATCAAATTCAACAGATTTGACTCTTGTACCAAAAGCTTACCATAGCTCTATACATCTCCCAATGAAGGCACATTCCCACATACGTTAAAAAGCTTTAAGTGACGTATCCTCTACCTTAGCATCACCTTCAAATCACCCCAAAGGCACAGCAATTCTGAGCAAACATAAACTTAGATTGGTCCAAAACAGCCAACGAACAGGGAATCGAGGATGTAACAACAACCTGCATGCCTACCACCAGCAAAGCAGTTTTCTTCCATTTCGACGCTGGATATTCGTCCACTCCAGCCATTACACCAACTGCCACACATTAGAACTGTAATTAGGCCTCATCTGTAATCGTGTCAGAAACGCCTGATGAATTCAAGTCACTTAAAGAAATTTCGAAAGCTAATGTTCTACTCACACTTCTTGAAAAATAATCACAATCTGCAAACTTTTCCCCTATCGCAGTACTAACTTAGAACCAGCTAGGAATTGAAGAAACTAATGCAATTCGAGAGTCTTGAAATTTAGGGTTTCAACAGAGGACCTAGACGCGGAATTACAGCCTACTGTACTACAGTCTGCAATTCGAAAAGAGATTTGATCCTTCGTGTATAGAAATCCTCTCAATTCCGATAACATCCTCGGCAAAATAAAGAATCCTAGGTAGGGTCTCAATTCTGGCAATGAAATAGATTCCGATAGAAATTCGCACAACTCAAGTTCAGAATTAGCTCAGACACCACACCAAATGTCCGCCTCTCCAAAATTCCGACCCCCATCAAATATTCAGTTGAACAATCCAAATTCTCTAAAGAAAACGCGAAATGCAGTTGCCATGGTCTACCTACATGCGAATTGGAAAATCTCCAGCTAGTTGTAGAAGCTCAAAACCCGAAACCTCTCTGCAGAAAAGTAGAGCACATGAATGTACAAAAAGAGGTTCAGTTTGTGATCCCAAGCTGGGAATCCTGCTCACCTACTCAGGATAAATTCTGGAACTGCAATTCTGGATCTGCAATTCTTGAAATTCCAAGAGCACTGGCAAGCGGAGGAATACTCATTTGCGAGTACAGTCGATGAGCCCAATGCCGTCAGTCACCCAATTCCGCCATCTATAGGACCTTGCGCCAGTCTCCCACCCATTTTCATTTCAGCAGAGTGTGTAAGGTGGGTACACCCAAAACAGCCACTTTTTGCTACTGAGACTAGTAACTATTATTAGACTGAAAAAAATTTCATATTTTCTTGTTGGCAAGTGAAAGGAGGTTCCAAGGCACCAGAGAATGTGGCATTTGGATACCGTATGCAAAAGTTATTAACCCCTAAAGCCCCGAGGCCTTTTCTCCATCAAAACACTCAAAACTGTCACTTCTATTGCAAAGAGCAAAAAACTATAAAAATTGTTTTTTTTGCATATCTAACCGTAGGATCTTATACTAGACTAGTATGAGAATGTGTGCAAGAAATTTCAGAAACTTTGACCCAATAAGGTGGGTACACCCAAAACCGCCACTTTTTGCTACTGAGCCTAGTTACTACTATTAGACTGGTCAAATTTTCATATATTCTTGTTGGTAAGTGAAAGGAGGTTCCAACGCACCAGAGAACGTGGCATTTGGACATTGTATGCAAAAGTTATTAAGGGTCAATGTTTGTTTCTGAAAGCGCTCCATCCAAATAGGTACATAACTGATTTTGGAAATGTACACAACCTGTAGATGGCGCTTTAAGGTCAGGTGCCATTTTGGCTTAGATTGCAAGATATTTGCATTCAAAGTGAAGAAAACCAGTTTTTTTGCACCTTGCTTGACTAGATTTTTGGGCTTTGAACCTATTTAACTTAAATTTTTTGTATTGTTGATTTTGATTTTCTAAGTTTATATGTTGAATACTTCAGTTGAGAATCTAGGAAAAAAAATTCAAGAAAAAAACACTAAATTTTTACTCATTAAAAAATTGTTAAATAGAAGTAGGTTCAAGATTGAAGGAATGACTAAATCGTTAATAGCTCTAAGACAAATTGAAATACCATAATCCCAACGGTGAGATTGTTTTAGCAAGCAAATTCAACCTTGTCTAACAGTTTTTTTCTGAAAATTGTAAAAATTGCATTCAAAAATGAATCCTAAAAGTTATTTTTTCAAGAAAATGCTTAGATTGCCCGAAAAACAAAGATTGTCCATAACTTTTTCATTATTAGTCCAAATAGAATGAATCAAAGCTTCAAATGTAGACAAAAAAACATAGATTTTGAAAAAAATATTTAAGAAATTTATTTTGATTTTCTGTGATTTTTTTGTGCTGCCCGCCAAACTCTATTTTTGGCATAATTTTTTCTCTCAGGCACCATTTGAAATAAAAATTATATATCCACAAAGCTCTCGCAGAACCATACAACCTCAAAAAATCCCAAAAAAATTCTTCACAAATGGAGGTCGCAGGAACCTACCCAGACCCAAATTGTCCCCCGAGGGGACAAACGGGGCTTTAGGGGTTAAGGAATAAAGTTTGGTTCTAAAATGGTTTCTTCTTCATAGGTACAGAATTGGTTTTGGAGATGTACACAGAGTAAAGATGGCGGCTTAAGGTCAGTGGCACATTTGGGTGTACCTACCTTAAGTCATTTTCTTTGAGCAAGTAATTGGGTGCTATTGTCAGAGAATGGCAATTAAGTTTACATCTTATGTTTGGAAAGAACTCATGGCTAGTTCAAAGTTAGCCAATAGAATTGGAAAATAATCTATTTCCAATGTAAAAACATTGATAAAAAGTCGATGAAAAAATCTATAAATTTTTTTGTTAAGAGTGAAATAAAAAGAAAATAACTAAACTCAGTACTTGAAAAAATGGTTCAATTTGACAATGGGAAGAAATTAGATGGTAAAACTAAAAAAAACTTTCCAAATGTGGTTCACTTCTGTTTATGGATGGTATAAAGTTGATAAAAGATTTGGTTCAATAAATGTTGGTTTAACCCCTAAACATCTAGAGTCTTCTCCAGAATTGATGATTTAGGAAAAAAACATCATAAAGAACTATTTGGAAGAATATTTTGGAATTGATATATAAATGAATGTTGTAGGTTTTGAATTTTAGATTCGATCCGTATAGTTAGATTCATCAATGCTATCACCAATATTTTTTTATGAATTTTCAAAGGAAAATTTTTAAATTCCTTCAAAATTCAGTTACAAGCAAAACATTATCATTTTTAGATTGAAACTTGTTGGAATGGATTTGAAAGGAGGTTATATGCCGCATTTAACTACTTTTGGACTTTCAAAGGGTTCAAAATTAATAACAGAAAAAAAATGGTCATTTGGAGATAATGCAAAACATCAAGAGATCTATGTAAAACATCAGAAGATCAATACAAAACATTTGAAGATCTATATAAACATCTAGAGATCTCCAGATGTTATTATTTGGAAATTTTTGAATGTTTTGTTCAGAATTCATGTAAAAGTCCAAAAGTAGTTAAATATAGCATTTATCTTAGCATGGTGATTTTTGAATTTTTGTATTCTTTACATCTATGACCTCATTTTTGCAAATCTAGTTTTGAACTAGAGTCAATGCAATTCTGGCTTGATCAACCGCTTGACATACTTCCACATTTGTAAGTTTAGAAAAAATATATATTCTAGTAACACCAAATCCAATTGATAGATAGAACAAGAATTTGGTAAAATACCTTCACAAATTAAGATGACATTATTTGTTATTCAGCCCTTGTGGAGGGTTGTGAGTTCCCCAAGGTTCCCAGACTTTGAAACTGTCTAGAACTGTGTCACAGCAACTGTGTGACGTAGCCAAGCGACTGCCACATCATACAAAAAAAATATTTCTTTTCAAAAAAAAAAAATACTAATTGTTCATCTTGTTTTTAAATTTTAAGATTTTAAGATTTTAAGATTTTTTTTCAAAAAACAAATTATGACAGCGACCATTTTTTTGTTGCCGAGGGAACAGCGCCGGGAACAGGCCCGAAACGGCTCTCCAAACCCTCCAAAAATCTTCAAATGCTTTCATCCTAGCAACAAAAACAAAAATATGAATTTATTCATCGTCCAGAAATTGGACGTTGGAGCACTCCAAGATTAAGTGGGCTTAATTGTGAATAAATACTTATTAGAATAATTGTACCTTGAGCAAATAAAAGAGGTCCTTTTAGAATGTTGAGCTTGTGCTTTAAATACACTAATCAAATAGGACTAGGATGATAGGTTAGTGATTTTAAACCTTTTTAAGATGGTCATAACCCCCACCTACTAATGATTTTATTTTTTTGCACCAAACATACTTGAAAATTAATATTAATTTCAATTAGTATTAAATTAAACCATAAACAACGCGGAGGGTGTTTTTCAACCAATGAATGACAAAAAAGCTCTCTATGCAAAATAGAAATATAACTATTCATCTTCAAAATCTTATCTAAAAAGGGAAGGTCATCTACAATAGTTTGACTTGCAATGAAAGCTTTTACATTATTTTGACCCATCAAATTACACAGTACCAAAATAGATGATTTTTACAATGACCAGCTTGTTGTTTAATGATTAAAATGATTCTACTTGTATTTTGGTCAATTCAACTTATTCACTTTCTTTAAAAAATGCAATATAGGCAACAATCAACACATTACACAAAATACTCAGATTGCAAATCTGGATGATCATAGGCCTTTCTACCTTATTTCAAGTGTTTAGGTGGGGGCCTCACTTGGTCAAAACTTAATACTTCATTGGCAACATTGTCAATATTGGATATCCAAGTGTGACATATCCAAACCGATCATACCCAAATGAATTGTAGTACTCTCTACTAGTTGCTCCAATATGGCCTTCTCTAATGTCACATATTGTGTTCTATCTAGGGTCCAAGATCCATATTTAGAGTTAGCAAATCATTGGCAAATTCAAAAGTTGCCAACTCCACTAGAGTTCAATTTTCATTTGCTTGCACGTTAAGAATAGCCCCATATATACGTCACAATTGACCTCTAAAGGTTCTATACCATTGATTTTCTATGATAGAAGAATGTCTTCCATTGATTTCTTCAGCATGTCCCTATTTTTTCTTCTATTTCTACTTTTTGTCCATTTTCTTGCACCCTGTGGTAGTTAAAATTGAAATTTGAGGCATTTAAACATGTCCCTATTGGAATTCAAAAATTTATAAGCAATTTTAGGATTGATAGATATAACATATACACTATATGTACAATGGGAGGGAAAAAAACTAAAACTGAAAATTCCACAAATAATATTGTATTGGCTAAGCTTAATTTATACAATATATCCTATGAAATCACTTGCAACAGATATACATTAGATGAATTTTAGCTAGTCTAAAAGGTTGTGAGTTCCCTACAATTCTCAGACTTTGGGAACTCAGCTACAAAAATAGTCTAACATGGTCAAGAGATTTCTATGTCACACAATAATTAATTAATTAATTATTTATTTAAATGATTATTTATTTATTATTTATTCTAGGCAACTTTAGCTAGTTCACAGCATGGAGAACAAGCCTAAAATAGCCCTCCAGTGCCCCCCCAAACATCTAATGACTTTAACCCCTAAAGTCCCAAGGCCATTTTTTTTGAAAAACCACTCAAACCTATCACTTTCTTACATTCACCTACACAGATTTTAAAAATTAAATTTTTAGAATCTAACCATAGGATCTTGTTCTACACTTGTCTTAGATTATGTGGTAAAATTTTTGTGGTTTTTGACCATACAGATTGAAAGTTATTAGCATTCAAAGTGAAAGAATTGTTTTTCTCAAGAAGTTGTTCTAGTTGCCCGCAAAATAAGAAGCACCATAACTTTTATATCACCAATCCAAATAGAATGAATCAAAGCTCTCCATTTAGACAAAAATATAACCTTCAAGAAAAAAAATATCAAATTTTTTATTTCATTTTTTTGTGGATTTTTTTTGATGCTCGGTCTCCCCCATTTTGAAGTTATTGTGGTATAACTTTTGCTTCCGAGCACTGATTGAAATAAAAATTATATTTCCAGAAAGCTAATAAGTTTTTCTATCATTTGAAAAAGTTTCAAAAAGTTTCAATAAAAATTGAGATCATAGGAGCCTGCCAAAATCCATTTTGTCCCCCGTAGGGACAATGGGACTTTAGGGGTTAAACAAACAAATATATAACAACCTAAAATGAAAAAATGTTCATTAATTTGTCTATTTGGAGATGGAAAATAAATGTGGGATCTTCCCCTACTTTTTAGACTATCCCTAAGGTACATTTATAAATTATGCACTATGGATCATTATTGTATATTGTATAGTAGTTGTAATACTGTATGCTTCCCAAAAGTAATGCTATAGTAAATTGCATATTTTTTAAATTATTAACTTTGACATTTAAAACGTACCCTATAGTAGGTCTCATATTGTTTCTAAAGTAACTTCTAGTAAAGCATTTAAGAGGGGTGCGTATCTTGTAGCTAGTTGCTTCTTTGCAACTCTTGTTTCTTCAATGTTCATGACCTTGTATGTGAACCATGTGCAACTTTATTAGATAGACAACTTACTTTGAAATAAAACAAGTGTATGCATTAGCTTCCATCGTCACCAACTGATCTAAAGAATTCACTCAAACAATAGTTGCACTTCAGCAATTCTAGTTCTCTATTGTATGGAACTCTCCTATGCGTTTCTTCTTCTTACTTGGATGATTTATATTCTCTAAAGCATCACAACTCAACAAAACCAAAACATCATACACAAAAAACAACACACAAAATTTGGATGTTCCACATTGGAAATACTCAAAACCGTCAATATAAGCAATTCACCACAGTTGGAGGCACCTTTTCTAAAACTAATATTTTTGTAATATTAGCAATTGAGAATCATAAATACTCCAAAAAAAATTAGATTTTTCAGATATAACATGTAATTTCTATCAGTTTTCAAAGTGATAGTTTCCTAGACCACTGAAACCATCATATAGGAGAATCTTAAATTAAAATCTCCATAAATCAGCAATGAACAAATGGGGACAATTTATTGACGCATTCAAAAGACACTTTAATGGAAGTCTAGGGACACATTTAGTGGAAGTCTACTGTTATGAACCAAGTTGTAACAACTATTACTAGGAGACAATTGTGATAATTATGGAAGGAGGCCTTGGACATCTTGCACCTTAAAGAGCCGTGTGAGGGGGTATGTCCCTCATGCAATATTTTATTAATACAAGATACTAAACTTGATATGAAATGCGTAATTGTGGCAATGGTTGTCTTGAGTCTAGTCCTTGTGCTTATCATGTATGAATGTCCCAGTTGATTTCAAAAAGTGAAGCTTGCATATTCCATATTGTTGATCAAATGGGGCATCTACCGTTCTGTCCTTGATCCATGACATAATATTGCATCCTTGATAGGGCCTTGTCCCGTTCATAATTCTTGATCCTAGCTAGGCATCTGGCGGGTTGGTTGAGGCCATGGCTCATCAGTCTCAGAATTATTTGGCTGGGTCTTGGGTTCCAAAGTAGTCTTTGAGCCTGCAATGGACCGAGAAAGATTGGGAATGGAGCTAGAAAGTCTTTTGATGCCAGGAGGGGCTGAAATGAAGTGGACAACCTTCATTCAACAGCAGGTACAAACAATGTTGCAAGCAATGCTCCTCCATCTCGTACAATAGATTACTGATCGTGCGGCTAAGAGGCCACCACAAGGATCTCTGATCCCAAATCAAGAAATTGATGGAACATGTTAAGGGTTGGGAAGACACAATATGTCGAACTATGGAAGTAAAGAATCAAAGGTAGCGGAGCCAGAAAGATTTATGGAAAAAAAGGATAATGAAGTATATCATTGGTTTGTACAACTTCATTTGGTATTCCGTGGAAAGTCCCACACATACAATTGTAATGTAGACAAAGTAGCTTGTGCACTTTCTTATATGACCGAAGCTGCCTAAAATTGGGCCATGCCCCTCCTTTAGGAACTTGATGAGGGATGTGAGCATGAGTTATTGAAAGATTATGATGCTTTCAGAGAGTCGGTTATTGGAGTTTATGGTGATCTTGATTGAAGAAGTAATGCCGAAGATCGTCTCGGGAGACTACGGCAAACATGCTCAGTGGTAACTTATATTTCTACCTTCAATGAATACACAACTCAGGTTGATTGGAACGAGTCCAATCTAATGGTACAATTCCATAGGGGGCCTAAGACAAGGTATTAGACTCGGTGGCCACAATTGAAACCCAACTACGCATTGCATGATTGGATGGCGATGGCTTCTAGGATTGATGAGCGGCTCTTGCCATTGGAGTCTAATCACATGAAGGGACCGACCATTAATTCCCGAGACCCAATTGGACGATTCACGCAAATCTTGGATCCTTGGGACTAGTCCCTATGGAGCTCGGGGCGGTTCGTGGACCTTTGGCATTGGCAAGAATGGTAGTAGAGAGGCTCGAATACTAGCGCCAAGGCAAGGGTTGGGGTGCAGAGAGATCGGTCATGTGCGTGGGAAATGTCCCACAAATCCATCTTGACCCCTATCAATTGTGGCAACGAGAGATGGAAAAGACATAATGTTAGGAAAAAATAGGACCCATGATTGAATGACGTCGTTCAATACCTAGGTCACATCTAAAGTGCAGTTGTCACGATACTACGGGAAAATTCGATCGAAGAAGGGGCCCTCCACAAATCTCTAGAAGCTCAGGGAGGCGTTGCCACTCCCCTTACTTACGTGCCATGATAGACCCGGGGGCACATCTCACATTGGATGCCAAGATCAACTCTCACGGTCCTTGCATTGGTAGATTTGGGGGGCATCGGGGTATTTATGCGCCCCATATTTGCTGCACAATGCAATGCCCTCATACAACCAAAAAATGTGCCGATAAAAGTACGGGTAATTGACGAAAGGGTAATCGATTCGGGCTTCATTACACACTAGGCTCAAGTGGAATTTATTGTCAGAAACCATTATGAAACCTTGGTGGCAGATATTACCAACACCGGGCGATATGCATACATCTTGGGAACCCCTTGATTCATTTGCCACAATCCAATTATTTGTTGGTCCCGACGAGAGGTCATATTTGATTATCTCTATTGCTATGAAAGTTGTATCAAGCAGGAGGTAGTCATTACAGCGATGGGCCTCAATTAAGAAACAAGTAACTAGCATAGGAGTCCATTAAACGGGGGCAGCATTACACTGGCCAGGGAGGGCTCTACAGAGGAACGAAAAAGACCAACATCAAAACCAGTGGGAAGTCTGTTATCCTCCGGGCTATTATTGGGGCAAAGTGTCAGTACACTTCAAAGCATAGCCAAGATTGCGATTAACCAAGAATCTGGTCTCACTCCGAAGAGGGACATGAGTGTCAGACAATCGTCACTTGGGTTGGCAAGCACCAATAACCAAAACAAGGATAATACTATAAAGGGTCTAGTTTCCTTGAGATTAATAGTGCCCAAGCATACCTTTGTATTAATTGCAGCATTCCGCTTGTCAACAAAGGAAACGGAGATCTTTGCTTAGAGATTTTGGAGTGCAATAGTGTAGTGGGTGGATCCAAGAGTTCTTCAATTCCAAAGAAATACAATGATTTGTAAGAGGCTTTTTGCAAAGAGTCATTGAATAAATTGCTAGATTACAGCATGTTGGATATGAAAATTGAATTTAAAGAAGGCCAAGAGTTCCATAAAACCGGTTTGAGATTGATATCCCCGATGGAATTGGAAGAACTTCAAAAATATTCGGAAGAGAATCTTAGAAAGGGATAGATCCAAAGATCCAAATTCCCAGTTTCAGTGCCAATTGTATTTGCCCGGAAAAAAGATGGTTCCATTAGGGTCTGTATAGATTATAGGAACCTTAACAGAGTTATGTTGAAGAATCGTTATTCCTTACTTCTAGTCCAAAGCTCATGGATAGACTAGTGGAGGCAACCATCTTCACCAATCTAGACATACAACAAGTGTATTATTGGGTGCAAATGGCAGTTAGGCATGAATTCAAAATGGCTTTTAAGACACGTTACAGCCTCTTTGAATATCCGGTAATGCTCTTTGGATTAAAGAATGCCTTGGCTCAATGCAATTTCAATCCCATATGCAAGATGTTTTCAGTGATCACCTCGATGTTTCTGTGGTTAAATACTTGGACAATATTCTTATCTTCTCAAAAAATGTGGAAGAACATCGACATGTTGTGGAAGATGTGCTACGTTGGCTACAATAACATAGGCTCTATGCCAAAGAATCCAAATGTGAATTTCATTGCTAGTCTGTGGAATTCTGATGAATGACAATTTTAAGGGGGGGCTTGAGATGGGCCAAGATAAGGTTCAAACTATCAAGAGTGGCCATCCACGAACTCAATTAAGGAAGTTCAAGCATTCCTTGGATTCACAAATTTCTTCTACCGATTTATATGTAATTATTCCAAAATAGCAATGCTCCTCATTGCCTTGACATGAAAAAATCAACTATTTGTCTGGACGCCCCAGGCCGACCTGACATTCAAGGAACTTCAATCCAAATTTATTTAAGTACCGGGATTACTCCACCCCAATTTTGAACAGCCTTTTGTGGTTGAATGACCTCTTTTATGTTTGGTGGCACTGGAATCTTGCCAAACATTTTGGACCGATGACCGCATCTTAGAACGCTTAAAGCAAGCTATTGCCAAGGATGCCACATTGGAGATGATGCTTGCATTTTTCAGATACGACACCCAAAAGCTTTCAATGGATATCTGCCGTCAGTTGCAAGAGTATACTTTTAATAACGGGATTCTCTATCTCTTAGCTATGGTATATGAACACAATGACGAAAAGCTTCGGTGATAAATTTTTCGCTCTAAACACAATACTCTCGTTGTTGGATACCAAGGACAGCAAAGACTTTAGAATTGGTCACAATAACATTTTATTGGCCTATGATCCGTCAGTATGTTCATCATTATGTTGATGGCTATGATATTTGTCAATGATTGAAATCAATGTACCATCTGCAACATGGGCTGATGCAATCAATTCCAACAGCGGTTGCACCATGGATACAAATTTCTATCAATTTTATTGTAAAATTACAAATTAGCAAGGGATACAACTTGGTTATGATTGTTGTGGACGAGAATACTAAATTGAGCCATTTTGTCCTCACAAAAAAAACTATTGAGTTTTAGGAAACTACATCGTTATATTTATAACATATTTGGAAGCATCATAGACCACTAGAGGAGGTTGTATCAGATTGGGGCCCGGTCTTTGTATCAAAATTTATGACATTCAAGGTTGTGTGAACTGTTTCAAATTAAGCCATCCCCAACAACCATTATTCATACACAAGCGGATGGTTGGCCAAACCAAGAGATTAAACTAGGTTCTTGAACAATTCTTACAAATGTTTACCACTAGGTGCCAAGATGACTAGGTAGATCTCCTTTCCCTTGTAGAATTTGCGTACAACAATGCTACTCATATTGCAACGGGATTCTCTCCTTTTTACGCCACATACATGGGTCATCCAGCATTATCCATTATAACACCAACTTCATCCATGGTCCTAGTGGCGGAAGACAAAGTCAGGCATTTACAATAGGTCTATGAAGAATTGAAAACCATGATTCAAATAGAAAGACAACAAGCTAAACGTAGTTATGATTGAGGAGCAACCTTGCAGCCATCTTTCTAAATTGGTGATAAAGCCCTGCTTCGCCATCAAAATATTGCCACGATTGCACCATCACAAAAGTTATCTTCTAGATTCTTGGGGCCATTTCCAATAATAGCTAAGCTCTCAGATTTAGTTTACTGATTAAAACTCCCTAAGACACTTTGTATCCACAATGTGTTTCACGTGTCTCTACTCGAACGTTACCATCAAGACACCATCATAGGTCGACGTCGTACACCCGCTCCAGCAATCATAACTCCCGACAATGACCTTGAATGGGAGGTCCACTAAGTTTTGGATTTGAGATTATTTGGCCGTTGGAAAAAGCTACACTACCTAGTTTCCTAGGAAAGGTATAGACCCGAGGAAAATTCTTGGGAACCATCTACAAATCTTGAAAACACGCTTGATCCTTTTACGGAGTTTCATAGGCTTCATCCTCAAGCGCCATGACCAAACCAAAGAAGAAATTCAATCCTAAGAGGGGGGTAATATTACGAACCAAGTTGTAACAATTGTTATTGGGAGACAATTGTGATAGTTATGGAAGGAGGCCTTGGACATCTTGCACCTTAAAGAGTTGTTTGAGGGGGTCTATCCTTCATGCAATATTTTGCTAATACAAGATACTGAGCTTGATACAAAATATGTAATTGTTGGTCCATGTGCTTATTATGTATGAACGTCCCAGTTGATCTCAGAAAGTGAAGCTTGCATATTCCATATTGTTGATCCGAATGGGGCATCCATCATTTTGTCCTTGATCCATGACATCTAGGATACATGAATGGAAACATGGACACTTTTGGATGATTCTAATTAAAAAATTTAGACGTTTGAAAAATTAGTTTACTAGAACAACAAATAAGGTAGAACCAACTAATTCTGTCATTCATCCAAATGCATGGCCTACAACTTCACTCCATTACTATCAATTTTATAGCTTCACTGCTACTGTGCTGGAAAAACTAAATGCAATGCAATAAATGTAGAGTAGTGTTCAAAGGTTGGCAGTAGTACGTATTTAAAGTGACGCATTTGGATAGATACCAAGGGGATTTCATAAATATGTATTCAACTGATATGACGGTTTCGGCTCATTCATTTATGGAAGTTATGAATGGAAAAAGGCAGCTTTAGATACAAAACAAAGTGTAATTAGGTTAGATTGTATATGTTAACTTCAATTGTGCTTGGCAAAGTTGTGAGAGTCCAGTTTGTTGAAATTGGGAGTTGTGAATGACACCATATTCTGACTTGTAGATAGAATACGGTGTAAGTTGTCTTCTTTTTTGTGATTGTAGATAGATATTCAGTATGAGTAGGAAGGAAAAAGCACCTCTTTACGCTGAAGTGATGGACGTGAAAGTAGAATGTAGCCAGTATAATGACGAACAGAACTCTAGTACAGAGGAAGATGGAAACGGTGAATTTTGGGGCCCTAACCAAAGTGAGGAAGACTCAGAGTCCAACCTGAAATCACCATGTAGCTTTGATTATGAAAGGGGAGAGGAGGATTACAGTGAATCCAACACTTCTGTAGATGATGGACCAGAACTTCGTGAAAAGAGAAGAGTATTGGGAAGAAGATGTGGAAAACAAATTCCAGTTGAAGTCATTGGAAGGTCTGCCAAATAAATTTTTGCTACAAGGATGAAGGCATCATCAATTGCCATTGGAGCACCTACAGTGACGTATGAGAGACTTGAAGATTTTCCAAGTGGTGAAGGAGAGCAGCACTATAGACAACAACAATACAAACATCAACTACAATACCCCCTACAGCAACAAGGACAACAACTGCAGCATGAGGACAACTTCCTAGGGCATGCCAAAGAACATTATGGTGGAGATGTAAGGGTGAGCAATGAAGAAGCTGAGGAGAAGGAGGGAGAACAACTTAACATCAGAAAAAAGAAAGGTAGCCAAGAAAACAAGTGCAATTAGCAAGGTGAGTTGCCACAAAGCCCTGCAAATATGATTTCAAAGTTCAGTTCTTCACATGGAGAATTTGAAAGGTGCACATCATCAGCAAAGGGAAGACTACGTCCAAACCTAGGAAAAGGTTTGCCTCCTCTTGAAAAGCCTCAACAACCTCTTCAAGACATAAACAAGAGCAAAGGCAGAAGGAAATCAAGAAGTAAAAATGGGCAATGGACAACAGAGACTTTGCATTTGGCAATGGCAACAATAGATAATGGACATCCATTGACTAAGGTCAGTAGTTTCTATAACATACCAGCTTCTTTTCTATGAGATCATTTGTCTAGAAAGAGTACATCAAGGAAAAGAGGTGCAAAAGGAGTACTTATCCCAAAGGAAGAAGAACTTTGTAGTTACCTAGATGCCATGCTCAATAGGGGTTTGCCACTGTCACCATTACAATTGAAGCTGAAAGTTAGAGAAATTACACAAACACGTCTTACTCCATTCAAAGACGGCTTACTTGGAGAGAGTTGGCTCAAATGGTTCAAATTGAGACATCCTCAATATACATTGAAGATGTCTCAAGGGCTACAGATGAATCGGATTTTATGTCCTGAAAATGTCTCCAATTTTTTTTAAAACTTGGTACATTTGTATATGAAGTACAACTATGAGCCTGATCACATTTGGAATGCTGATGAGAATGGTGTTCAAGTTGGAGGGAGTGGCCAAGTGGGGTACAAGTTATAGCAAAAAGAGGATTAAGAAGTGTCCATTCATTGATTCCTAATGAAAGAGAATCTATGACAGTGCTTACTGCTATAAATGCAGCAGGAGAGATTATTCCCAACTTCTACATCTTCAAAGGGGTTCAAAGAAGAAGAGACTTTGTTTCTATGTGAGAAAAAGGTTGTACAATGGCAATGCAACCTAATGGATGGATGACAACATACCTCTTCTCCAAATGGATAGACCACTTCATGTTTACAATTGGCAACAAGGAAGCTTTGACACCCACAAATCGACATTTGCTGATTGTTGATGGTCACAACTCCCACGTGACATTGGAGGTGTGCAGAAAAGCAAAGGCAGCAAGTTTAGATCTCTTGTTACTACCTTCTCACACTTCACATTCTCTACAGCCTCTAGATGTTGATGTTTTTAAACCTTTCAAAACAACATTTAGAGCTTATAGAGACATTTGGAGTATGAATCATAGAGGACAGAAAGTGAAAAAAGAGGATCTATCACAGTGGGCATCATTATCCTTAAAGAGAGCATGCACTCTCAGTAATATTCAGTCAGGTTTTCGAGCTACTAGAATCTAGCCATATAATCCTGATAAACTACAGGGTAAAATGGGACCAAGTGAAACTTTTACAGTCAAGACTGTAGAGGTTGAAGTTCAAGAAATTTTAGACGAAGACATACTTTCAGCTAAAGCAACAACAACCCACTACTTTGTGGATGTGGAAGGAGAACCAAACCTAGAAGACGCATTATGTACAAAAATTGAAGAAGAAGCTACAACTGCAACCACTAAATCATTTAGTGAGTCCCTTCATCTGCCTCAAGTGGAAATTAGGAAGGATAAAGCCAGAGCTGAACCTTATGTGGATTATTCAAAGTCAGTCCTTTTGACAAGTGAAAATTACATTGATAGTATGGAACAAATTGCCCCCAAAAGGGCTGAAGTACTATAGGAGAAAGAAAAGAGAAAGGAGACAACAACAATGAACAAAAAGACAAGAGCAATGGAAAAAGCTACAGAACAAGCTACAAAGATAGCAAGGCAAGAAGACAAGGCTGCTCTCAAAAGGTTCAAGGCATCACGAACTTCTAAGGCTATTAAAGAAGTAGGAGAAAAACTACAAAAAGCTATGAAATTCAAAGAGCCACATGTAGGTTGGAAGGCACTTTATCGTGATTTTGTATCTCTACAATGTAGGATTAACCAAGGTATTGCAAGAGAGAAACTAAAAGCAAAGAGGGCAAGGCAATTGACAGTGTCATGACCCTCTGATAGATGAATGCATTGATAGATGAATGCATTGATAGATGAATGCATTGATAGATGAATGCATTGATAGATGAATGCATTGATAGATGAATGCATTGATAGATGAATGCATTGATAGATGAATGATGACTGGCAAGATGACCAGAGATGATGAATGATGACTGATCAAGATGACCAGAGATGGACAATGCATTGATGGATAACTAATTCACAATGTAATGTGAATTAGTGGATAAGCAGAATTTGATTGGAGATAGAGATCTCTCGATGATGGATTTATGCACTGGAGTTAGGCAACTCCAATTGGATGACAAGTGCATTGGATAGACATCTCTAAATGATGGATTTGTGAAGTGGAGCTCGACAACTTCACTCGGATGACAAGTGTAAGGGAACTTGGAGTTAGACAACTTCAAGTAGAAGATCAAGATTGGATGAGATAGGACTAGATACTTAGAATACTTCTAAGTATGACTAAGCCTTTTACTTTAGTGGATGGTTCTAGATAGAACCAAGAATAGAAAGCTAAAGATAGAAAAAAAGACCTAGACTATCAAAAAGACTATTAGTCTTTCTTAGATATATAAGATAGAGCTTGGGGGTGAGGAGGCTCTCTCATTTTTGGAGATTGATCTCTCTCTATGGTCGGGTGGTTTGAGCTCTTGTGAAACGTTTGTTAAATAATTATATTTGGGTCTTTGTTTTGCTTTCATTGGTATTTGAAGTTACAGATTGTAGGAGGTACGTAACAGACAGGAGGACCCTTACCTACTTTTCCACATTTGAAGGAAGTACCTTGGTCTCTTGTATGGAAAATGGGCATTGCAGCTTCATATGGACCTCCTCAAATAGTACATGACATGTGGAATCAGTCCCATCCACCCAACATAGCTAGTTGAAGTCACTTGCAGTGATACAGAAGAGTCCAACAAAGGAGAAGTAAGAGGATGCCTACCTATGGGGATTAATCTACTTCAGTATACAACAGCAAGAATAACACATGAACGTCATTCCAACACTTTTTGGAGCAAACAAGATCCCAAGAGCAAATCAAATTATATAGGTACATAATGTTGAAAAGGTGTAATAGTAAATGTGAGGCAATTATAGTAGACAATATAGTTAGATACACAAAAGCTAAACTTTGAATAGACAAAGGCATCTACTTCATTTGCATTTCTACTTTTCTATGTTCTAATATTGGTCTTAAAGTTCTCTTGTAATGACACCAACTACAGTTTGAACCTTGTTTCCACTCTGGTATCACATGTATTGTTCAGGTTTCCTAAATCAAAATACAAGCATTACTAGCATTACTATTGAAGAAATTTTTTGCAGTCTTTTTGGAGGCACATAAGACATGATGGCTTCTCATTACACTGGAATTGCCAATGCTTGAGAATAGTTTTGAATATCTGGAACAGCCAACAAAAGGGTAAATTTCATGCTTTGAAGCACTATGATAAGTTTATTTAAGTTCTTCTATTTATTGCAATCTCATAAACCTTAACTCTGTCTATGCATAGAGGAACGCCACTCTCAGCACTAACATCACCTCTTGCAACAACAACAGTAGAAATAGAAGCATGGCGTGAGCACACAACGTAACCCTAATTGCTTGCAAGGAAATTCTAGGCCGGCTTATAATGAAGGACCTAGAAGAGGAAATTGGGCATTCGACAAGGTTTCTTCCTTCAAACACCGGTGCTTTGAAGTCCCCTGATTATAGTTTCAGAGTGCTTTTCGACAAAGCTCATGAAGTTCTTTGATGAGCTCACAACATAAACCTAATTACTTGCAATGCAATTCTAGGCTAGCTACTAATATGAGGACCTGGAGGAGGAAACTGAGCATATTACAAGAGGGTTCTCTCTCCAGACATGATGCTTTGAAGACCCCCAGATGAAGACCCCCAATCTTGGCTTTAGGGTGCTCTTTGAAGAACCTCATGAATTGCAAACGTCTTTGTGATAAGGTCATAACAACTAGTAGGTCACATAGGCCATCCCGCTTACGATATAATCATAAAATAAACTTACAAAAAGGGTCCCTAGTGATTGATTTCATTGACTTCTTGTATTTTGTTGGTGCACTGGGGTTTTCTTAACTCTCGGATCTTCAATAGTTCAGATAGAACTCCGTCACATAGTTACTAAAACTACCTCCCACAGACTCTTTATTCATGTTGCTCATTGGGCCAACTTTGTTCTTCTTCTGTTTCAAGAATGTTATGCCATCATTCAAACTAGGCCATAATGAAAAAAATTGGGATACAGATGTGGTAAGATTACAGAGGTTTGAGTGTTTACTGCTCCTCCTGTCCCCAATTAGGGTTTTAGGGTTCAGGATTTGGACTGGCAAGGAAGAGTAGCATGCATTGTTTGTGGTTATTGAGAATTTTCTTACTTAGAGAGGAACACCAACGCCACCCATTTGAGGATCCAACACGTCAAGAACACCGTCTTTGGTCTGAATCTTGCGTTGCATCCATTGCACGATATCCACGCCATCACCAAACTCAGTTTCAATGGGTTGCTTCCCTGTCAGAAGCTCCATGAGTAGTTGAGCACCACTCCGAAGTTGTAGATGTCGCTTTTCTCGTTCACCTTCAACGTGTATGCATATTCTGCACACTCAATGAACCACCATGTTTAAGTATTCATTCTTAAAACTGCAATGTAGTTTGATTGCCAGATTTTGAGAAGTTTGATTACTAGATGCAATGTAGCTGTAGGAGCCGCAGAAGAACATCATCCAGAAGTGACCCCCGTCCCCACGCTGCAGAAGAACGTCAAGAAGAGGATCCAAAAGTCCGCCTTCACCAGTGCCTGCTTGAGCTTGAAATCCTCCCCTTGTCGGGGCCGTCTTCTCTTGGGCCTCTTCACCGCTCCTTGCCCAACCACGAGCAGCATTTCTACATCCTCCTCCTGTTGGTTCAGCTTCGCCACCATGTCTTCATGCAGCGTAACCTTCTTCTCCTTGGAATATAAATGCCCCTCCTCATCCTCTGAGGCCGTGACTAGGTCAGGCGTCGTCGAATCTCCCACATGTACTTCTTCAATGGGAATCCTGGCACCTTCTTCCACATCTCGAATCACCAAAGGAGCATTTGTGGTTTCCTCCCTTGCAGCTGTAGCTGCACTCTCCTTGATCAACAGATGCTCTTAGAGATTGTTGGGGCTGATTATTCCGCAGCACTCTTGCGACAGGGTTTTGATGGGGATGGCGAGCAGGGCGACTAAGAAGATGGCTATGACGACCGTGAAGACGACGGGGGTGAATCCGTTCATGTCTATGAGCTCCTCCCCAAAGTTGATGGCAAGAGGTAGGCCGCGAGCGCTAGGCAGACGTAGGTGAAGTAGTGGAAGTTGCGACGCTTCTCAGGGTCAACTTGGACGTTGCCCATGGCGGTGTCGAGTAGAGAAGCCTTGCCTTGAGAAAGCGCCGGGCTTCTGGCTGCAAGTAGACTTGGCCGGAAAATAAAGGGGCCTGTGATTCAACAAAATTGTGTAAGCATGCTCATAAAGTCTTCATAATGCACCATAAACTCCCAATATAATATTACATGCTTGTAGAAGATAGTTGGAGTTGCTCATAAACCGAATAGTTCCCTTCTAGGGAGATCCCGTCACTAAAATGAATGCCACAGCCTCTCTAGAACTCCAAATTGAGACTAAGACATTTCTCTGAAAAGCTAACAACAATATCTACAAACCCTCCAAAATTCAACTCAAACTAACATATTGTTCGACTTTAATAGTCGGTCAAAGTTCACTCTCTCCATTTCGAAGGCAGCTCATCACTACTCTTCTTCCAAACCCATAACTTTCACATAAAGACTCCAAATTGATCATGTGATGTCTCTATAGAAAGTTAACACAATAATCTACACAAGTACTAAGTTTCAACTCAAAATAATATACTGTCCAACTTCTACAGCCATTCAAAGTTCACTCTCTCCATTTCGAAGGCAGCTCATCACTACTCTTCTTCCAAACCCATAACTTTCACATAAAGACTCCAAATTGATCATGTGATGTCTCTATAGAAAGCTAACACAATATTCTAAGCAAATAATAAGTTTCAACTTAAAATAAGATACTGTCCAACTTCTACAGCCGTTCAAAGTTCTCTTTCTTCAAATCAAAGGCAGCCTCTCACTACTTCACCTCTAACCCTATAACTTTTGCATCCTAACTCCAAATTAAAAGAATGATAGCTCTTTAGAAAGCTAACATCTAGATACACACTACCATGAAATCTCAAAGCAAAAAAAACTTCTCACCCAAAAGTTATGAAGCCTCGACAATTCTGTCCTCTCGCTCCATGGCAATTATCCATCTCTCACTCCATCAAGCATAACTTCCACACAAATACTCCAAATTGAGCGAGTGATAGCTTTTTGGAAACCTCAAAACAAGATAAACATGCTCTCCAAATTTCATTACAAAAAAACTCCTATATAATCTGTCATCACTCTCCAAAGTTTCGGTTCTCCTCGCAAACTAAGAGGAGGAAAAAGAAGGCCCTCCACCTTATCTTCCACCTCATCCCCCATCTCCTCCACCTAAGCAAAATGCCACATGTCCCTAAAGGCCACATCGACCACAATTTGTCCATTGACCACCCTTTTTGCCCCATAACTCTATCCTTATCTTCTACGTGGCGACTACATGGCCTTCAAATCTCTTTTAAAATCCAAAAGAAAGATAAAACAATCTTTATCTTTCCGATTAACAACCTTTAAAATCTACAAACAAAGTTTAAAATGCTTTCAACTAAAGAAATAAAAGAACTAATGCCTAATGGTTGTCTAATAGAGGTAAAAAAGGTAGAATCTTTTTCATATGGATCTTTAGACTCTCCAAAAAACCCTCTAATTTGACAACATTTAGTTATTTTTACATAGTGTACGTATACACGATGCGACAGCGGACACGGGGCGGAGAAAGAGCATGGAGCACATGCACACAAAAGTGGGGCTCAGTGTGAGGAAGAGCAGCAGCAGGGAGGCGTTGTCGGTCAAGAGCGCGGTGTAGATTTGCGTGAAGATGGCCGCGCTTAGACCCACGAAGCCTTTGAGGATGCCCACAACGGTGCCCCGCGAGTGAGGGAAGTTGCACATGCATGTCACCAGAACCGCGGTGTTGAACCAGGTCGCGGAGTTGCTGCCCACCATCTGGACAAGGCACATCTGCAATATTTTTAGAAAACCATGGAATCAATCCATTGGAATTTCAAAATGAAGAGTCCAAACCTTACTTATGCATTTCTTCCCGGCAAGGCTCCGATCACCAATAGGAGCAAAAGATTTGAAACAGACTCTCATTGTGCTTAAACCTGAAGAACGGTCATGGCTATAAAATGTCCTGATAACTAGAGATGACATAATCCGGAGATGATATAATTAAGGGTTGCACTCAAATCAAGATTTCAAAGTTCAATTCTTAACCAAATGGTTTGAGTGATGTCTTGATGGAAAGGTGCCGAAAATGCAGAGCTTTTAACGAGCCACAATATGCTTCCTCAATTTTGGGTGAAATCAGTTGCTAAAAAGCTATGGACAATGGTTGCCACAAACCAATGTTCACTTTCTGATTCTTAGAATGCAGCAACTATGTGAAGTTTTCTGTCTAACTTTGTGGCTGTCATACCTGTCGTTTCAGTTTGACTATCCAGTACCTCCAAACCCACTAGAGGAGAATATTCTCCCAGGAGATGATGAAGCCTCTCAACATGAACAACACGATGATGGTGAAGGAGCCTCCCGTTTGCGCAATGATCATCATGCGCATCACCGAGACGATCAGACAGAATAGGCCTAGCGCCATCTGGTGTATTGCAAACAACACCAACTACTATTGGAAGAACCTGCAGACAATGAAGCCAACGCCAATTTTGTTAAAATTTGCGCAATTCCATAATGAAGTGGATCCTCATAAGGGCGGATGCATGGTTGAGTGGCTCAATTTTGGCAAAAGTCCAAGTCCAAAAAGTCCTTTCTTGTGAATAAAATGTTTGGGAGTGAAATACTTGGAAGTGAATTCTATAGGAAACAAATTCTAAACAAATTCAAAAAGTCCTTAGCTTTTTGAGCGCCCCTAGACCTTGAAAATCATTATACCTTAGAAAAAATCATTTTTGTAAAAAAAAATATTGGCTATAAGAAAAAGACTTCATAAAATTCAGTGTTTGAATAGTCATTAAAAAGTCCTTTGCCGACATTCAATACGTATTCACACAACAAGATTATAATTTTGTAAAAATTTACTAAAACATCCACTAGAATCATAGTCCTTCGTATGAATTTAAGAACCTAAACCATCTTTAAAAAGTCCTTGAAAAATGTGCTGACATCAAATTTGTCACACCCATCTTCTTTTAAAAGTCTCCTATACTTTCATATTTTGCCACAAAAAATTCAACAACATAGTTGTATTCATAATCAAGTTTAAGACCCTAAAATGAACTTTTTTTTTCAAGTTAAATTTTTCTAATATACCCAAACCACATTTGAAAATTTGATAAGTGAAGTTTTCAAAAGTGTGACACGATTTTGAGCCCGTCAACCATGCATTCACCCATAAGAAACCTTTCGTAACCACGAACAATAAAAGGCCATAACATACACTAACCACGTCAAAAACATATCTGACATTTCCAACGCCGATGCAACGTAAAATGCAAGTTACCATAAAACAAAACCTAGAAAAGAGCCCTGCTAATACCTTGAAGATAACAGTCTACTGTTCACCATCAAGCTTGATTTCCAGAACAAACACAAGTGCCTTCATATAAGAGCTGCAAATATCCATCCACTCATCTCAAAGCTTTGGATTAACAGAGCTCAAGCATGGCAGGGTTTTCTGTAGAGTCGCCTCTAACTTGTCGAACCAAAAAACGGACTCTCTGAGCATGGGCATCCAAGCCATAATGGAGACAGACCCCATTTTGTCTGTACCAGCTTGTATATTCTCCTCACCCAATATAGAGCCTACACTCGCCTTTGTCGAGCTAGCTTAAGCCTGTAAGCTTCGGCTTGGCAAGCATACTTGGTCAATGTCACAAAGCCTATAAGCTAAGAGAGACACACCAAACAAGCACACAGATTTTCAGCAACATGATGCAATGGTACCTTCACATTAAAATCTCTACACACATCCCAACTTCATTGGATGCTTCCATGAAGATGCTACTCACGAAAATAGTCTTGGAAGATGATGCTCATGAAGCCAGCAAGCAGCATACCAAACACAAGCTTGAGAGACCGTCGACGAGGCACACAACTACATGACTTGCTTGTTCACCTCTCAAACCCTAAACCATCTACAACATCGACATCAACAAACCAAATAAATTTCCAAACTAAAATTACCTTCAAGGTGCTAAGCAACTACAGTCATCACAGCAAAGAAACTCACGTTCTATTCACCAGACCCGGAGCTCATACTCAATAGCATTGCAATCCTAACCCTATTCAAAAGTGGCAACTTACACTAAGCCTGCTCATAGTGGTTGAGGAGGAGTGAGGCGAGCAGGAGAGGGCATTGTTGGAAGGGGAGGTGTGCAAATTGCCACTCAATTTCGAATTGATCATCTTGTAGGGGAGATGGGCATCCAAAGCAATAGAACGCCAACACTGTTGAGTAACATGGTCATAGCAGTGTCCGCTAGGTAGGAAAGGAAGCTGTTGGCCTCGTGAGCATGTTAGGTATGCATTGGTTTCTGTTCCCATTAGTTTTTTCGGAATTTGTTTAGCCATGGTTTTGAGCTTATGAACAGGCGCTTCAACTTTCTGACAAGCGTGCTTCATGAATGGTCCTTGTGACGGAATTCTAGTAGCTTCTGTAGCAATTTAAGGTCATTAAAATTCCTTGGTCAGTCACTAGTACAACGATTTGGGGTATGTTTAAATATGACAGTGGGGTTTTTTGGGAGCAGTGTTAGCCCCCACCTATTCATGGTTTTCTATTTCTCCAGAACCAACTTTGAAATTTCTTAACAATTAGAGTATGCATTCTAAAATTATGTTTTCACTTGGACATTAATCCAGCCATGTTTTTCTATGATTTGGTTACATGTTCAACCTCAGATCACACTTGCAATGTATCTAACTCTCAAATTCAGGTGGTGAAGGGCTGTTAACTTTTTACATTCCGTACGGACGAAGGACGGATGGGACGGAGGTAGACGAGAATGCAACATGGGAGCTCGGACCCACCCTGCCACGCAGACGGCCGAAAATAGCTCTAAGGTTAGCTTTCCACATGCCACGTCGACAGCAATGGAATCAACGTGGAATCCGGTTCGACTTTCAAAAGACTGAAAAGGTCTTTTAATTGCCTTTAAAGCTCTCTCCATCCCAAAGCCCAAGCCCTGTTTCTAGGGTACCGACCAGCTCCTCCAATTTTTTGTCTCTTCGCAATCGCAGTGAACTTGATCGCAATTTTATGGCCGCCAGGTTCAAGGGGCTACAGAATCACGTTACAACAGAACAAGAATTGTGATTCTTCAAGCGATTTCGGCCATGAATTGTGAGGTCTTTTACCTCAAGGAGCTTGTAAGCGCACTCTCTCTCGTTACTCCCTCTTTTTTTTTTCTCTTTCGAGTAGTGGTGATTAGATGATGATCTAAATTTTGCTTCGAGGGTCTTGTGTTGATGAAGGAGCTGTGGTTTCGCAGGAAGTGGAGCACTATCAGATTCGGGAAGTTTTGAGATGTATGGTTACTTCCTTTCGCATTTGGAGTTTCTTTTTCGTTCGCTTGAGATTGTGATTTTAATCTCGGAATCGTTTTCTTGCGGAAGGAGGTTTGTTGGTCCAGGAGTTTGTAGTTAGGGTTTGGGTGAAAAAAATGCGTTCGGTGTTGAGGTTTGTTCCTGCGAATTGTGCCACGGTTGCAGTCATTTAAGCGCCATATCCAATTATACCGACAGATGTCTTCAATGTAACTTTTCGTCGTATTTAGGTTGTGATTTTAGGGTTCCTGATTGATATATACGCTATTGACAGGTATTCTCCACACAATTATGTTCAACAGAGCACTGGGGTTGGTGCGACCTCGTGACGTTGATTCTGAGCTTTTTGAGATCACCTATGTAAGCGCTTGACCTCTTATCTGGGGTTTTGAATTTCTGCAGTTGTATTGGAGTTGATTGAAAAAAGTCGATCGGCTTTTGATGGTCAGCAAATTTTTAAAAGGGATTAATAAAATATTTTGAAATCACGGAAGCCTAAGCCCCTAAAGTCCCAGGAGGCTTTACGTGGGTCTCATGTTGTTGTTTTAGTATTTTCGAATAGGTCATATGGGACTTTCTTCAGTTCAATTTTATTCAGTCTTCATCGATTCTGATGATATAAAATTTGGTCCCATCTGACTTAAATTTGATCAATTGAATGAACCATGAATTGAGTCCTTCAGGGGTTAAAGCAAGAGCGTGGTGAATTTTAAGTTTAAAAATGTTATAAGAAGATTGATATTGGCTCATTACGATATCGTATCCAACGCAATCTGAATTGTTTCTCCGATTTTTCCAGTATAAGCTGCAGTGTGCTAAGTCGTTTGGATGTGTGGTTGCCAGGTACAGTGTGGTGATTCAGCCACAGAGAAAAAGATTGAGGAGAAAATTGACCATTTTTTGTCATGGGTGGAAAAGTACCCAAACAAGAAGTCTCGGGTTTGTCACTAAGAAGACTCCTCCTTTTTTTTCTTTGTGACTTTCTGCTCCCGTTTTTATTTCTCAATCCATCTTTCCGGTCAGATTTCAATCAATCTTTGGTGCAACAGGTGTGTTTATCCTTTTATGAAACGAGAAGCAAACATGTGGCGTGGTTCAGCAAGGTAGAACGGTTGTATTGGGAACAATGGTGCATTCAGCTTCATGTTGTCCCTCCTGCACCCCTCAAGGCCAAGAAATTCTACGATAGTTCTCAGTCAGGAGAAACGGGAGGTAGGTTTCTGTCAGGCACTCTTCTCTTCCATTTTCTTAGAATTTATTGTGTGTGTTTTTTGCCTTCTGAATTGTGTGTATGCGTGTCCAACACAATAGGATTTCTTCCTGTAGAATTGATGCTGGAGAACCCCGCAACTGAAAACCTATGGTCTTCGCTGCAGGGTGCTCTTCGTAAATCACGTATCCTACAGAACGGAGCGAGTAGGGTTTGTGATTAGGCGGGAACCATCTAATCACAAATTTTAGGCTGTATTAAATTAGACCCTAAGTACGCTGTCCCGTATAGGATCTAACAATAATAGTTACAGAAGAGGGGTCTCCTAGGGATTGATTTCGTTGACCTCTGGTTTTTATAAAATCAAGGTCTCTTTCCTTCCGAACGGATTTCGTTGCCCTCCATACCCTATGGAACGTCAGGCCTGCTTGACGGGTCCTCTGTGCTACTGTACCTACTCTTTACACCGTTGTCTGCAGTTTTTACTTTGCGCCTAAGGTGGTGAATTGTTTTGTGTTACTTCCTTCCACAAACAGAAACAATGATGGATGACCGGCAAAGACGCCATGCAACACTTGAGGCTGCCTTACGAGATGTGATCACCCAAGTCTTGCTGATTGTAAATGAGAAGAAGGATCACATTCCTCCCGTTTTGCAACCGGATGTTGTCATTTCATTTCCCTTTGAGATCTCTATTCCAAGGTACTGCAGGGACTCTTGTGGTGTGCCGTGTTTTATACTAAATCAATTTGCATTTGTTAGTGTCCTTGACAGTCATGCATCCTGTTTCTTAAGCATGGCTCCTATTATTAGACTTCATTAATTTGTTCGGTCTTGTTGGCAAGTGAAAGAGGATTCAAGTGCCTTAATTTAGGTATGTGTACCATGGTTTAGGAGTGATGTTAGCAAAGTAAAATCTAATCCATAAGGTGTAACGAGATTCATTCCTAAGACTCTTGACAATACCAATCTTAACACCAAGTGCTTAAATACCTTCTAGCTTGTATCTCTTAAGACCATTTGAAGAATTCATGAATTTTCAAAGTGATGGTTACAGATGTACCCAAAATCAACCCCGGCCTCTCATGTTCAGTCCATTTACATTTTAGGGAAGAATTTGTATGGGCTTGCGCTGGAGTTCATCATAATGGAGTATGATGAATGTGCTTGCTTACTGAAGTGATGCTTTTTTGTGACTGTTTGCAGCTCCTCAGACTCATCCTTTGGAATGGACGTGTTCAAGCGACTGTTGCAAACCGGACCTCCTACGATGTTGAATTAAAATCCTTGTTTATAAATTAGTCTTCAGATTCCTGTGTACATAAGTTTAGTAATCACACGTGGGGAGGTTTGTCAATAGATCAGGGCTTACGTAGTAATTTACATCGTACATTGTCTTCTTTCGGCCTTTTGTACGGATATTGAACATGCAGTCATCACACGTGGCGCTCTAATATGCGTGCTCCAAGCTCTACGTGGCGGCTTGCAAGCAAGGCTGCTTTGATGGATCTCCAGTTCCAGTATTCGGAGTGAGATTTCTGACTGGTTGGGTCCATTTTCCAAGGACGAGTAATAACTCTGGGACGTTTATTTGTGCTAAAGAATGTGGTTTGTGATCAGATCATGCACGGTTGGTCAATGAAAAGCAACGAGCTTGGAATCATTCTGGAATCATTTAAGCTTTGCCTGCTTTTACGGAAAGTCTTACATCAGCAGTGATGCTTCAGTTCTTGCAGTCAAGGGTTCACTGGAAGCCGGAAAACTGACTGGCAAGTTACTTCTGTAAAAGTGGTAAATGAAAATAGTGTAAGCTTAGATCTGAAATATTTGCACCAAAAATACGGTAATTTGAATGAATTCTGAAATTTATCTTGAAATTTTCAAATTGGGGAGTTCGTCTGTCAAATGGTAATGAGTCCAATAGTTCCTGATTGGAGAATCATGTCCAAAGACAAACTTGAAACGGTGGCCTTGCAAATCAGCATTCGTGGCATTTTTTGAGTTTTACCAGCTCTTTTTCTTTTATTCCCATATTGAACTGGTTTCTCAAATATCGAGCCTGTTTTTTTCTCTATTTTTTATTCCAAATAGGAATTCTATATATTTCTTCACTGTTTTTTCTTAAATGTTTTCAAATAGCAGGGTATTTTTTTTCCCGATTCCACTGGATAACAATGAACTAACCACCAGTTCACAAGGAACGTTGTTGCAAGTAGTGTTGGAAAAGTAATTTTGTTTCTCCAGTAACTAAATCAAATGTCACTTTCGATTGTTTAGCGGCCAACCTAAATAGTCTTGGCATAAATCTTGACATGTTTTATTAACCTTGTTAGGTTAAGTAGGCACTTCACCTAATCACAAGGTAGGTGAACTTAATTGTAGTTGTGATCTAATTTTATTATTGACCTAATTGTCACGTAAAATATGCCAGTATCAAGATTGTCGGATCGAATTGCATCACACACTTCCATGCTAAAAATGGCATGATATAATTTCATAGATGTGTTTGAAGTTTCTTACTGCCTAGTCTTGACAAGGTAGAATATCTTCGATCAGAAGGACTTGGAGCACTTGCCATCCACTCCTTCACGCTCACTGTCACCTTTTTCCCAACTCCCAGCTGATATTGTGCAGCGACGTAGAAAATAAGTTCCTTCAGGCTAGAGTAAATTTGATGCGCATTACATTCTCTTATGCAGCGACATTGAAAATGAGTTCCTGCATTATAGAGTAATTTAATGCTCATAACATACCGCTTGCATTGTTGACCGCCCATTTTTTTCGGTGTAACTACATTGGGGTAACTTGACAATCACTATGTTTGTCTATAGTGATTGGTTGAGCACCCACCACTTTCGTACTTGAACTCAGATGTGAGTATGTGACAGGGAATGGTGCAAGGACTGAGGATAGTACAGAATCGGCACTTACATCTTGAATATCCTGATGCTTCCCTGAATTCGCAGTTGGTCCAAAGTAGTTGCAGGTGCTTTTCAAGATGTTAGGCTAGGGGACAATGGGTAGAATATCATTTGTCTTACACTGTACGGACATTGCACGTCACAAGAGAAGAGCATGGCGTACCAAAGTCCTGGGCTGATCTGAATTCAAAATGGAAGGTTAGTAAACTACGTACAGTATTTTATCATTGGTTCGGGCTGCGAGAATCTTTGGTAAGCAATATACAGCTGCATTTGCAGATGGTCTAGATTCACAGCGTACCAACTCACCGTCTTTAATGCTCCAACCTCGGAACGCTGTTGATCGGTGATAATGAGTCAAGCCCTATCAACACTGCTCCTTGACTCCTAGAGACGTGGCGTCGTCAATGGTTTATTCAAAGACGTTGTCTCCAGTTCTTTCTAAGCCTTAAGCTGTGCACATCTCAGCTGTTGTAATGATTCTTCACTGGCTCTTCTGTACCTTCCAATGCTGTGCACTTTCGTATCCCCATACTGATTGCAAGGTTCCACAAGTTCTTGCTCTAGTCGGAGTGGTTTAGTCTACAAGCCTGAATACTGGAAAGTCTGAATGTATTTAATCTTGAATGCTTGAGACAGTGGAGGAATCTCGAAAGACATACAAACAGCTTGTGGCTTAGGAAGAGATTGCTAAACCAGTGACTGAGTTGTCAGTGGTGTGAGAAATACGCTTACATAATGGATCAGAATGTGAAAGTGCTAGTTCCAATGCGGCAGTTACAAGGCACCATGTTTGAACTTAAAGCTCTCTCTTGTCGAAAATATAACGAATTCACTGCTAGACTGCCTAGAACCTGCACAATTGTTACATGTAAGTCAGGTGTGAGGAAAGAGAAAAGGAGGAAGGACGCAGTTCAGATCTCGGCGAGATCAGCAGGAGGATACTCAACAGCTCCGCACACAGTAATAGAGCACAAGCTTAATTTGTGCACGGAATTTGAAACAATGTGGAAGTCGAAACAAGAATCGCAAGAGGTGGAATCAAGGTTTGTTGTTGAGTTGAAGGCTATTATAGTACTGTGTAGGAAGGAATTCTTCGACATGCCTGAGGAGACTGAGGGCTTGAAGAATTGGGATCTGGAAGATGAACAATCAGGAAAGAGAGTTTCTCTTCAGCTTGTCAGCACCTTAGCAGATTCAAGTAAGTGCAGCTCCTCCTTGCCATGGACTGAATTGCGGGTGTAGTAAGTAGAATTTGATGTGCAGAAGTAGCTTTTGAGTCTAATTGTGAGTCTTTGTTGATAACAGGTACAGGAAAAGCCATGCGCACTTCGGAGGTGGTGATAGAAAATTGGACGGCCGCTAATTCGTCGACGAGTAGTCATGTTGCAGCAACAAACTTATCAAAATATGAAGTAAAATTCAAGGTGAAGAAAGATTTTGGAGAACCTGGGGCTCTTGTTGTCAAGAATTTCCACCGAAATCAGTTTCTTCTCAAAGAGATCGCAGTTGAGCTTCCCAATCATGCATGCGTTCACTTCGTCTGCGACTCGTGTGTGTACAATGTAGCCAACTACGCCACCGATCGCATTGTTTTCGCCAATACGGTCAGCCTGGCCTCCCTCCCTTGTTAGCGCCGTAGAGGTTGTTAAACAACTGCACTTCTGCAGAGGTTTCTGAAGTTCGTCAGTACCGTCTAATACGTCGGATTTCTCTGTATCAGGTCTACTTGCCACAGGAAACACCACCAGGTTTAATGGAGTTGAGAGAGAAGGAACTAGAACATATCCGTGGGGATGGAACAGGGGAGCGGAAGGAAGCTGATCAAATCTATGACTACGATGTGTACAATGACTTAGGAGATAGTGATCACCACGAGAGCCTAAAGAGACCAGTCCTGGGAAACAGCGCTGAGTTTCCATATCCTCGGCGGATCCGCACGGGGCGACAACGCTCCAAAACAGGTAACGTCTCGAGCTCATAAATTGATCGAGTTTAGTAACCGTCCGCAGTCCGGAGTCTCTAGCTTGGTTGTTGAGCGTGACCCCGTTGCGTCCAGACCCTGAGGCAGAAGATCGTGGGGACATGTGGACGAATTTCTACATTCCACGGGACGAGCGATTCACTATGGTGAAGACCGATAACCTGCAAGAAGATGCAATCCAGGCAGCATCGCGTAAACTGCTACCAGCACTCCAGGCTTTATATTCCACCCAGACTGAATTCGAAAGCTTGAGGGAGATTGCGGACCTGTTCAAGAATGGTATTGCACTGACAGTCGGTTCCGATCCGGACTCCGATCACGATTGCGATCAACATGCACCTGAGTGTGAGACCATCCTCACGTACCCAACACCCAAAGTCATTGCAGGTGAACACAAATTCCTTGTACCTCTTGTTTGCACCTCCTCAGTCGAAAATTTTCTGTGTACTCAATTGCGATACTAACTGGAAGACTACACATGAACACGATGACCACTGTGGTGCAGTTGACGAGAAGGCGTGGACAATGGACGAGGAATTCGCCCGTGAAATGCTTGCCGGGTTAAACCCTGTTGTCATTTCGCAACTGCGTGAGTTTCCCATCAGGAGCAGTCTCGATGAAGCCATATACGGTTGCGCTGTTTCAGCAATCACGTCTCAGCATATTGAGCCATTTATGGAGGGAATGGATGTGCCAACGGCACTAGCAGGGCACAAGCTCTTCGTCCTCGACTACCACGATGCGTTCCTTCCCTTTGTGAACAAGATCAACGAGAGCCCCGTTTGCAAAGCCTATGCAACGCGAACGGTTTTATTTCTGACAAAGGAAGGCACATTGAGACCAGCGGCCATCGAGTTGAGCTTACTTAAAGAAAAGGAGCCCGGCACTGTGAAACGTGTGTTCACGCCTCCTCCGATGGGGATGAAGGACTGGATGTGGGAGCTCGCAAAAGCTCATGTGCTGGCCAATGATGCTGGCTTTCACCAACTCGTCAGCCACTGGTAACATCTTTGCATCCATCTCCTTCTTCGTCTCCCATTCCAGTCTTGTGATATTAAAAGTCCATAGAAAGAGAGGTTCCTATACTGACCATGGTGGATGCTGCAATTTGCAGGTTGAGGTCTCATGCAACGATGGAGCCCGTGCTCATTGCCACTCACCGGCAGCTAAGTGCATTGCACCCTGTGCACCAAGCCCTAGTTCCGCATTTCAAGAACACTCTTGACATCAATGCTGCGGCGCGGAAGGCTCTCATCAACGGAGGTGGAATCATCGAAATGACCTTCACTCCACATGCTTACGCGATGCAAATCAGCTCTGCGGCCTACAAGCATGCATGGCGCTTCGATGAACAAGCTTTGCCGGCCGACTTGATTAAAAGGTACGTCTCCTCGCTTCTTCCCCGTCAAGATTCAAGAGAGAGTGAATTCCAACACATTCAGCAAATTTTGACAAAATAATTGCCACTACCTGCTTCGGAATTCATCATAATTAGCATCTAATCAGGAGCTATGATTATTGCAGGGGCATGGCGATCCCGGATGAAAACGCAGAGCATGGATTGAGATTAGTGATTGAAGATTACCCGTTTGCAGCGGACGGACTCGAGCTTTGGAGTGCGATCAAAGGATGGATAGGCGAGTATGTCGGCCTCATCTACTCCGACGATGAGCGCGTTCAAGACGACACGGAGCTTCAAAGCTGGTGGACGGAGGTTCGCTGTGTAGGCCATGGCGACAAGAAAGATGCGCTGGGTTGGCCGACGTTGGATTCAAAGGCTTCCCTTGTGCACACATTGACCACCATTGTTTGGATCGCCTCCTGCCATCATGCTGCCGTCAACTTCGGCCAGTACGAGTACGCAGGCTTCATGCCCAACCACCCGACCATGACACGACGACTCATCCCCTCCGATGGAACACCCGAGTTTCAGGAGCTTCGACGGGATCCCGAAGCGTTCTACTTGTCTACAATTTCGAATGAGACACAGGCAACTGTGATCATGACCACGACGGAGGTTCTGTCCACACACTCGAGTCACGAAGAGTTTCTCGGCCAACGCTCCACACCGAATTGGACAAGCGACGAGAAGGTACAGGACCTTGCACCCTAAACCCTAAACTACCATCATGTAACTACCATCATGTGAGATGCAGCCATAAACCATCATGCATCCCTAAACTGATATACTTTTGGATTTCAACATAGTGGCGACTGAACTTCAACGATAAATGCAGATTTTGGCAGTCTTCGGAAGATTTCAAGAGAGGATCAGCGAGATTGAGGAGTTGATCAAATCACGAAATGAAGAGAAGAGGCTGAAGAACCGGTATGGCCATGTGCAGCTCCCGTACGAGCTTCTGTATCCCTCGTCCGATTATGGCATGACAGGAAAAGGTGTTCCGAACAGCACTTCTATTTGACGAGAAGCACTCACTAATTTGTTCGAGGTGGAAAGGATCTCCTCCGGTTCGAGCCCAGTGCCACGTAGGTGCTTCTAGATCACACTGAAAAGCAAAGATGGTCAGGATCAGGCTTTTATGCCTGAAACTAGGACCCAATGCAAGTTTGCGTTGCTGCATATTGTACATATCCAACCTCACCATTTACACAGTAATCTTTTAAATAGTTAGAAATAATTGTGAATCACGTTTCTGCTAAACTAAAAGTACAACCTATGTGCAACTTGACTAATCCAGTGTAGAAATTGGAAACCTGAGAGGATTCTCCACCAACTTGTCCAGAACGGTCTTCTTCGAGAGTACAAAGCAAACGACTTTTCCGCAATTTGCAACAAAAAGAAAGCCGTCGTATCTCAATTTCCTGTAGGAATTTTAGGATTTACTCTCGCATTTGAGGATAAACGAAGGTTACGCAGATCAGATAGTTTCAGAATACATGCATCAATTGCGGTTGTCTTGCTTGGAAATTCAAATGGTTCTGGAAGCGGTCTAACTGCTTGCGTAATCTTCTTAATGCGATCAAAGCAGCAATGGCTAGAATCTGGATTGCTAAAGAGTCAGAACAGTCTCTATACAAATGCTCTCAGCATGATTCTCAACTGGCTTGGTGTTAGCAAATGAAATTGTTTCGGTCAGGCTCTCGACCAGTTGGCGCTCATAATTGGAATTGTCTCGGTAAGACTCTCGGCCGCTAAAGAGCTCAAACTTGAAATTGTTTCAATAAGACATTGCTGATTCAGCACTCGCACTTGAACCACTACGGAATTCCTGCAAGTAAGCCGAAAGAGCTACAATTCTGGGATGCGCTGTGGCAATAATGTCGAGTGGAGGCCGTGCATTGTCCGGTTCGTAGATGAAGCTCCATTGGCTCCGAGTGGTGCCCTTCAGTAGACCAGGAACCAACTGTATATAGAGTTTGAAAGAGCTATATCGCGAATCTCCCTCGAGCTGAAGGTCGAAATGGAGGACATGGTTGACTTCATCGAACAGCTCCGTAGTCATCTTCAATGTCCGTCCCTCTGCAAATTCTACACATTACACCGTCACCGCATTCGTCATTTCAGTCAAAATATTTAGAAAACTTTCAAGAAATTGGCATTCTTCCAAATGCTCATCTGGAATCTCGTATCTATGCCAGTCCTGGTTATTAGAGCTCTGTGCGTTTTGAATGTTTCAATTTTGGCACTTCGAAGGATGCCATTATAACGAATATATCCATCACAGCGATTGTCAAATGTTGCAAATGCAATATGTAGAAGCGAAAACTTCTTATTCTACTTGCTCAGCGTCGCAAAAGCTAGTTTAATAATTATCAAGAATCATAGCAAATGCTTACCTGGAGCGAAGATGAATTCGACAATTGTCCCCGCTGCACCATCTCCCTGGATTCTGAGTGCTTTCCTAAAGACGTCAGGATTTAGTTTCGGCAGCAGAGTCTCGAGCCGCTTAAACGTCTCAAGAAGTTTATCAGGATTGGCAGCTAATATTGATGACTGTTCAGGAAAGATCAGCATGGCGAAGTCTCGAACTTGACACCTAAACAGATTCAAACTTTAAAATCTAAAATCGAGCACAGTAGTCGCTACTGTGAATTCACAGTGAGGAACCTTGAGAACATGGACCACGGATGCCATGAAAGCTTAGTTACGAAGTACGGACGTTCGAGAACGTTCTTGCTTTCTTTCTCAGCGTCAAGTGAACGTCAATTTCCAACGACATTCAGTTATATCCAAGTCAGAAGTTACAGTTCTAAGAACACAGGATGTTAGAAGAGCACAAAATTTAACGCAAAACTAGTAAGCAAAAACGCTGAGTGTCCAGAAATCTCGATCGTGGATTACTCGACCGCTCTTCGTAACAAGACACGAAGCCACAAGAAATGAGTGCAGTAATTCGCCCTCCCATGGAAACTCTCTAACCGAAAGGCTGCTGAATGCACGCCGGGATGGAGTTCTTCTCCGTGATCCAAATTACACCAAACGAGGGACATGCGACCATCTGTAGCTCTAATGATGCAGTGCGCACTAATTTGGTACCCTAGGCATCACTTTATGCCTTTTGAATCACCCAGAAGGAATCTCCCGCAACCAATCCCCATTGCGCTTCCCCCGCGTGGCCGGGTCACATGCTCACATGACTTGAATCAATTCGAGAAAATAAATGAGGGACGCGATGTTCCTTCCATATTTGGATTTCGGCATCTATGCAGACTTCTTGTGTCATGCGGGATGGGCTGCACCACTGCAGCCTGTGCAGGACAGCCGTGCAATATTCGTGGTAACGCACGCAAATAATGGCGTCTCGCTTTCTCAAAGTAGCAGGCTCACTGTCGACGACCTTCTCTTAATAATGCTGCAGGCGTGCTTGGACTGGTGCACCTAGACCTCGTTGATCCTGAGCCTAGGCGGTTTCGGCGCCTTTAAAGCCTGTGACATTACCACCAATGTGCTGAAAGAACAGTGCTAACGACGGAGCAATGGTCCCCAAACCCTAGAAATGCGGGGACTTGAAGTTGAGTGTAGATTTGGAGTGTTGTATGGAATGTTGTAGACAAAAATAACTTATAGCTAGAGAAGAAGCTAGATACAAGATCTTCATTTTTGCAAGTTTTCTTTTTTCTGCCATCCCTATATGAAACCTTGCTCAAATTTCATGAAGGAATGTAAGACTGCATTGCTAAAGAATAGACAAAAATTGTTTTTTCAAAATATTTGAATGTATTTCATTTATTTCCTGTAGCTCTCACATAAATCTCTTGAAAACTCATTAAAACCTAATTGAGCACACACTTGAATTGCTTTTCTAGGGCCAAGTCCAAAGAATCAAGTTAAAGCAATTTCTACTTGTTCATACGGCACTAAATTAGTTCCTAAAATATATGACATGATTTATTTAATTTTTCCATCATATTTCACCAAGCAGACGCAAATTGAAAACTCAAAAAGATTAGAATTGCCATATTCGCATTTTTTTACACATTGATTTCTATTAGTGTGCATATCACTAATTTATCAAAGTCAAACTATATTCAATTGATGCATGTTGAAATATTAAAATATTGTATTAAGGTCCACTCTAATACATGATTATAGTGACATTGATTCTATGAATGCCATCTAATTTTGCAACTCTTTAGGAGGATAAATAAAAAAAATTGATGTTTGTATTTTAGAAAATAGAATAAAATATTCAAAATGATAATAAAAAATGATAGTTTCTTTAACTTGAAAAGAAATACTTTCTTTTAAATTGATCTTAGTATTGACACCAAAGAAGTGCCCTTTTGAGCTTACGTGCAAGAAAAAAATACTATATTATTTTTTTTAATTCTTGTTACTCCCTACAACCCTAGAAAATGAACTTTTATCCATCTTTTACATCCCATTTTTTTTAGGACCAAACTAGTACTAAACCCTTTATATGTAATTAATTAGTTAAGACACCACAGATGCAATCGTTTTGCATTGAACTGACATCCAGTCCCAAACTATATATGAAAAAATATGAAAAAAAAATATTGCAGGTGTAAAATGGTCATTCATGTTTACCTTACTGTCTTATGAAATTTGGATCTTATGAATCTTTACCCCCTTAATGATCCAAGTGACTATATTCTCAAGCACTGTCCCTCTTATTTGAGTTGCTATTCTCAAATTTGGAATTAAAAATAAATAAATAATTCATTTCCTAAAATAATAATACATTATGAATCAAATGGTGGTAGTTTTATCAAATTTTGAGTTTAACTTCGCCTTATCAAACTTTTTAAGGTTGAATGGTGTAGTGTAGTGTAGTGTAGTTCACGGTCTCATGTTTTTAGTTTAGTTTGGGCATGGACTAAAAAGTCAACCAACCAATGTGATTGTTGCCCACCTCATAAAGAGAAGATCCAAAGAACTCAAGGAGAAGATAAGTGTGTCCATTCTTCTTTTTCTTACAAACAATACTCTCATTTCAGTAACCTCTGTACATTACAAGCTCCACCCAAAATTGCAAAATAACTAGAATGTTATTATTTTTAGATGAGCATTTTCAACCTCTTTTCTTTCATTGAGCACAAAAAGTTCATCAATTCAAAATATTCTCATTAAGATATGCTCCTTCAAAGTTTGTTGCCTTGTTTTTTTATTAACCCATATAAAACTTCAAACTTAAATGTCTACTAAATTGTACAATCAAATAATCTGAATTTTTTTTATTGCTCATTTTCAATGTGAATTACAAGATCCTATAGTTACATTCTATTTGATCTCAAGAAAAATGAGCAAACAAATTGCTCAAGTTCCTAGCAGTTTTGGCCAATCTTGAAACCACACTCTCCTTGGGTCATTAGGGATTAACCCTAGACCGCCCATGGCTGGTTTGGATTAAAAACAATGTAGCTTTTGAAGTGCTAAAAATCTAAATGAGAATAAGTTATACAGATCTTTACCGTACAATCTTGTAGTAAACATGCTGTAGATGATGTGGAACAAATTTGGAGTCATTTGACCGAATGGATTCAAAGATTATAATGTTCTAGTGTTGAAAAAAGATGCTGAAATTTTCCTTGCAACACACTTGGAGGTGAATTTGGATTCCTAAACCTACTCAAATGAAAAAACTTGAAATTACAAAGTGATTCAAAACCAACATATAAACACATTGGTGAAAAAAAATATCATTCAATTGACTCAATGTGTTTGCAAAATGGCTTGCAAACATCAAAAAATAGGCAAGAAAAGTTGCAAAAAACACACATGAGGCTGAACCTCCATCTACTAAAACGCTTCTCAGTAACTCATAACTTCTTGGATTGATATGAAATTTTAGCCACACAAACTAGACAAGTATGCGCAACCTCTCCCAAAAAAAATGTTGGAAATGGACAATGTATGAAGAAGATATAGGCCGCCAAAGTTCACTGAAGTCCAAGAATGGCGGAATTTTGAATTTTGAATTGATCCCAAACATTCAAAAGAACTTGGATTGACATGAAAATTTCACCACAATAACTAGACTTCAAGGGGAATCTAACCCAACAAATTTCATTGAAACCGAACATTGGATGAAGGAGATACAAGCCCCCGAAGTTGCAGCCAAGAAGTGCACTTTGGTGAATCAAATTGAGCCTGTGAACTTCGATTGGCTTCTAAAACATCATTACCTTTTGGAATGATTTGAAAATTTTACCACACAAACTAGAAGAAGAGGCGCAAATTCTCCAACAAGTTTTATGGAATTTGAACATCGAATGCAAAAGTTACAGTGGTTTGAATTGAACTCAGAACTATGTGAGGACACTTTTTGTCCACTTGGGCGGTCTAGGGTTAATGAAAAAATTATGACCAAAAAACATTATTCTATGAGGCTTGTGACTGAAAATAATAAAAGTCTTCTTTGCATTCATCTTAATGTAATTACTGTGTAAATTAATAATACACTGACTCTATTAATTTTAGGGCTGTGCAATAATAGTATAGATACTACACTAATATGGATATTTATAGTATTTTAGATAAAATCAATGTCATCTAAACTGTCAACTATGTTTTAAGCCGTTTAGGTTGAGTATCAAGGCATCTAATAATAAGTACGTGCTGCTTCTTGGGGTTTGTACTTAGTTCTACTACAACAAACCACATGCGAACAAATGGTTTCTAATCAACTATAATTTCAACCTAAAATTTTGAGCATTGTTTAATAATGACTATAGCTTTTTATTGCCAAAATTTCTAACTCAAATAAAATATGCAATGATTTCTAGAAGAGGTTGAAAATGAACTAAAATGGCATGTTTTTCAACTCAAATAATTATAAAGAACACATTTAGATGACCATTGAATCAATATTCAATTCAAAATGAGCTTTCAATAGAGAGTTATTTTTAGGAGTTTTGGTTCATTTTTTAGAAAAAAAAATTCTTATATAATATAGGGGTGTAAAAGCTATTTTTCAGTTCTACAATGTATCTTTTTACTCCAGAAATTTGTCACTAATTATTATTAACAAATAAAAATATCAATAATTCAAAACATAAACTTTCAAAGTAGGAAAATCTATTCATATATATTTTATTTTATTTAAATTCAAAATTCAAAAAGTATATAGGGGGGCCCAACGAAGCTAGTATGCAAGCGTAGAGCGTGGAGCATAGAGCGTAGAGCTGGAAACCCGAGCGGGAAACTAAATGTTTGTTGAGAATTATTTTTGTAACTAAAAGGTGACCAATTTTTTGGGCAAATTTGAAAATATTTTGAGATTTTTCTAATAAATTGTACCTATGACCGTGGATTGTTGATGCCCTAAGACCGTGGAAAATAAGGTATTTCATAATATCTAAAATAAAAACTTGAACCTAGTCTTCTAGTGGTCTATGTGGCAATCAATTTTTCAATGCAAATAATGAATGTAAAAGAAAAATTCCGAGAAATGTCACAGTGAACCCTAAACCCGTGTTGGATGGTTTTTTAGATTAAAAAATAAAACTAACTATTGCAATTATTGAATGTGATTTTATACACACAAATTTTTTGGTCATGATATATTGGTATATTTGTTTTTTGATAAAAAAAAAAAGGTGCTCTAACTATGAATCACATCCATTTAATGCAATAAAAAAACATTTAAGTACAAAATGGACAAAATCATAAAAGACAAGAATAAAGTAGTGTCTTTTTTTTATCTAAAATAGAAAAATAATTATAAATATGAGGTATAAAATAGACAACCTCTATATTCACCATTCACAAAAAGTTTGAATTAGCGGATATATTCCTTTAGTCCCACTAAGAACCTCCAAATTGGTTTAGAAATTGTACCACTAAAATGGTTTCATTTACCAATTTTGATTATTGATCGTTAAAGCCATGTGAAACAGAGGGTGGAGTAGATACACACATGATTTGAATTCTAGTTTTCTTGCTCAATGATCAAAATCAATATATGGAGTGGTTTAGTGGTACAAACCCTAAACCAATTTCATTGGAGTTTTTTAGTGGAATTGAGGTAGTAATGATAAACTACTTTGCTACTTCAACAACTCAACAAGTTGCTTTCAAAAATATGTTTAAGCTCATCAAAGTTTTATGTAGAAACATAAATGTAAAGATCAACTCTTGCATTGAAGAAACATATCACTTTAAATATAATAAATTACTTTAAATTTGTCCATTGGACTCTCTTTTCCAACATCTTTGTTAGCATTTATTAGAATAGGCACAAAAATATTTTAGAAATGATCCCACATTCAATATGTATTGGTATTTTGTTTCATTTTAAACTATAAATATATTGTTGCAAAGTATTGTTGATATCATGTAGCTAATTACTTAATATATATTTCTTGATTTTAGATAGACTTTGAATGGAGTAGGATGAGAATCAAGAAGTTTGGGCAATTTTGTCATGGTCTTTAGCATTTGTTTAAGTTTCAATGCATATGCTGGATTAATAAGATTTTAGATGAAATGGATGAACTTCAACGTCTGACTTTGACACAGTTGGATACTTGGATATGCTTGAATTTAGATAAATCTAACCCACCTTAAACTATAAAGGCTTATATAGGCTTACTTTCCAAATTCATCTAAGTTTTTTAACTTTTAAATACCTTTTTAAGTTTCTAAAATAAATCATTTGTATTCATCAAAATACACCAAAGGCCATGGAAAGAATTGATCAATGTTAGCTTAGTTAGCAAGATTGAGGTTAAAAATCATTGATAATGATGAAAATTTTGGCATCATCCTTACATCTTTCAAGACTTTGGGGTAGACAACATCTTCCATATGTTTCATAGATATAAACATTGTTTTAAAGAAACACAAACTTTCATCTAATACTAAAAAGTAATATTAAAAAATATCATCTAATAGAAAGTAATTGTTTCAACTATTTAACTCCAAATGAATACTTGTTGGCACCAAAATGTATTTTGTGGGTCACAAAGATACCAAATTTTTATAAAACAAAAATACAATTCTCTAAAATAGCACTTCTAAAGCATTGTAGCTACATAGTACCTATCAACAATTTAACATTCCCATTAGAGGAGATTTTGGGGGTCTAGAGGGCTCTGAGTTATCATAGCTGTAGGAACAAGAGAGCAGTGCCATTGCTGCAATCTAATGTGGCCGAACTTTGATCATCTAAAAAATAAATAAAAATAAAAAAAGAATTTTTTTCCAATTTCTTTTATCATTTTAAGAACTATTTTTTTGTTTTTTTTATTTTTTTTAGAATTTTTTATTTTTGTGACAGCGAGCCATTCTTTCATTGGACAGGAACAGTAGAGGGAACAGGCCTAAAACGGCCCTCTAGACCTCCCAAAAAACATCTAATGTAGTTATTGTTGGAGCCCCCCGTAAATTCAAAAAAATGTAAAACAATCACTTTTTTTACATCTTCTTTGTAAAATATTTTTTCTTTTGGTACTCTAGAGTCTTACTTTAACTTGTATTAGAGATAACAAAAACTCATTCATATGTATTAAATAATTAAAATTTAAAATAAACTTAAATAAAATTGCTCATCTCCAATCTTTCAAAGAAGGGAAAGTGTCCATATTGACAAGCTACTTTAGGAGATTGCAAAATAGGAAAAAAAATGTTGCAATCATTTGTAAGGATTTCTATTGGTTCAAAAAGGTATACTAAAGAGACATGGCATTGCAAGACAAAACTTTCAAAAATCAATATACTTTATCTTTGAATACTAATGTTGCAAGTAAAGATGTTGCAAGTGCCAAATAATGCACTATGAGACTTGGAACCAACAAAAAATTTTAAGAAAAAATTATAAAAAAAAAAATATTTATTCAAAGATAAATTGTTCTTAGAACACAATCTTCAAAAATACTTGTCAATATTGACCAAGGTCCCTACAAGGCCTAGAATCCTTCAATATTCTTGTCCATAAAATTTAAAAAAAAATATCAAATTTTAAAAACTTAAAAACTTGTTGTAGGAATTTAGGATTGTGGAGAGCTTATTGATACCAATAGGGTTCCTAAAGGGCCCATAGTCCTATATACAAAATTGAAAAAAATTAAGATCATTAAAAATAATCACATATATTTTGGAAAGTTGAAACTATAGTTAGGCCTTCACTATAGGATTAATGTTGAAAAAGATATCATCCTTATGAGTCCTTGACAAAAACTACAACCTCCATAAACAATAGTTGATTTTATATTTTATTTATTTACTTCAAAACAACACTTACACTTTCCTAAAGGAAACCTTTCATTGACATTCCTCCTAGAAAGTGTGACAATATTGGTACATATTTTCCTTGCATTCATGCCCTAAATGCAACTTAGGACCTTCTAAAGATTCCTATCTTAAGGCAAATTTGGTGTGCTAGATGCAAATTATTCATCACTGGTAAAACTATCAACTCCATTAAAATCTCCCTCTTTGCTTAAAGGGACACAATTTATACAAGAATGGCTAGTAAAATTCACATTTTTAGCTTCACTAATGAGTGTGGTAATGACCATAATGCCTTCATACAAACTGAAATTAGCAATATTTTATGTTCAAATAGGGTATTCTATAGTCGCAGGCTTTATATCTCTAGGCGGAAATTCTTTCCTCCAATCTTCAATCTAGTGATCCTTCCTAGAATATCAGTCTCAATTGTATTCTTATTTTTTTTCAAAATCTCACCGTTTGTTTCAAAAAAGAAGAAAGAATAGCAATTACACCTCAAGACTCTAAATGTTGTGTAGTACTTTTACAAAAACAACTAAATAATCTTGAAAATAAATTTTAGAAACATTTTTTAGAAAACAACAACTGCACCTAGGGTCCCATGGGAATAGTGTCGTTACCGACGATAGTCTTAGGAGGGCTTGGGTACAGCTGCAAATTTTTTTTAAATTAAAATTAAAAAATTAAATTTGAAAGTTGCAGCTGTACTTCAAGGCCCTTTGAGACCTCGTCGGCACCGACGGTATTCCAAGGGGTCCCTAAGTGCAGCTGGAAAAAAAAAAAAAAAAAAAAAAAAGTTTTTTTTTTTTTTTTTTAAATTTGCAGCTGCACCCAGGGGCCCCTTGGAATACCGTCGGTGCCGACAAGGTCTCAAAGGGCCCCCAAGTATAGTTACAATTCTATTATAAATTTAAGAAAACAAAACAAAGCAAATATTCTTTTGCAAAAAGTTGCAAGGTAGTCTCTATAGGGATATTGCTAATGCCAACTAGGTCTCTACAAAGTCTAAGCTCTTGTTGCAATTTTTTTTGAAGTGATAATAAAATAAATATATGCATATATATAATACCTAAAATTGAAAAGAAAAATTGAACTTTGCAATTGCATTTTGAGTCCTTAGAATTGTATTCAAAAATCTAATTTACAAAAATCTAATTTAAATCTTTTTTAAATTTAAAAAAAAAAAATTGCAAGCTCCAAGGATACTTGTTGACAAATTATTTACGAAAGATTGCAATAAGAGTTAGTAAAAAAGATTATTAAAGTAAAAAAATGTTGGAGGCTAACAATGATATAAAGGTACATGTTGGTATAATATTGTTATATATAAAAATATTAGTTTAATATGATCAATAGAACTTGAAATCTCTTAGAAGACCTAACAAGATAAATTGGTATTGTGTTGATGAAGTGAACATTCAAAGAAAAATAAAATTATTATTAATTTTTTGTATAAATTTTGAGTAGAATTCTGGTGGTTGACAACTTGTTAAGTATACCTATTGGTGCAAAGTAGAATTCAATGAGCACCAATGACAACATTTAAAAGGCTAAAGAATTGCGTATTTTTCTACAAAATTTAAATTAATGAAAGATTATTTGAAATGGTATAAAAATGGATCTAACACTTGAAGATGGAGCTTTAATGCAAAAAGTGCAGTTGAACAATCAGGTCCAATATTTGTACAAATTGCCTATTGCAATCAAACTTTTTGCATTATATAGTATACAATTGGCATTTTTGTCTTACATAAGTAACATTTAATTCTTATACAATTCCAATCAAGCATATCAATTCTCAATTTCAAAAACCAAAATTCCATTTTGGACAAATTTTTGGTTTGATTTATTTCATTCAATTTTTATGGTTTTATATGATAATTGATTGAAAAACATTGGTGATGAATTTTTTTAAATTTGATTGCATGAATATTTAGGAAACATCCGTACTCACATATTTCCTTCAACAAGCATTTCCAAAAGAGTTTTAGAATTCCCTCTATAGATATTTGATTCTTAAGGTGACATGCCTAAATTTTGTAAAATATATATCACTTTATTGTAATTAGATTTTGCTATTTGACCTTCACACTGCAACTAATTTTTTACAATTAGGCATAACGGTACAATTGATTTGCCAAAATCTAATTCATAAAGGAATATTCATTTACAAAAATAGGCATTTTGGATTTTTGATAGAGGAACATTAAAAATTCTATAGAAGGAATTCTGAAACTTTTATGGAGATGCTTGTTGAAGGAAAGACGTATGTATGGGTGTTTCCTACATATCTATGCAATCAATTTTTAAAAATTCATCACCAATGTTTTTCAATCAATTATTATAAAAAATCATGAATATGAAATGAAACAAATGAAATAATTCACTAAAAATGGAATTTTATTATTTTGAAATTGAAAATTAGTATACCTGATTGGAATTGCGTACAAACCAAATCTTACTTATGCAAGACAAAAAATGCTAATTCTATTTTATGTTATACAAAATTCTTTGAATGGTACAATAGGCAATTTGTAAGGTTATTGGACTCCACTGTAGTAAGACCAAATCATTGAGTTCATTTATCTTAGTGCTTGAGATTTGGTGAAAGAATTTAACAAGTTGGACTTTGACTATGCTAGAATGGCTTGGAGAATTTATTTTAATGTTCTTTAAAATGATGTAATTTTTGACAAAAGTCTTTTGGATGCCAAGGTTCCTTTCTTATAGTCAATATTGACCATCTTGTTATTGAATTGGATTTTGAATCTACAAGTTGATTTTTGTTTGTTTTAAGAAAAAATTAAATTTTAGTTGCTTCAGAGACTTATAGATTTATACCTTGTAGTTAATAAATGCTTCGAACTTTAAAATAGTCTTAGTCAAGATGCAATAAATCTTCAATTTTTGTTGTTAACTTCAATCATACTTCACCTTCAATTTCACAAAAAGATCGTTTTCAATCAAATAATATGGTCAATGATCTAATAGTCAATAAAAATAAAGGTAATTGATGATGGAATTAAATTAGTCATATGTCATCCAAATCTATATCATGGCTAAACAATTGTAGAGATATAATTTAGTTTATAATGAATGAGGTTATTACTTATTAATATTATCAATGTGCATAATGTATAAAAGATTGAACCAAACATTTGAGACTCAAGTATTTCTAAATAGAATCAAATCTATTTAAGTGATCACATGTTTTTTGTTGAGGAAAAAATCCATATACATAAGGAAAAAACAACCTACACCACAAGAATTTAAACCAAACAAGTCAACTTTGCTATATTTGATAGGATCCAAGTTATTTAAACCTATCAAAGCAATTTTTTTATAAGATATTATAAGTGACAAAAGTATATAAAAAATATTTTGCATGTACCTTGTTTTTAAATCTCTATAATCTAATAAATAGTAGCTTGAGTTGTGCTTTAAGACTTCATTAGTGTGAAGAGTGGTTCCCTTTACTATGCAAACCATTGAGACTAATTATATAAAGGCAAATTGATTCATGGGATACATTGTATCAAAACATATGGAATGCTAAGATTTTAAGAATTCAACATGCTTTTGATTAAAGAGTGAAATCACAATGAAAGGAACCTAATGAGTCACTTACTTAGGACACCTTCAAAAAATACTTGATTTATAGTTGACTTTTAATTATCTGTACATAATATAAATGTCATTTAACACTATATTAGTGTAGCCGTGTGTCATTGCCACAATATAATGAAATAAAAATAAAAGTAATTTTCTAATTTTTTAATTCATGAAAACTTTAAAATTCAGCATCTTTCTATTGTGAGTCCAAACGCCATAAAATAAAGTCCGTGCACCCCTTTTTCATAGAGAACTTTCTCACAGTTTTAAGAATGTAATAGGGGGTGCACAATTCTGGAGATCTCAAAGCAACAAATAAAATAAACAAACAAAATAAAACAAACAACTTCATTTAAGGATATATATACTTTTAATATTTATTGCCATATATCACATTAGTACATAGTATTGACAAATCTATGGACTTCCTCTTTTATCTTCATCTACTAGGTTTTAGTTTCATTAGTTCACCATAACTTAGATTTTAGTAGGAAAACTCATACAGTCGATGCTTGTTTTTATTTCATTGATTTCTAATTCAAACTAAGGTATTCTTTATACTTCTATTGTGTAACAAGTTCAATATGGACATTACATACAATATAGAGGACTCAAAGAGTCAAATTATATTAATTGAATTATTTTGGCTTGACATCCACTCAAATTGTATGCACCTATTTCTTGCACGGTTTTAGGTCCTCAACAATCGCGGTCATAGGTCTATACATTTCTCAACTCTAAAATTTAAAAAAAAAATTACTTTTAATCCCTGCTCTACGCTCTGCGCTCTACGCTCCACGCTCATGCAGCAGCATTCCCCTAGGGGGGCCAAAGTTTTGTTCGCATGTGGTTCCTAATGGATACTCTAAATGACCCCCCCGAGATATGCTTGGATTCAAGATATTACATTTTCTGATATGAGAGTTGTATTCAAGTATTCGCCTTAATAGTTGCAAATGCTCCATAATTCATTACGGGTACCAAGGTATTACATGAGTGTTCTCCAATATTTTACCACTAAAGTCCCAAGACCTTCTTTTCATCAAAAGTCACTCAAAACTGCCATAGTTTCTATTGCAAAGAGCAAGAAACTTTAAATTTTTATTTATTTGTATCTAACTACACGATCTTTTGCTAGACTAGTGGAAGAATGTGTAGAAGAAAGTTCAAAAACTTTAACCACATAGGTTGTAAGATATTTACATTTAAAGTGAAGAAAATAAAAAAATTGTGCCTTACTCGACTAAAGTTTTTGGCTTTGAATCCTTTTAATTTAAAAGTTTTTGCACTAATGATTTTTAATTTCTAATTATTTATGTTGAAGAATTGAGTTGAAATTCTAAGAAATAAAATGCACAAAAGCACACACTTGATTTTCACTCTTAAAAAAATTGTTAAGTAGAAGTAAATTCAAATTTGAAGGGAAACTAGTTAAATTATTAATAGTTCTAAAATGGAATTGAAACACATTAATCTCAATGGTGAGATTGTTCTAGCAAGAGATCTTAACCTTGTGAAACTTTGTTTTTTGTAAAATTGTGAAAATCGAGTTCAAAAATTAATCCTACAAGTTATTTTCTTAAGAAGATCTAAAAGAAGATGCTTTAATTGCTCCCAAAACAAAATTATAAATAACTTTCACATAACAAATCCAAATGGAATGAATCAAAGTTTTTTATGTACATGAAAATACAATATATGAGAAACAAATTTAAAATACAAATTTAAAAAGTTTTTGTGGGTCTTTTTTTTGTCCACCAAATCAAAATTTGAATAGAATACCAAATATTGTTTGAATAGAAGCAAGAGCAACTTGCGTACATTAATTATTTAGATCTAATTCAAAATAGTCATTGTAGATCTTTTAGATACCCTTACCTCTTTATTTGAAGTTTGATATGGCAATGCAAATTTATCTGTTTAATGCTCAAATCTGCTTTTGAACTTCTCCAAAATGTTACTTATATCTTTTAAAGAGAACTATTTACTTCAATGTCATAAAAATTTATCATGAAGCAAGGTTGTCATTTAAAGCTTCAAACATGAGATGGGATGAACTTGAAGAAATTGGGATGAAACATTTATGAGAAACACTTTATTCATCATCTAGATGAGGGGTTTATAGATGGACATCAAAGGACTTAGGGATTAATGTATAGCCATTAATGAATTGATCATATTAGGCATATCTAGAGATATTTTTTGATTACTCACACGCTATCAATTGCATTTCATGTTTTTTACTTTTCAAAAGTTCACATTTTTAATTATTCCAGAGTGGTCATTCACAGATGTTGGCAAGGAAGTTTCTTTTGCATGGAAAAACATCAACACAAGTGTTGGGCTTATTTGGAATGGGAAGCTTAGGGTTTAGGCAAAACCACAATGGCCATGGCTTTATGCAATTACTTTGCCCGACAGTTCTCAAGAAGGATATACTATATAGAAATCAATGAAGGAGTGAATGCTTATTACCGACAACTAGTAGTAATGAGAAAGTTGATGAGACCTCGAAATTTGTTATTACAACGTTTGAACAATGTTTCTGAGGTAAAATAGCTTTCATTATCCAAATCCAAGTGACAAGCTTAAAGGTGTTTCAATTGAGGATGTGTGATCTAATCATGTTGTATTATGCTCTATTATGGATTTGTAGATTTTGAACAACTTTGTTGTCAATTGACATTGTAGTCATAACCACATTTTTCTACCATCTAATACCATCATGCATTCTTATTTGAGTTAGGTCATATTCCATTAAATATTCATTATAATTATAATCTTCTCATCAAAGTTGGTTGTCCTTCAAAAATTCAAAGTGTAGTTTCTTTTGTCACAATAGATGGCAATATCTTAAATGTTGTCAAATGTATTTTTTTTTGCTAAGTCAAAATTATGAATTGTAATCAATGCTATGAATTCTTGGCAGGGATGGAAGTTATTGCAAAGTGGAATGAAAGAGTATCCAATATTCTTGGTCATCAACAACGTTCAATCTCATAGAAAGTCAAATAAAGAAGCGCAAAATTACTTAAATATGGATTACAACTTGGGTAGCAAAATCATGGTTATCTCAAGGAGTTCAGTTGTTATCAAAGACCTTCTTGGAAATCTAAGTTATTGCTGTGAAATGCCATGCCTAACAAAGAAAGAAGCAACTATGATTTTTTTGCAACAAAGAGCCCCGAAAATGGTCTATTTTTCTCTTAGCAAGGATGAGAAAGGGATTATTGGAAATTGCCTAAGAAAAGCTTGGTTTCCCCATCAAGGTGGACATTATCATCCTCTAGCTCTTGAAGCAGTGGTATCTTTCCTCCGTGCTAGAAGTGAAACTCCTAGTGTGATGTTATGGAACAACTACCTACCAAAATATGAGAATGTTAAGGATATGACTCAACACATGTTTAGAATTCTTGGCTTGCAATTCTATAGCTTGGACAAAAAGACTCAACTCATGTTTATAGATATTTGTCTTTATGCACCAAAAGCACTTGAGTGTCCTATGCTCTCAAATTCACCTCTCAAAGACTTAATAGCTTGGTTGGCCGGTGTTCATCAAATGCCAATTGAGGTGGTTAAATTCAAGGTTAGCTTTTGCAAACTTTCTTCATTCATTTCTTTCATTTACTTGTCATTTGATTGATCTTTTGAGTCTAATTTAAATGAAAGAATACATTGAAAGATTTTGACAACGCCTTATATCAAATGTGTGTAGATTTTGGACTTCAAACGATTTGCCATGATCAATATTGTGGATACAGATATTGTGGATACAGATATTGTGGATAAGATTTCAAATGTGCAAGAACTCATCGTTCATGATCTCTACAAAGAATTCGCAATCTGGTTCTTGCGACAAGTTGGTCGTGAAGAAGAAGTCCGAGGTGTTTGGTGTATTGGCCAAGACAAAGGTTTCGATAGTTCTTTACCTCCCACATTGCAATGCACTCCTCGAATTTGTTGGCCTGAGTTGAAAAGAATTCGGCTGGAGAATATCCGATGCGCTGGTTTTGCAATGAGGAAATTGCAGGAATGGTGTAACGTTGTTGTTTTACAGCTTGGGGGCTGCGAGAATTTAACTCCACAATCAATTTGCAAGGACTGACTTGTCTCCGCCATTTGGAACTCAAGTCTCTTCGCAGTCTCGAGACCCTAATCGTCGTAGAAGATGAGAGTACTTCTACCAACAACAAGACGAACTCAACGCTGAAGCAGCAGTTTTCACATCCGTCATTGCAGTACGTGATTATTGACAGACTTCCTTGTCTAGAACTTCTCTTCCTTCTTTCAGTCCACTTAAAAATCTAGTTTTTCTCAAGGTAGTGGATTGTAGAGGCTTGACACAACCTCCCCGGCGTTCAGCATTGCTCAAGTTAGTATGAAACGAATGTTGTTATCATGGGACCGAAACCAGAAGACCCTATCCAAACTTGGAGGGACTCACTTCCTTACAAGATCTAACCATTAGATCCTTTGACATGACTTTCACTGGTAGTGCATTGAAACTTTGAAGGCCTTGGACTTTGTTTGATCTCACTTGGAGCTTTGGATTTGTTCCATGTACCAGTGGGAGACCTTGTTAGGCCTAGAGAATCTTACTCGTTTCCTTGAATATGTTTCCTTAGTTAGTATCGCTTACTTGACGAGCTTACTACCCTTGCACAATCTCGTGAAATCATCACTGCGCATGCTCGAAGTGAGGGACTCCGGTGAAGATAGATTGAAGCTGTACTGTACAATGAGCTGACAGCGTTGCGATTAAGGATTAGAGCTCGCCAGCTGAAGGAAGGTTTCATAACCCACACCCCTTCCAAGATCAATATCCCGAGGGTAAGTCCTGTTGACCTATGTTGCGTGAATCTATTGAAGATTTGAAATCTTAGGTATTGTATTTACCAGATGGGTAGCTTTACTGCAGCTTCTGCTATTCGTGAAGGTCATATTGAATATTGATGCTTAGATTGATTGTACAGTTTGATTGCACCTTAATCCTTTCAAATCATGGCTCTGCTAGGCAGATCAATGCAGTAGATTTTCAGCTGTCTATCAGTTGAAGGCCAACGTGCGAACAATTTCTCGTAAAAGAGACAAGAGACGTGTGTGGAGTATATGATATCGGCGCAGATATGGTGGCCAGTAAGGCGGTGACAAGGCCTCAAGGTGTAAACGAGCACGAGTTGGTGAGAGAAGAGCACGAGGATGCGCAGAAAAGCCAGGTTTGTAGAATTGGGTAAGCATCCACAGAAATAAAAAAGCGCTACTTGATACTAAAACGGCGAGAGATAGATTCCTAGTTATTAGGACTTATTGAGTTAGAGAATGTACGTCATTTATTAATGACTGATATGTGTAATCAGGGTTTCCAGTTTTGACAATTCATAAGATATTCTTCAAATGGCTCAAAATTGTGCTCTTTCCCATTTCCTAACAATTACTGTAGCTCAATGAATTATATAAAATGGTTGTGTTTGCTTGATCTGCAGTTGCTCTGAACACTAAATGAGAATTCACATGACATGGAAACGAATTGAGGGCGTGACATGATACGGGCAACTTATTTTTTACCTGAATTATAGAAAAGTCGTAGATCTCTCATCATATGCTTGCCCAAGTCATTAATATCGGTATACGTGCGTGTTTCTTCACAACTGTCAATAAATGATAAGTTTGTCCACGGCAATTTTGGAAAGATATTGTGGAGATGCTTACGATTCCTGAAGAGAATGAAACTGGCGGCGAATTCACAGTTGAAACTGTGCTTGAATTTCGTTTAAATGAGTCACCGTGTTGAAGTTCCCGCTGCCAACTTGAATCCTCTACAGAATGGTAATGTGCTCGCAGAATTCATTTAGCTGTGTCTCAATTGTGAGGGAACGACTTGAGACTTGCTCGGCGCTACTTCTACGACAGTTTTCATGCTCACACCTCCACGACCAAGCAATGTAGAAGAATCAAGCATATATGTAACTCTAGTATCACACCATATCAGCGAACGGGAGTGTTCTTAATTCCAACCTCAAGATCCACTCACTCAGAGACAATATGCTCCAAAAATTGCTGTCAATAAGAATAGAGCAGTATCAATCAACTATACATGTATGTACCAATGCCATCAAAAGGAAGAGCATCCTCTCACTGGCTACACCGCTGCACGACAACAGCTACTCCTAACAAAGTCAGATCCATTGTGATCCTCTACGAAGCAGGCACTCGCTCCAACCCTCAGGTTCTTCGATAATATTGGCAGTGCAAAATGCCTGACATTAATCCTCACTATTAGCTATGGAAGTACGTTTTCGGTCACCAAAACCGAGTTGGGTTCAAGCCTTGGCGGCAGATTCGAAGGCCTTCCACACAGCCACCACGAACTTGTTCTCCAAAGTGCCCTTCTCTTCGACGGGCACGTAGGTGGCAGTCCACGTAGCGGTGGTGGTGCCCTCGGTCGGGCCAGGAGCGAATTGCATCACCGCGGAGACGTGCTTGAAGCGCGGGTCGCCTTTCAGCACCGTGTAGCCCACTTTCTTTGTGGCCGAGTCGAGCACGTCCAGTCGCTCCAACACTTCTCCGCCGTTCGGGATTGCTGCACACATTCAACGTAAGCATTCACAGTCATGTCAATCCCCTCTGTTTTCGCCATGGCAGACGAGGGCAAATCCAATTGTGTAGCAACTCGATCTACTGGTGTGAAAGACGATGTGAAACATGGCGAGAGAGAAGCTCGATTGATTCTCTTAGCAAATTTATATGTGCGTACCAGGGCCCATCTTGCACAGGCGGACACTGCCAGGCTCGCCGCTTCCCTGGACGAACGAGATGGATTCGAAGATCTGAGGCAGGGCCTTCGGAAGGACGGCGTTCTCGTCCTGCACCACCTTCCAGATGGCGTCAGGCGATGCTTCCAGCACCTCCGTGTGCGTCGCGGTTTTCTTCGCCAGGACGGCTTTCTCGAACGTCTTGAACATGAGGATGCTGATTTCCTTGATGTGTTCCGGAGGGCCGGCTTCGCCCACGGGGTCGTACTTGGCCGTCCAGGTGACCGCCGTCTGCTTCTCGCCCTTGGCTTCGAAGTGCACGTCCGCGGTGAAATTGGTGTATCTCGGATCGCCCTCCAAGACGGTGTAGCTCAACGTCCTCGTGGCATCGTCCACCTTGTCCAGACGCTCCTTCGCAGCTCCAGCTTGGGGAATGGCTGCACACAAATACGCTTTCAGCAGTAAGCTACCAGGAGAGTAGCTGCTAGAAATTAATTTATTCCTCGCAATGTCACTGATGTGCTTGCAGATGAAAACGAATCACGCAGCAGCGATCAAATTGATTCCTCCCAGAATGCCAAGGAAAGGACGAATTCCCACATACCAGGTCCGAAGTGCAAGACGCGGACGGTGCCAGGGCCGCCATTGCCTTCCAGAATCTCCGCACTGGAGAAGTACTCGGGGAGAAGGTCGGGCAACACCTTGTCCGAGTGCTTGCAGCATTCCCAAGCATCCTGAGGTTCGCAGTTCAGGACCTCAGTGTGAGAGAGAGTTTGCGCCATCTTCTATGGAGTCTAGCTAGAATCTCACTCGCGGAAGACAAGACTTCTCACTCACTGCTGCAAACTAAGGGCAATTCAAACAGAGAGGAAAGACGATCTTGAACACTGACGATTGATGATGAGAGACTGAGCTTGTGCGGGGGCATATGTATTGCACCCCCACCAGCTCCTGATTGCAAAGCGTCCCGGAAGTGTCACCACAAGTCAATAGCACCACGACCATTCGCTAATTCCGATGCAATCTTGTACCGCTTTTCAACAGGGAGTTCACGATTATTCAAGAGTATTGACACAGGACATGGCGGACCTGTTTCTTCCTGGATTAGAACCAATTCTGATAATAGTCGGAGGTCTGCCTGTCACTGTTTGCGTGATGAATCGTGTTACATCTAGATGATGGAATTTTCGTCAATTCCGCAATTTTAACGAAACCCATCTGGGAGTTCGAATTCATTAACAATCTGCAGCAGGGTAGCTGAAAATTACCGTTTTGCGTGACAAACATCGCCCAGGAATGCAGATTGTGGTTGAAATCGGTGCCACCGTGAACTGAATTTCTGAGGAGATCTTGTGGGACTTGGTCTTCGGCACTAAATTCTAAGCTTTCTGAACTTCCGTCGACGGTTTCGAGTAGATGTAGAACCTTCCAGCAGCATGAGAGTCAACCGACGTCTGCGTGTTTTTGTCAAAACGCAACACTGGAACCACTCTACATTTCTCACTCTGGTGTGGAAAGAAGGACAAGGAAGTCAATGAGCTTTTGTTGAAACCTTCGGAGTTGGGTTGACACGACGAGAATGGGATGGATGAAACTTTCGAGGGGCGAATGTCGGTGGAAGGTCTGGATGAAATTAGAGGTGGTGATCAAACATACATCCATCCATTAAATGACGTTTACTTTTATTTTTATTATACTGTGGCAACGGCACAAGGCATACTAGTAAACTTGAAAGCAAGGAAAATTTGTGTAAATCAATTTAATTTTAGATAAGATGTATTTGGGCATTGAATGATGGAATATGAATTATGGGCAAAAAAAAGGGATGAAAAGGAGGGCGGAGCTCGACAAGGAAGCCCATTTGATTTCCCAATGTTTTGGATGAGATGCAGCATTGCCTTACGTAATCTATTGTAGGGTAATATGGAAATGAATTAATGATTGGTAGATCATCCATCAATGAAGGTGAAATTCATAATCATCGGTTACGCGGTTTTGCCGCCATGTTGTTGAATTATAAATAATAAACCATTGAGGAAATGAAAAAGTACATTTTTTGGCAGTGGTTTCCATACATTATACAAGTATGTCTTTTATACACGTGCTAGACATGGTCATTGCAAGAAAAAATACAGATTTTGTATTGGATGAGGGTATACAATACTCTTAGAAATATGAGATTTGAGACCCAAATTTTTTTATATGATTCTTTTTTTAATCCATTAAGGACTGGTTGACCACTTCCTAGTCAAAATTGACACTTTTTCATTGGTAGCCAAAGTTTTACAATGAATTTGGATACGGACAAAAGAGGATGGGTGTGGGGAATTGCAAACCAAATGCAAACATGACAATAATCATGACAATATGTGTTAGTATGTAATTTTGGGGTTTAGGGTACTAACAAAATAATGGCTGAAAATACAAAAATCAATGCAAAAATTGTCATTCTTTTATTGCAAATTGCCAAACATTCATGCAAAATCCATCAGCTAGGTCAAATCTCTGGAGTGCATCGTGGTTTGGTATTTTTTCATGTTTAGCTTAAACCCAAAAACGTCTAGACCGCCCTCCAAATCAACCACAGACCTTAATGGGTTAATAAATTTGGAGGAAGCCATAAACTATGACAAAATCTCACATTTATGACATAAAAATGGTAGCTTTCAATATCCTCAAACACTGGTTTTTGTTTCAATGTCCAAAAACTCTTTGACAAGTTAAGATTTAGTTTCCAATAGGCAACCTAAATAATTATATTATTTATCAATTTATCACATCTAGTAAAGTGAAACAACCCATTGTGGTAAGAATAAGGAGTTTGGCTTCATGCCGTTGGTGAAACTTTTCAATTTTTTCCCACAATAGTACAAGTGTAAGAAACAATGAGAGCAATTGAAATTATGTTTTTTTTGACAAAGTATTAATTTTATATGAATTTTTGAAGTGTCCAATGCATCATGACCCAAAAGAGTTTGTAGACTACCTTAGAATCAATAAATCTGAATTCATCATGCTCATTTTGCTCACCTAAAGTAGTCATAGTATTTTCTAACATGGGAGGCCTATAAAATAAAATCTAACAATGAATTCACATTGGGAAATGACTATAGGTCAACTTACCACAATTTGGCAGTTTCATCCAAGAATTTTTTTAAATTTGAAGTTTATTGGCAATTGTCCACCCTTTCAATACCATTTGTGTTCCAAGGGCGTGATGGAAGGCCCACAATGTACAATGTAACAAAAAGATGCATCATTTCTATTTCCTCCCCTCCCCTTGTCTGAAAAATTGAAAGCCGTTGACTTTTTAAAAATTAAAAAAAATCCTCCCCTTCCAGATGCGTTGATTTTGAAAAACAACTTTGGATACGGATACAACATAAATATGGATATGGTACAGATACAAATAGGGTATGGATGTAAATACAATATAGGTACAAGATACGGATATGGGTAAGGAATATGGGATATATCTCAGATCAAATGTCACCCCCAATCCCACCTGAAAATTACAAAGGGGTAGGATGGGGGTTTAAAAATAATATAGTATAATATTATTTTTTTTTGAGCTCACCGAGGGGGTATGAAAAAAATCAATTTAATTCAAATTGTTTTTTGAGCTTACTAGGGGGATGATTTTATTTGTTTTGTTTTTGAGCTCATTGTGACAGTTGTGTCACAATGACAATGAGCTCCAATTACTTGGTTGTAAATGGCCAACAAATTGCCAAAAAAAATTGATGTATTTTTGAAAGCACTCAATAAATTATCATTCTAAGTTGCATTTTACTGTATATCACTACAATTTTGGAAATTTGGACTATCCCCTTTTTCTTAAGGGGTTCAACTTAAAGATATACAATATATAGCTTAAATTTATGGATATTTCAGTTTATGAAAATTTGATCAATATAAAAAATATGACCTCAGAGGATAAGAGACTTCTTAAATGTAACTACATGAACTCTGTTTATAAATGGGAAGTCATATATATATGTTGTTTTCAATGTTTGGATTAAGATTCTAGTTATAAACTTGGTCAATGCAAAATTAAAGTAAGTCACATCATAACAATGTCAATTTCATTGTATTGTTCATACTCTTCATGCTATGTGCCCTAAAACACAAATCTATTCATATCCAAGTTCTTAGATTTTTGTGCACATTAATGTCATGAATTTGGGTACCAATTTAACAAAATTGAAGTTTAGCATTGCTTGTAATGTGGCATCTAAAGTTCAATATTGATTGCGATGTAGACCAACATCTTGTTTTCATTCAAGGGCTCAATTTTGATGGACACTCACAAGTTTGCCTTGCATGAGGTAGCAACACTTGATTGCAACACCTTTTGTTTTCCAAAACCTAAAAAATGACTTTGAATGGATACTTCCATGACTCAAAAGCACCACAACTTTCCAAAAACATCTAATAAGAGGTTAGGAGGTTTTTTAAGCAACCAACAAAAGTTGAGACATTTTACACTTCAAGATTGTTTATTCAAAGTGAGTCTAATGATAAGTATAGGGTACCCTATGTTCTCAACTTTGCAGACTTGCAAAATATTACCTAGGCATTGAAAAATTACAAAACCAATTGGGTTGCATTTCTCTTGAGTTCCCTAATAGTGGTAGTCACAACTTGTTCACCGTGATGGTGAACAATGAACAATGAACAATGGAAAGTGCTTTGAGGGGCCAATGAGAAGTGACGAATATTGAACAAGCCGTGACCACCCTTTTTGTTCAAATGTTGAGAATGAACAATGGAGGATGGATAATGGCGAGATGGACGGATGTAATTGAAAGTTAAGAGAACAAAGGAATAATCTTAGCGGAACATTGATTGTTCACTCCCAACATCCACCTCCGGAGGTGGATGTTGGGAGTGAACAATCAATGTTCCGCTATGAATATTCCGTCGAAAGCAAGCCAACCCTATGCCGCCACCACTTCAATGTTCATTGTTCACCATCACGGTGAACAAGCTGTGACTACCACTAATATCATCATCAATTTGTTTTGGTCAATTGACATTGGACTAAAAAAGTGTCAGTTTGGGGGGCTGCTATCTAAGGACACAGATCATGTCCAAAGTGAGTTGAAGTGGTCACTAATGGGGTTAAAATATGGACGTAAGAGGTAAGTCTAAGCGCTTGAAATTTGCAAACTTAGTGATATCAAGAGGATTCAAAGAAGCAAAGGGCATTTTTGCCTCAACAGCCGTTCACATTCGGAGTGTCCAGAAGTGCACTCCCGGGGTCAAGTTTGACTATCCGCTGAATTGCAACGAATTCATCAAGAAGAGTCTGAATAGATTTGCAGTAACTTACCAGGAGCCTCAATGCACGTCTGAGAATACCAGAAGCAGTGTAATAAGATCCTCCCCTAGGACTACCGACAACGCAAAATCGTTCAACAACATCAAACAACAATTCCTCTGGAAAGATACCGGCTTAACCTGTACGGAGAACCCGTTAGAAGTCTCCGGACACGGAAGATGCGAGGGTAACTTTAAAAGTAGAAAGAACCGAAGAAGATATAAGGAGGTTACACGTGTATATAAATGAGAGCCTATTAAAGGTCACACCAACGGTAAAGAGACCATGAACCCTGGAAACTGCGCAAAAAAGAAGGAAGAACAACAGTAGGTTCCATAATCATCTAGGAATGGAAGGGAGGTAAGAAGCTCTGCATTTGCCTGCAATCAGATAAGATCCATTATGACCAGAACAAATTGCAGAAGACTAATCAACGTGACATCGTTATTAGAACGCAACAGAAAGGGAAAAACCCCGCTCTGTAGTATACCGCATTTGAATTCTATAAGGACCAAGAGTACGGCAACAGCAAGGTGTATGAACAGCTTTAAGCACTAAGTGCTCAAATGGCGAAAGCTTGCCACGTTCATATCCTATGGACAAAAAATGAATCCAACAGGAAGTTGCAAGAAACGTAGCAAATATATCAACAGAAAGAAGAAATCACCTAACTACATTGCGGAATGGAAAAATATTACGTTTTGAAAATTACTGAAATCGACTATAAACTTCAAAATTTAACGCTACTAGAATAAAACTCAATTGGCACAAATCCACGACAAATAACTTCGGAATTGAGCATTGATACAACACAATTTGACTTGGAATTAAGCTGTTGGCATTTATTGATATGGACAACACCGACATGCATGGATGCCAAAGCTGGCTGTGACTCTTACATGCATGGTTTCAAGCCAATGAGCAGAAGAGGCATCGAACAGAAGTAAATTCCTTATCTGCATCCTGATATCTTACTGAAGGTGGACATAATAAGACACCATTCAATTGGCCTTTGAATGTATAACAAGTACAATGACTGAAAATGGTCATCGAAAATTCTTCCCGAGATTGGAAAATTGCTTGGGAGTTGCAATACTGGAGCACTTGGGCTGAGTGATGGTTGAGTCTTTCCTCCTTGTTTGAGTCTCAGCAAGCGTTAAGAATGATGGAGCTACAACAGAACCCACCTTCTTCTTGAGTTTCTTCTTTGGTTGTGGTTGTTGTTCGTCGCCCTGACAAAGGATAAACACATTAAACTGTGTCATCAAATATATATGAAAAGGACCTACCATTCTGGAAACCAGGGTTGTACTTTCAGACGAAGAAAATATAAACTCACAAAACTGTGACACTTTGAGCCCTAAGCATGTTGCTATTACTAGACTGATCAGGTTCTAAAACATTCCTGTCCGCAATTCAAAGAAGATGCCAACGCACCATAGAGTACATTATTTGCATATTCGATGCAAATATGTTATTGGTAGGTGATCTTAAAGCGACAAAAGTTCCCATGTTCAGGTGGACGTTCTCAAAGTCAACATGTAATCATTGCACAAGGTTTTTGAGCGACGCATTTAAGTAGGTGCCTAATTAGATGATATTTCTTGTGTCTCATGTCATATATCAGAGCGAATAGATTTCAAGCAACTCTATGGGCATCTCCACCAATGGAACACAGTATTAGAGCTAAAATTGAGCAATACGAAAGCACTGGGTAATTCAAATTTAGGATACAAGGAGGGCATCTTACCAATCCCAAGGCGAGCGCATTTGTGATGTCTTGTAGAGGCTTTCTCGTATACCACTCAGGCAAAGGACTCCGCCGGGCAGTACCATCCACTTCGCCATAAGGGTCCCGATTCTCCTTGCCACGGTCATCTTTGCCAAGTCCCAGCTTCGAACCTTTCGAATTAGAGGATTTTCGCAACACAGGGGATGAAAAATCTTGACCGGACTCATCCACCGAGTTAAGAGCGCTCGCAACAATGCGAGGACTGCGGTCTCTGTAAATCTTCAACTTCGGGTCCTCCGAAGAAACCCTAGCCTGCGAGCTCCTTAAGACACGATCGCTGGCACTGACAACACTTCTAACACTCTGGTGTGCGCCCTGTAAGTTCTCGAGCGTTCCAAAATCTTTCGAGGGTGACCTTCGGTTTGACTGTCGCTCGAGCGCGAGCTCCCCTGATTGTGCTCTTTGTAAAGTGTTGTAAGATTCATGTACTGGACTAGTTCTGCCTTCCAGGTCAGAGTTGTCCCGGCTAGACGTTCTTGTAAACCTCAGCTTGCGAGTGATCAGGCCAGAACTACTTGGCATTGGAATCTGGTCTGATTCAAGAGGCGCAACAGGTCGTTGCGCCTCATTCTCTCGGCTCCGCTCTGCGACTTGACTCCTCTTCATCTCTTTACTCTTGTCCTGTACAACTGTCTAACTAGAGTCCAATCTTCAACTGGGAATACCTCTCCTATGTATTCTCAGGACGGGCTGACAAGAAGTGCCGATGGTTGTGACTATGTTCAGTCAATACTAGTTTTGACAGGACGTGAAAAACTACATTCTATCACTAAAAGCTGAAAGAATCAAGCTCGCCATTCCATTAGCTGAATCACGCCTCAGCCAAAGATTCCTGCCCGTAGTAGCCACGCAAGTATGAACAAATGAGTAAGGCACAAGGAGTGAAAAAGCATTCAAAATTTACTAAAACGCAAAAACCATAAGTACAAGCCACTATCCACAGAAGACAAGCAGACCCTCTCAGAACTGATCATAAACAACCACCTTGTCCCAATGAGCTCAAAATGAAACCACACCTTGCGAAAACCTTCTCCTTCAGAATGCAACATCAATGTAGGCAGATTCGAAGAATCACTATCCAGAGTAACCCTAAACTAGAACTAGCTATGGCGTCCTCAACGAGGCCGGTAGTTCCGCTGCAGAGCACCATATACCTTGAGATTTGGCTCGGAATACGCCTCCCACCGCAGACTCGGAGTCAAAAAAATTCCGCAACGGGAAACTCCCGCAAGTGATCGTGTTTAACGACAGATTGCGAGAGAGGAGGAGACTCAACAGAGTGTCCGCCATTGACCCATAGCTTCTGACATTCGGAGTGAACGGGAAGAGACGGAGCCAGAAAGGGTGGCCCGGCGAAACCACGGGTCTAGAGTGGGGAGCTGCGAAGCATTCGCCCTTCGTTTCACCGGGCCACGTCGAGAGGAGCCTGTTCCGCGCTCATTTTCAAATTCTTAACGTCCATCTCCATTGAAGTGGCGGCAGCCTGTCGGTTACTTCAGTGACAGGTCACCGAGATCCTCTTTGGAGATTCCGATTGTCCCTGAATGCGACTCCCGGATCTCCACGTCATCACTAAAATTATTAGGTACACAAAATAGTGAAATTAGGGTACCTGGACATTAAGGACGCTTTACACCTAGAGATCGAGGCCAATTTGTTGTGCCAAAGGTCCGAAATCCTCATTTGGTGATTGGATAAAAGGCTGAAATTTTTGCAATTGGCTTCAAGGAGAATGGCCCACCTTAAAGGTCTGAACCGTCCATTAGATTGCCTTACCCCCAAAAAATTACTTTACAAGCCATCAAAGTCAACAAATATTTCTACATATACTTTCATCTGTACAAGTGGAGGTTCATGAGTCTCAATTACAAGAGTAATTAAATTCAAGAGTAGTGCATTTTTGTACAATAATAGAAAAAATTTCATATACAATGTCAAATGTCAAGAATTAGTAAAAGGGAACCTAATTTCACAAATTTATGTAGCTAACTACACCCAAATGTAGCTAATAAAGCAATTTAGCATTGTTCTATTATTAAACTACCTAATTCTTTGTTGGATCATATTAGAAGTGAAAAGATATTTGAAGTTTTCTTTGCGCACATTTTTGGGACACCAAATGGATAAACTATTAATTTTTGTAAATGCTAAAAATAATTGTATCTAAAAAAGACCCAAGTCTCTCATGAATAAAGTTGTTGAATTAGAGGCAAGAATTAGTTAGAGTTGATTTTAAAAGAGTCACAATTAAATAAAAATGCTTTAAGAAGGCATGAAACATATGATTGTACTTATGACCCCCCAAGGTGTCTAAAGCATTTGTATGAAGGTATACTCTTCCCAATAATTGATGAATTTGAATGATTTTTTTTCTCATTTTTGAAGATTAAAATTGTTGATTTTCAAAAACCCACTTTTTTTGAATCCAGAACAATAAAGATTGATTTGTGAATTGACTTCATTTTGACTTCATTTAGATTCTACTACAAACCTATTGGTTGTACCTTCTATAAAGCTATGATCATGAAAAATTTCCAAACCATACTTTCAATTTGTATATCACACAGTCTAGTAGTCAACTTCAAAGTGCTGTAATTTTTGCATCCAATGTCCAAATCCAATAGAACTTGTTGAAAAAGTTTTGCATACTAGTCTATTTGTTGTAGTCAAATTTTCAGATCTATCCAAGATGTACTGAGTTTTTGAAAGCCATTCAAAGTTCATAGGTTCAATTTGAGTTCACCACATTGCATTGAGATGGCTGCAACTTTGGGGGCTTGTATCTTTTTCATAAATTGTTATGTTTCAATAAAATTTGTTGGGTTTTGATCCCCGTAAAGTCTAATTATTGTGGTAAATTTTTCATGCCAATCCAAGTTGTTTTGAATGCTTGGGAGCAATTCGAAGTTAAAAATCAAGACAGTTTTGCATTACATTTTTGAAAGCCATTGAACTTCAACGGCTTATAACTTCTTCAGACAGGATTTGTTTTCAGTAATTATTGTTGGAAAAGTTGAGCATACTAGTCTAGTTCTTGTGGTAAAAACTTAATATCAATCCAAGAAGTTATGATTGACTGAGAAGCATTTTAGTAGAGGTAGGTTTAGCCATAGATGTGTTTTTTTGCTACTTTTTTCATTGTTTTTTGACATTTCAAAACAATTTTGCAAATGCAATGAGTCAATTGAATAATTTTTTTTCCACCAAAGTGTTTGTCTTTTGGTTTTGAATCACTTTGTAGTTTTTATTTTTTTCATTTGAGTAGGTTTTGAAATCAAATTTCACCTCCAAATGTGTTTTTAGGATAATTTTAGCATCTTTTTTCAACACTAGAACATTGTAATCTTTCAATCTATAAGGTCAAATGATCTGCAACATGCACACTACAAGATTGTATGGTTGAGATTTTCATACCTTACTCACATTTAGACTTATAACACTTGAAACGCAAGGTTGTTTTTCGACATGGTTAGGCCTTGGGCAGTGAGGGGTTAAAAGGACGAGCTAGTCACTGTGGAAATTGTTTGTTTTGGTATTGCATGAATTGATGGATTCAAAAAATGCAAAAGCATTCATTGGAAGTCAAACTATTGTAGAAGACCTTCCCTTTTCACACAAAATTTGGAGGATGAATAGTTGCATTTCTATCTTGCATGGAGAGATTCTTTATCATTCCTCAAATGGAAAACATCCTCAACATTGTTTATGAGTTAAGCATCTTCGCATGAACTTCAAAGGCAACTGAAAAAAATTCACCTATGACATTCATCACTTGTTGGTCAAATATATGTATTAAATAATTGATGAGCCGTGCTAGCGGCAAATATGTATTCATACATAATCGGTTCTACATTTTTCAATCACAAACTTTGATCTTCATGATCCAAGGGTGTTGGAAGCAAGTTGAAAGGAAAGAAGGTTATGAGTTGCAATTTGTAATGCCAATGGAACAGTGCCATGTTAGTGTCGAGCAGTCAACAACCGGTTATGATACCATTAGAATGCTACGGTGATTGTTACAATGAACACAGTTTGTTACAATGCTACTGACGGTGATTTGCCATCCAAGTGGCCAATTTCAAGTGGATGAATGATTGACTATGTTTGTGGATGAAAATGTGACTAATTTTGTGACAAAGGATAGTGACAATGTTCACAAATGTATATAGTTGATGGGCGTCTTTGCTAGAGACCAATTATAATTTATTGTAAATTGTATGGCACCTTCAAACTCCAAAATTTATTGTAGTAAGGGATTGCACATTCCAACAATAGCCTCAAATTCTAATATTAAGTCTATGAATGAAGTTTACCTTTATATCCCAAACCTAGTGGTAGACCAAACATTTCATGTGATCTTTGAGTTGGATCTTAGAATGCCCAAATTTTACTAATATAGGATATCTCAAATGGATCCAATTAGTTATCCAAATCCGAACTCTAAAGCATCAAGGTATTCAATGTTTCAAAGAATAAATCTACAACTATTACAAAATGTTCAAAAGTTGTCATTGAAATTAGGACTAGGATTCAGAACACCTACCAATTGATTTGATTGCTTATAGCTCATGATTATGATATTCAAATGATATTTTTGGATTTCATGCACATTTAAAATATAAATAAAATCTGGTATCTACAACATTACAATTGCATTTTGACAAAAATAAAGTTTATTTGAGAAATTAGTTTGGTTATAGATCAACTAATCTTAGAACTTTAGTGTAAGTACTTGCCAAGCAAATATCAATTGTCCACAAAGTAGATATATGGTCCTCTATTTGAGACTAATAGGAATATGCTCATTCAAACAATTTAACCCTTGAATCCCCATGGAACCAAATGTGTCCTCACATAGTTTCAAGTTCAATTCAAAATGTTGTAACTTTTGCATCCAATGTTCAAATTTAATAAAACTTGTTGAGAAATTTGCGCTCTCTCTTCTGGTTTGTGTGGTAAATTTTTTTATATCAATACAAAATGAATTGATTTGTTTGTAAGCCAATCAAAGTTCAAAGATTCATTTTTAGTTCACAAAACTGTATTTAATGGCTACAACTATAGGGACTTGTATCTTTCTCATCCAATGTTGGTTTTCATTAAAATTTATTGGGTTATGTTTTTCTTGCATTTTAGTTACTGTAATAAAATTTTCATATCAATCCAAGTTGTTTTGAATGTTTGGGAGTAATTTGAAGTTCAAAATCCCAGAATTTTTGGATCACTATGAACTTTGGTGTCTTATTTCTTCTTCATAAAGTGACTGTTTCCAATTAAAAAAATTAGAAAAAATTGCGCATACTAATCTAGTTTGTGTGTCTAAAATTTCATATCAATACAAGAAGTTATGAGTAACTGAGAAGCATTTTAGTAGGCAAAGGTATAATTTGAGATGTATTTCTTGCAACTTTTCTTGTTATTTTCAACATTTCAAAGTCATTTTGCAAATACAGTGAGTCAATTGAATGATATTTTCTTTCAACAATATGTTTGTATATTGGATTTGAATCACTTTACAGTTTCTTCCTTTAGATAGGTTTAGAAATTAAATTTCACCTCCAAATGTGTTGCTAGGAAAATTTTAGCATCCCTTTTCAACACTAAAACATTATAATCTTGCAATCTACATGGCCAAATGACTCCAAATTTAATTCACATAATCTACAACATGTATATTACAAGATTGTGCAATTGATATTTCTATACCTTTGTAACATTTAGATCTATAACACTTCAAAAGCAATGATATTTTTGAACTAAAGAAGGCATTGGACTTTTAGGGATTAAGGTGTGGTTTCTCATAGCAAGCTTTTATATTGTGTCAAAATCAATAAGGAATTTTCAAGTCTGTCAAAATCAATAATGAATTTCCAAGTCTGTCAAAATAGAAATTGCTTTTGCCAAGTTTTATGATGTTTTTGCATCAATCCATGGTAGTAGAAAAAACTTCATTGGAAAATAGTTTACATTTATTGGAATACTAGAAGCAACCTAAAAGTCAAAGTTCAATGTTAAAAAATGGTTTCCTAGAAAACAAAAAAACTTGTCTCTTCTACTTTTCACACCTTCTAGAAAATTTTGTTGTTCAACAATTCCAACTTTTTCTTGTAGATTTCCAAAATCTTGTTGCACACTTTCTTGTAGATTTCCAAAATTTGATAATGACCTCTACAACTTGCCAAGTTTCTTTTTGAAATTAGAAGACTTTGAAACTATTGTTAGTCTAACTTTAAGGTGAAAACATCTAAAAATGTCAAAATAAGGAATTCAATACAGATGTAAACTGTCTTCAATAAGAAGGATATTTTTCTCAAATGAACAAATGGAAATCATTAATTTAAAACAAAATTATGTATATGTTTTTTGGAACACCTACATGAGCTCTATAATTTTCAAAGTAGAAAAATGTGTAGACCACTACAATCCCCCCTGGACTTGCCTACTATTAACCTTGTCTAACCCCACTTGTTACCTATAAAAAAATAAAAATGGAGCATGTTGGAGTCCTTTAATTGTGCAAAAATTGATTAAAATTTATCCTTAAGTAACTGAAGGCAATGCACACTAGAAATTTGTGCTAGTTTAGTTACCTTAATGACATGCTTGGTGGCAGCTAATTAACTTTTTCTAATATTGTTTTAAATCATCAACAAATATGTTCAATGAAAACTCTAACATGTTCCTACTATAGTCCTTAAATGGCCTAGCTCAAATAATCCCTTTTTATACATAAAATATCAAATGACAATTTCAATAATTGTCTACTATTAAATTAGTCCTGTACGGACTTTGCGGACCTTTTAGGTCCAATAGATGACCTCCTTGATAATTATAAAAATAAAGAATGCATCTATTGGTTCAATAATCAAGGTATTTTGGTGACTACCTTGGTCATGGAGGACTGTATTCTTCCATTGGTAAAGTGCTTTTAATCCCTAAAGTCCCATTGGCCCTATGGGGGCCAAAAATGTGACTTTAGGTAGGCTCATATGGTCTCAATATTCATCATAATTTACTAAAATTTTGTGTAAAGCTAGAAAAAAAATAAGCTTCTTGGGAATATAATTTTTTTAAATTTCAATCAGTGCCCGGAAGCAAAAACTATTGCACAAAAAGCCAAAAATGGAGGTCGGCAGGCAACCCCCCAAAAAACACAAAAAGTCATAAATTTTTTTTCCTAAAACTTTATATTTTTGTCTACATGTAAAACTTTGAATCATTCTATTTGGACTAATGATGAGAAAGTTATAGACGATCTTGTTTTTCGGGCAATATAAGGATGGTCCTCGAAGAAAAAAATTTGTCCAACTTTGAATGCTAATACCTTCCAATCCGTACAATCAAATTTGATGAAATTTTTATCACACGAGTTCAGACAAGTGAAGTACAAGATCCTATGGTTAGATTCTTTAAAAAAAATGTTTTTTCTTCTTTCTAGGGTGAATGCAGCAAAAATGGCAGTTTTGAGTGTTTTTTTAAAGGAAAATGGCTTTGGTACTTTATGGGTTAATATGTGCACTAAAGGATACAAGATAGGTTTAGGTGTTTCCACCTTAACCTTGAAACATTGTTGATGATACAAAACATCGTTTGGATTACTTCTCCTAAGTCTATAGGATAGAAAATAAACATTTTTTCATCTATTTTTTTTTGGAAACGTGTTTTGAGAATACTTTGAGCAAATAATGTTACAAATTCCCTCATTATGATATTATTTACTTTTCTAAAGAAGAAGATGTTTAATCCACATATCACCCTTATTAGATTGTAGTGTATTAACTGGTCAATTTTTGCTATTATCTCTTGATGTGAATTTGAGCCATTAAAATGATACTTTAGTTTGGGGATTTGAGTCCACTATTAAAATGGAGCTTATCAAGTTTAGTTTCTACTCTAATTGAAAATTTGAAATATTTTACAACAATTTGAATATTGGGGCACTAACCATGGTTAGTTGATTTTCTAATTCTAGAGTAACACGGTACTTTTGATTTACAACACAATGTTACACACTACAGTATACATCTACAATTAAAGTTTCAAAAATTTTGAGCATATTTTGTATTTAACCCCTAAAGCCCTGCTTGTCCCCTCGAGGGACAATTTGGGTCCGGGTAGGTTCCTATTGTCTCAATTTTTTTTAGATTTTTTGAGGTTGTATAGCTTTGCAAGAGCTTTGTGGATATATAATTTTTGTTTCAATCGGATGCTGGATGAAAAAGTTATGGCACAATGAGCAAGAAATAAAGATTCTCGGGCAGCCCTCAAAAAAATTACAAAAAGTCAAAAAAAAACATTGAATTTTCGCCCTAAAAGATTATGTTTTTACCTATATGTGAAGCTTTGATTCATTCTATTTGGACTAGGGATGAGAAAATTATGGACAATCTTAGTTTTTTGGGTAATTTAAGCATCTTCTTGAAAAAAAACTTTTTATTCAACTTTGAATACTAATATCTTCCAATCCGTACGGTCAAATTTGATGAAATTTTTACTACATGATCTCAGACAAGTTTAGTACAAGATCCTACGGTTAAATTCCTGAAAAAACAAAAAAAATTGGTTTCCTTAAGTGAATACAGCAGAAGTGGTAGTTTTGAGTGGTTTTTGGCAGAAAACACCCTCGGGGCTTTAGGGGTTAATATGAATTTTTTAATACTTTCTTCTTTAGAAATTCACAATAACTTCAAATTTTCACAAAAAAATTATTTGAAAATTTTATCGCTTGTAGAAGACATACAACTTCATCTCTGTAAAATAAATGTAAAAATTTTCATTCATATCTGGTTGCAAAATGGTAGCATACAGAGTGATAGACAACGAGGCTTGAAATCAGTGGTCATGCACCCCCCAGTGGTTATAGACCCCCCAGTGGTTATAGACCCCCCAGTGGTTATAGACCCCCCAGTGGTCATGGGACCCCCAGTGGTCATGGGACCCCCAGTGGTCATGGGCCCTTCCTTCCACGGTTAGGATATTCATAACAGAGCAGAGTATCATTCCGTTTCTAGTTCCTTCTGCATGCCAACTCTGTCAACCATTGATGCTTGACCTGCCCACGTCCAGCGATAAGCACGATGCATGCAAGATGACGATAACAGACGAGCTGATTGACAGATGGCAGCACGAGCAGTCCCCATGCATTTCAATGACGAGAGTAGTACGACCGGTAGTTGTGGGGGCAGGTTTGGTGGAAAATAATTCTAAGAATAGACCAGAAACATGAGTTTGTAGAATTATTAGGCAATGGTCCACCTCAGTGCTGGGAAGGTAATTTCAAAGATTGGGGTTAGTTGAAGAGCCATATAAAATAATTTTTTTTTTACTATCGGAAGATCCTCTGAGAAGATGCAAAACAAGCGCCCTAAACAAGGTTATGTAAGTTTTTGTTTCTTTTCCCGAAATATTTTTGTATAGATAAAGATGAATCATGTGGAATATTCTTTATACAAGAGCTTATTTCTGGAAAGTAAAATGAATATTTGATACAAATGTATCAATCTTGCCAATTGCTACAGCGCGTAATTGCATTCAACCTCTAAAGTTCCTTGAGTATGTTTTCACTAAAAACTCTCCATAACTGCCATTTCTAAAACAAGTAAAAAAAATTAGAAGAAAAAAACTTTTTTGGACACATAAAATTGTAGGATCTTGTAGTATGCTAGGTTGAAAAGATGTGGAATTTTTCTTAGAATTTTCCACTATGTGGATTGCAAGATATTAACATTTGAAGTGACAAAACCCATTTTTGTGGCCCTGTGAAAAATCAAGCAGCTACACTTCACAAGGTCACATTTGTATATAAAAAGGTCCAAAATGGTGGTGCTTTTTTAGATTTATTCTTCTAGGCAAGGCTACATGCTTGAAAAAATTCAAATCATTTGGAATTGTACAGCATGTAGGAAAATAATAGTAAGTACAAAATAAATAGAGAATGATTCAAATACTATGTTGTTAAGAATTTATTTATGGAATTGAAAATTGCTGATCCCAACGGTTGTAATGTTGTAATAAACAACCTACATCTTATGATTTTCATTTTTTCAAAAAATATTTAAAATTGAGTTAAATAAAGAACTTCAAAGTTTATTTTAGAGTACAAATTTCATAATTGCCTGCAAACTAAAACTCCTCATAACTTTCATCTCATTGATCAAAATGGAATGATTCAAAGCTTTCTAGGTACATATAAATCTTGAAAACCAATTTCAAATTTCAATTTCTAAAAAAAATGATTTTTCAAATCTACCTAGGCTACTTGAGTTGAGACAAACAACATTTTGCATCTTAACTTTTCATATGTATACTCGTATGAAATAAAACTTAGCACTAATGGAAGATATTTCTCATTCATACCTTGTAAGAATAAATTAGCCTAAATAAGTCAAATCTCCGCTCACATGTACCTGCCCCAAAAAATTATGTTGCCAAAAACACGAGGTTGGTCCTTTAGGGATTAATGTTGGAGTGCACATTAGAAGAAATAGATATCTCACACATTCTAGCTAAAGTTTTTTGTTAAATCTAATACAATTTTATTTGAAATAACTAAGATTTAAAAGAATTGCGACTTATATAATACTAAAACTACGTTATTTCAAATAAAATTGTATTAGATTTAACACAAAACGTGAGCTAGAATGTGTAAGATTTCTTCTAGCGAGTTCAAGTCCATGCTAGATGATTATATGTAACCAAAAAAACATATAAATATGTTTCTTATCATCTAAAATTTTGGATAATTTGTTGACAATTGAAAGAAGATTTCAAATTTAGTTAATTGGCATAAATTTTTTGGATACCATATGAATAAATTACAAATTTTCAAACTTATCATAGAAGTCTTCAACGTCATATTTGTTTCTTATCTCCCTCATATGACTAGTTGCACCAAATTGATTTGATTGTTTTTGTCTATAGTTGCATAATTTTGTAATGAACATGGAGTGGTCCAAATTTCTATAATTGTTAGATGATTAGTATAAGAGTACAACTTAGAACAATAATTTAATGATGAATTGCAACAACAGGGCTTTATAAAATATGATGTATAATTACATGCATACCAATGGGTCATTTGCTATACTAACAATATTTTTCAATCAAACTTGAAACCAAAAATTTATAATTCTTTCTAAAATTGACTATAAATTGAATATTTGTGATTTTCACAAGAATTTTTTTTAGGCCAAAATATATAACTCTAATCATGATGGGTTTTAAAGATTTTCATTCTACTTGTTCATCAAAGTCATTTTTGAATGGTCATTTTTTGAACGGAGAATTTTTTTTTTGGTTTAAAAATTACTTATTCTTCATTTGCGCTATATGAGATTTGTAATAAGAAGTTGTAAATTTTATATATTATACAAGTGCAAAAAAATTATTGCAAAAATCTACAATTATTTAAGTAAATGAAAAAAGAATTTTTTTGTGTACTTGAAAGATGTTTGTGTTCTTTTTATTGTTTGAAGTATGAACATTTGATCCTTTAAAGGCTAATCTTTGGCAAAAAATTATAATGTAGATTTGGTGTGTTGTAGGCAATTTAAACTAAGGACCATTAATCATTAGAGGGGCTTTGAGGCCTCCAAATGAGGGTTTCAAGGTTGTTTCCCTTGTTGTGAACCACTACAAAGTTAGCAGATTATTAATTAATTTTAAGAAATTAAAATATTTTATTTTATTTTATTTGAAAATTAAAAAAAAATTAAATACAATTATTTGATGTGGTAGTCTTCTAACTACATCAGATTGATGATTTGACGTTGATTTGGCATTGTTCTCATGTTCATTATAGTCCAAGAATTCATGATCTCTTGGAAGCCTCAAAAATCTTCTAATGATATCATTTATGCAAGTTATTCTTATCTTTTCATCTGTACTTTAATTAATTCAAAACCATATACAAAAGTCAAAAAGCATAGAGTGATTATGCTAGTTACATTGCGTAAGAGTAGGCAAAATTTTATTTTTCAACATAACTTGTATGATCTTCATCTATCATTTGTATAGCTTCCATAATAAGATTTTAAAATATTAAAGAACAACATAAATCTTGAAAAGGCATAATCAATCCAATGGGTGGAAGGATTTTTATTTAGGAAATAAATATAAATTTGTGTTAATCACCATTTGATAGGATAAGTACCACTTGGATACTTGATTTAATTTTATTTATAAATTACTACAAGCAAAGTGGAGTGAATAAAATATTCCAAAGTATTTAGAAAAAGCATTTCCATTTGCATTTTGAAAACAAAAAGTAGTACAAAAACTTTCAAAAGACAAATGTTTGAAAATCAAACTCTCAATCAAACTTTTGGAAATGAGATAGATTCCTATTATCCACAATGTCAATTTTGAATGAATACTTTCAAAATTTTGACACAATTAGAAGACAAATATCCACTTCGGAAAAAGTTTTGAATTTTGCTAATTGGATGTAAAGATCAAAAATTATGTTGTTCAAATGAATTTGGGCACATTGGGCAATTTTGGGATGCTTGAGCCAAACCCAAATTACACCTATAAGATTTGGCAAAGTATGTCACTAACAAGATATAGAGTACAATTGTTGAAAACAAATATATTTGGTATACAATATTCATTCACAGAGGAGTCAAATTTTGCTAACCCTTTTGGACACAAACAAGAATTTTTTTTTGTCTGAGGCTTAAAATGCTATAGTCTTGCAATCTTGGTTGTCAAATTTTTTGAGTTTTTTTCCATAATAATTGAATACAATTTTGTGCAATGGAATTTGGAGCACTTCCCTCCATTTCCCCCCTAAAACGTACAATCAAGCAACTTGCGTTTAAAGTTACCTTTTTAAGAGCTGATTTCCTTTTCAGAGAAGCTAAACTATTTGAAATAATTTTTAGTAAGTTTTAGTAGGAAGAAAAGCAGATTTGGCATTTAACCCAAGTTGTTTCATATTTTTTGGACCTTTATGGAATTAATTACGGATTTTTAAAGCTAAAACATAATAGTCACTAAAAGTAATGACCTCTTGAAATGTACATTATTGATACATTAAAGAAAATAAAGTATATCTTTGTGTCATGATCATTTTTAGAGTAAGGTCACTTTTGGAATAGACTACCTTAGAAAGTGGCAATTTATATGAATCATTTCTTCTTAAAACATATGAATCAGTTTATATTTATATGAGTCTTGTAAGTTTTTTGTTTTTTTTATTCAAATTAGAATAGGGATCATTACAAGAGAAACCATTACTACAACCTCTCATTAATCATGCCATGGCCATACAATCATATTGTACCTTGAGGTCAAATTCATTAGACTCCATACAAAATCATTTTTTGGGGGTGAATTTTCTTTTGTTAACTTCAATTTATAATCTTTGGAATTTTATTTCAAAATTTAAAAAATATTTTGTGACATATACAAATAGGGTCCTTACTGGTCTTCACCACAATACCCAAGGCTTTGCCAAATCTGTCATGACATTTTGCAGCAGGGTCTTCATAGCTTTTATGTGATATTTGTGTCTTATTCCCTATTGTCATGACGTTTTGCAACAAGGTCCTTTACCATGATACTCATGGCTTATTTGATACTTGTGGTTTGTTTTTTATTTTTCATTGCGGTGGGTGGGTTAGAATTCAAGTTATTTTCATTAATATTTCTATACTATTCAATTATGTCATATTATAATTTTTTTTAATTTCATTATATATCATATTTAATTATTAGGTCCAAAAGAAAAAGAGGGATCAGACGTAAGTGGAAATTTTTGGAGACACATCATAGAGCTTTGCAATGCAAATAAGCTAGAAGGTGGATGATATTGACCGACATGTTTATTGGAGACCAAGTAGTTGGCCATCAAACACATTGTAGCAAAATTTGTAGATATTTATGGGAGTGTATATAAATTAAAAGACTTTGGAATAAGCTTGGAAGACTTTCTATTCTATGCCTTGGAATTCTACAAGTTAAAGTCATCAAAAGGGTTTGGATTTGCTTACATTCACGCTTGGAAGGTCTTGAATGATGTTCTATAGTAGGAAGAGATGCAAGAGGAGGCAAAAAGACAAGTAGATGTTGCTGCAATGAAGTACTCTTTCCCAAATTCATGCACTACGGGTTTCACAAAAGATGATGAATAGAAGGTGATGACTGTATAGTGGTGGAGGCAAAAAAATTTGACCACTAAAATAGCAAATGGAAATCGAGTTGCAAAGGATAAGCAACGCAAAGAGAAAATCAAGGAGAGTGCAATGAATTGTCAAACCAAAGTGACCAAAGAGATGGTAGTTTCCTCAAGGACAATGTTCCAAATATTGGTTGATCAATCTATACTTGCAGTGTTCTCCATGCCAGATTTAGCCTATCCACTTGCTTGAAAGTTAGCGTTATTGCAAAAACATAAAAAAATTGCACAAATTTGGAAAAGATTGGCAAAGTCCCTAATGGCAGATTATGGTGTTGCTTTAAATGGGCAACGTAGCCTATAAGTACTTCTTATTGTTTCCCAACCCCTTCACCAAGCCACAATGCTCCTCACAATACCAACATCTTTCCCTCGAATTCTATAATGCCAATAGTTTGCATGACCGTGCTTGATTTGGATTGTAACAATGTATATTGCAATAGGTGCAATTATTGAAGGCATTACTTTTGTGAACTTCATTAAGACTATAGTACTTCAATTCTGAAATTTAAAATCAATCTCTAAGCAATTTCATGCCCTAATCATATTGACATGATGAAAAGTACTTTTTGCCATCAGATACCAAATTCCATGGTCATCATGGGTATAGCCAAGGATACGGTAATTCCAAATTTAGGTACAAAAGTTCAAAATTCCATTACAATAGCTTTCAATTGGATAGTGCAATGTAGTTCTAAAAACACAAAGTAAAAGTATAAACTTCAACTTCAATGTCTGAGCAAAATTTTAATGAAATTTAAGTTACAATGACTTAATATCAGTACATATTTCCACCTTTGAGTTGCCACAATTAGTCAATTTTTTTCATTCTTAAAAATAATTAAGAAAAAAATTCTAATACTAAAATCAATCATGTCTACTTTGGAATTTGCCTTGTGTTTTTATATTAAGTTGGGATTGCTTTTGCTTGTGTCAACTTGCAAATTTATTGTGTAAGGGTGTTATTTCATATCTAGAATAGCTCGCAATGATGGATGGAATATTGTGTATGAAGATGGAAACCTACTTGCCTTTTGTGCAAACAATTGGACTACTTATAGTGTCTACCGAATTGCCTCTATTTTCAGTCCATAAGAAATGAATCTTCTTAGCCACAAATTTCACCTTCCAAAAATTTGCAGACAAATGTGGAAGATCCTAAGCAAGTGCACAAGATTGTTATCAAATTTTTCATTTGCAATTAGTGGGAAAATGGTTTGGGAATCTACACTTGTTCAAGATGTGAATGTGAAGTGTGTCTTTTTATTTATTCATGTGTGGTATGCAAATTTCACCTTCATAGGGTTTGTATTTCTAAAATTTTAAGGAATGATGCTCTTATCTTACGCAGATTGAAAAAATAGTTTACTACTATCAAGACAAGTTTTCTATAAATTTGCATTGAATAGCTACAATGGCTTAATTCTAACAATTCTCACACTTGTCATTTCCATCCCTAAACATTGAAATGAATTCATGATTTTTCATCCTAAGCATTTATCAACTTCTCATGATCAAATTTCACACACTAGTGGGCACCTTAGGCATTGATCAAAAACCTTTGAGGGTAGAAAAGTTGAACAATAACTTTCTCACCTTGTAATAATGCATGGATAATATGATCAAGACGGAAACAATAAGTACAAGGTGCTTCATAGAGGCAAGGCCAAGCTTGTTAGGAGATAAATGCTCCCTTGTTGCTTAACTTGCCACGACAAGGTATTTCAACACAAAAAAAAGCACTTGTTGAATGGTCAAAATTAGTAAATGGAATTTTTTAGTAATACACAAACTAAGTTTGATTTAGAGGTTTTTATTGGGACAAAAAAAGTACAAGTGAAAAAAATCATATTTTAAAAAGAAAATTTATAAATATAATTATAATTTTTTAAATAATAAAATATAAATATAAAATACAGTTATAAGCTTGCCTCCAAGTATAACCTTCATATATATGAGGACACTTTGAAAGCAACTCTTCACAATGCACACACCTCATAGTCTTGAAAGGTGGAAAAAATTGAGTTACAAGCCTTTGTTCCAATGCATAACCTTCAAACGCACAATTGGAAACAATTCTTTACAATGCACACACCTTATAGTCTTAAAAGGTGGAGAAAAGAAAAAAGAATGAAAGAATATATAAAAATTTCTATAAATATAAAAATTATTAATATCAATAAATGAATGTATATACAATAAATATATGTAATATCAAAAGATAAAGCTTTTATTTTCAATCCAAGAATTATGTGTTCTTGCGGGGTCCACAATTAATTCAGAATTTTATATTTAAAGCAAGTAGATTTTATTCTTCTATAAATTTTTCCTAATAAATCTAAGAATAAAAAATCAAAGATTCTAACTCCTAATGATTGCAAGATCGTTTGAAAAAATACATTAAGAATAGATTTAGTAAATTTTTAAAAATAGATTTAGTAAATATTTTATTCATGCCATGTAGATAATTCATGTGAAAATTTGAAAGTAATATGTTTTGAGAACAATCTCATCAAATTTTTGAGCAAATTAATGTATTGGATCCATTTGTAAAATAAATTTCCACAATAACAAAAAATAGAATTTCACATTATTTTTAGTTAAGTTTGCTTACTAGAGCATTGTCATGGTTGGAATTAGTGTATTTTAATTCTATCATAGAGACATTTGTAATTTAGTTTATTTTTCTATATTGTATATAGTTGAGTTCAACAATTTAAAGAAATTAAAATAATAGAGTTTTCATTATGTTATACTTTCTTCCAAAGTCTCAATTTAATTCTTCAACATAAATTCATTTGATTTCAAAATTTGTACTACAACAAATTTAAGCATATGAGATTCAAATGTATATAATGTAGTCATGTTTGTCTCAGCAAAAGTGGTTTTCTTGTTGCCACTTTCAAACTTTGTTGTACCAATCTAGTCCAGGGTACTACAATTGAATATGCAAAAGAAATAAATTAAAAAAAAAATTTGCTCTTTGCATTTGAAATGGAAATTTTGAATGCTTTTTGATGCAAAATGGGCCTTGGGACTTGAGGATTGAATCAAAACAATTTTTTTTTAATTCACATTTACAAAAATTATGAACTAGAAGGTAGTATTTGATGAAAGACAAAACAACTTTGCAAAGAATTTTGAGTTGAAAATGAGAATTGTCAATTCAAATGGTGAAAGTGTTTTAATAAACAATATGCATCACATTATTTTTATTTACTAAGAAATCAAGATTTTTGTACAATAAACAATTTCATTTAGTTACTTGCATCCGTTTTTCAAAAAATTAAAAAATCTCATAAGTTTCATCTTGTAAACATAAAATGAATGGCTAAAAGGTTTGTGTGTAACTATAAATTTATCCATTCAAATAAGATTAGTGAGTCTAATTTGTAGAACACATTTTGAGTTGTCAACTTTACCATTGAAATGAAAATGAATCTTATAACTTTTGTGGTACTTATTGGAATGATGGTTGAAGAAGCTTCCCACATTGTGAACGATGAATTCAAGATATTTTAAAAGTTGCATGAAAAAAATATATAAATCATTATAATAAAGTAAAAGAATTCTAAGGTAGGTTTCTATTTTCTTTTCAAAAAAGTAAAAGAACTCTAATGGAGGTTCATTTTATATTTCAAAAAATAAAAAAACTCTAATGAAGTTTCTTTTTACATTTAAAAAAAGTAAAAGAACTCTAATGTAAAAGATTGCTTTTATTTTTAGACATAACTATATAAAAAGTTTAGAGAGGGCCATTGAAAATATTATTTGCTTTTACCACCTTGAATTTGTTATACAACTACTTGTTAATAAATTTTAATTTCATTCATTCATTTTATAAAAGTATAGAAAATCCATAATGATGAAAAGGAGAGGGAAAAGTAATGTGAGTATGAAACACAAAGCTCATGCAAACACATGGTATAGGAGAACTTTGAAGGAAATGAGAGAGCAAGTAGGTCTACATAAAGAAAAGGAATGCTTTGTGATTCACGACCTCGCAATTTGGAAGATAGTACTTTAGATGGAACAATGATGGATGAGATTCTAGAGGACTATTTAGTACTACACAAAAACAAAGTAGCAATTTAAGACAAAAACACCAAAGAAATAGTGCTAGTCATTTCATTTACAAAATTTGAAGACATTGAATCTTCAAAAGAATACAAAGACTTGGAGAAGCTAACAATGTCACTATCAAAATTGAGGAAGGGAGGTGACTTGGAAAAGTTGTATGGATATTTTAAATACTATGTGTTTGTATGTTAGGGGGTAGAATCTTCAAAATATCCATACCACATCTCCACCCCAATGCAAACATCTTTCCACTAACTTGGGCCTTATTGTTTTTTTTATATAGCCGGAGCCTCCCTTCCTCAATTTTGATAGTGACATTGTTAGCTTCTCCAAGTCTTTGTATTCTTTTGAAGATTCAATGTCTTCAGATTTTGTAAATGAAATGACTAGCACTATTTCTTTGGTGCTTTTGTCTTGGATTGCTACTTTGTTTTTGTGTAGTACTAAATAGTCCTTTGAAATCTCATCCATCATTGTTCCATCTAAAGCACTATCTTCTAAATTGCAAGGTCGTGAATCACAAAGCATTCTTTTTCTTTATGTAGACCTATTTGCTCTCTCATTTCCTTCAAAGTTCTCTTATATTGTACATATGCATGAGTCATAATCAAAGAGATGCAAAAAATAAAAATGAATAATATTGGTAGATTGTTTGAATCATTTCATTTGTCTTTCAATTGATGATTACATGGATGGAGGGGATTTACTACCCAAATTTGTTTTGCTAGTCCGAGATAGGAATCAAAAGTAGAATGTGATTGATTTGTGATGTCACAAAGAACAATAGGAAGATCATTTTGGGACAAAAAATTAAGTCCATTAGGAAGATGAGTTTGAAATGGAGGGAGTACTGGAAGCAAAATAGAGTGAATAAAATATTCAAAAAAATTTAGAAAAAATTAATTGTAGGTGCATTTAGATTTTAAAAATTAATATGAGAACTATTAAAGGACAAATGTCCTACAAAAAAAACATTTGAAAATTTAGATAGATCATATTCTTATGATGTCAATTTCAAATGGATAAGTACTTTTAAAGTTTTGATACAATTAGAAGACAAGTATCTACCTCTAAAGAAATTTAGAATTTTGCTAATTGAGTGTGAAGATCAAAAGTTATGTTGTCCAAATAAATATGGGCACTTTGGGCAACTTTGGGAAGTTTGAGCTAAACCCAACTTTCACCTATAAGATTGGACAAGTATGTAACTAAGATGATTTAGTATGCAATTGCTGAAAATAGCTATTAATATTTGATATTAAATATTCAATCATTTAAAGAGGAGGCAAATTTTTCTAAACCTATTGGGCACGGTCATGAAAACTTTTTTTTTGTCTAACTTCAAATGCTACAATCTTGCAATCTTTGTTGTCAAAGATTTTGAATTTTTTTTTACATATTTCCATCATAGTCTAATACAATTTTGTGCAATGCAATTTGTGGCTTTTCCCCTCCATTTTCCTCCATAAAAGATACAATAGAAAGTGGCAATTTATACAAGCTATTTCTACTTGAAACATGCCCTAATTTTGTAGAAGTCAAATTTTTATTCAAATTAAAGTGGGATCTATTACAAGAAAAAAATCATTATTACAACCTTCCATTAATCATGCCATGGCTACACAATTATAATACAATAGTTAGTTAAAAGCGTATATAACTTAGATGTAAAATGTAGTTTTATAAGATGGTAGACAAAAAAACCATATGATGTTCAACTAAATACAACCTTTGTTCTAGTGAGGGATGCATTTCCAAAAACTCTAACAAGATATTTCAATTTGAAACGGAATGTAAAAACTTATTTGTTAAAGTTCAACATGTTAATTTGCACCTTTTTATTTTTATTTTTTACAAGCTCTTGCTATCTACACCAAATAAGGATTTTAAGGGGATCCATACTAATTAATCAACATTACACACTATTTAAATATCTATCTTAGTTGTACATCAATAGTTATTGAAGTGTCCGGGGGTTGTACATCATGTTTCAAACATTTACACATAACATTGTTAACTAGGTGATATACCTCCCTCTAGATCAAGGTATAATTCTCTCATATATGCTTGGAGGAAAGAATGAATTATAATCCTCAACACTTCATTGATTGCATTGGCTACTAATTCACCAAGTTGTCAGTGTTGAAAATTGTAACTGGGCTACATGTACCTTCTTGTTGGGGAGCTCCCAATATTGAGGGAAGCAAAAGACCCCCCTCCCCCAAAACGAACGTTAATAATGTTATGCAGTTTTCCGCAATAAGTCCCTCTAATTTTTAGGTCCCCTTATAACATCTCCAATGCGGAGATGGAAAGAGGTACTTTTAAGTGACACACGAGCGCTTGTTGTTGGATCTAGGGGCGGGGCGGGCCACTTGCTAGCCGCCCACTCATTACATCCGCCCCGATGCAACTACGAGGTGAGGCCCAACAAACTCAATGCTACATATTTATTTTAGTTCCAAACATAACCTCTCGCACTTTTTCAACTTGTTTTGGATGAGGTGTTCGAATTTGCCCGTCATGGTCAGCTTTCGGAGTATTGTTCCGTGCTTGGCAAATTGCCTCAAAACACCAAGAAGGGGCTCTCATTTGACGAGCCCTCCAAAATACAGCTGAGTGTAGCGGCTACGTTGGGGCATCGTTTCTTGGATAAGGCCTTTACAGGACGCGCTTGCACCGTTCCCGTGCTTGTCAACGGGCTCGGCATCTTAATACCCCTATTCAGTGTACAATGCCGTTTACGGCCCGGCATGAACTCCTTGGATGTTAACGTGACACTCAGCTTCGGAGGTGTAAAAGACTTTTGGTCTCTTCCGCACCTTATCTGAATGAAGAAAATCACGGGACCCCGCGCCAGTGATGCTTCTTTTTTCTTTCTCCTTTTAATCTACACTGTCACTTTCAATTCTCAAGTTTCATTTTCCTTAAAAAAAAAAAGAAGAAAAAGAATGACTGGATGAAGTCAGTGCCAAGCACTCCGGAGTATGTTCATAATTTAGAAATTCATTGAGTAACAAAACAGAGGCCCGGCCGGCTAATTTGATGCATACATTCAAGAAGTTGCGTTGAATTCTCTCTCCCCGAAAAACGGGTTAAAAAACCCGGAAGCGTTGAACATCGGTGGGCCGCACATGACGTAACTTAATACGGAGTATAAATAAGAATGTCTTTGAATTAGCCTTTGCCAAGTACAGTAGTCGAAAACCCCAGCCTCCAGACAAGTGGACGACGCTCGTTCGCCGCCGCGCTCCGAGAGTCTGATGTACCTCCCCATGCCAGGAGCCTCCGCCGCGGGGCGCATGGCGAAGTGACAAGTGGTGTCTCCGTTCATTATTGTGGAAGGTGCACAGGGAAGGCGCGACGGAGGACGGAAACTCGGGACTCCGTCCGTCTGGTGGCAAATCTCGGGACCAGTGTGCATCCGTCTGCCGCAGTGAATCATGTAAAGAATCATGGATCACGAACCACAGAAGAAAGGTAAGGTCGACCCAGTTTTACTGGTAGCAGGGCCTATCATCGACAAGACCAATCAGAGCCACCGGGGAGAATGAAATTCACGGTGTGGCAGAACCACCCATAGTCGACCACTTAAGCGATCCCGTGCATGTTCTGAAGCAATATATGAGGTCATGTAAATTTTCTGTCATGTAGGAAGATAGAAATCACTGGGGATTGTATATTTTTTTGGTAATTTTATGTCTTGAATTGGAATTACTACAAATTTTGGAAACTGAAAGTTGGCGTACACCCATACCCAAGGTATAGACTCGTCCAATTCCAATCACTCAAGAACTACTTTCCCACTCGCTACTTCCTACTTTCTTGCTCACTACTTAGGGACATGTGTCATGACATCTTATTAGTCCCAACCTTGAAAAGGAGAAAAAAACATAGATTCTAAGCTTTGGTTGGAAATTTGATTCCGGTTGGAAATAGATGCACCCGATTTAAGAGCATCCCCATGAGTCATGTAAAATGAAAGCCAATTTGCAAGCTAGTCAATCCAATTTGCAAGCTAGGGATGATGGGTTGCCCCACCCATAGCCTCTTAAGAGGTCATCGCCACCCAATCGGCTACGTCCACATTCATGGATCAAGTCCTTGTTTGGTGGAAAAATGCAAAAGGCGCTTGTCTCATGCGGTTTGCAAGCCGCCCCTTGGCTTGCAAAAGAGCTCGGTTTTGCAAGCCACCCACGACTTTTGGCTTGGCCTCTTAACAAATTCATCCATTATGCAAGACGGGTGGGACAATTTTGCAAGCTGGTGGCAACAAGTCATCTGTTTTACAAGACGGGTGGGCATGCTCTAACAAAGCTTCCAATTTTAACGTAACTCAGTGTGAAAAATCGGATGCCTGTCCAGCCACAACGTAGTTGAATGCCATGCTCGCCACAACTGATGCCGGCAACTTATATAATAACGATTTTCACTCACAAGAAAAACGAAAGGTGTTGCGAAGTGATCCTTGAGGTTCAGTTTCCGCTCAGGTTCGAAAGATCATAAAGAAAAGTGCTGGTTTTGAGGCTAAAGACGAGTGAGGATTGGATGGGGGGAAGACTGTCGCTGCGGTGGATTGGTTTTCGCCATGTGGTGTAGAAAACAATTTCAGGTGGGTGGGTAACCCCAAACTGCCACCTTTCGATACTGTGCCTCGTTGTTATTGATTATAAAACTCGTCAAGTTTTCCTTTTTTTTTCTCTTATTGACAAGTGAAAGGAATGGAGGTTCCAACACACCAAAGAACGTGGCATTGGATCCCACATGCACCATAATACTCTTTAACCCCTAAAGGACGTTGCAACCAACAACTGTCTGATGGATGGCTTGAGTGTTCATTGTAGAAACAAAGAATGTCCCTATTGGTTCAATAATCTAAGCATTTTGGTCAGTACCTTGGTCATGGGGCTGCATCCTAAACCCCTAAATGCCCAACCAACCATATGGTCGATATGAAATTTTAGGTTCATTTTGGTATGGGCAAATAAAATCCTTTGACCATTTTAAATTATTTTACGGGTAGTTTTTAGGAATTAACTATTGGAATCTTTCATTTTTCGTTGAAAAGGTTAAATATTTGATTTCGGAGAGATACTCAAAGGCATATATGTACCATTAGTGAAGAGTAAAGCTTGCAAATTTTACTTCAATACCCGGCTTTGAGCAAAGTTTGCCAATTTCACTTGATTTGAGCTCTAAAAAATTATACATATTCATTTGTTTTGAAAATGGTCCCAATGGAAAGAGTAAATTGTTTTCATGATTTTCGCCACTGAAAATTTTAGCATGCAAGTGTTAATTTGGAGTTATTTGCAATCTCTATTTATTAAAAAAAATTGCTTTATAACAATTGCAAGGTGGATTGTGTAATGAATTCAATAGATTTTCATGTGAAATTAAGTTTTTTGAAAGTGCATTTTATTGTGCTAACACTACTTGTAGTTGATTATGTCACCTCCTATCCCAAAAAAAATTTATGTGCAAATTTCTGAAGCATTGTAGGGACTGAGGGGCAACATACTAAAAATAGAAAACATGCATTCCCCTTGTTATAATCTCACAACTCCTATGCAATTTCAAACTCAAAATTGGTTTGCATACCAATAATTAAGCAAGCTCTTTAAACATCTATATGGTTAGATTTTGAAAAAAAAACAATTTTACTTCATCGGAGATAACTATAAGTAGTCCATGTTCATATTTCATAGGAAACATACACTTCAAAAGGCTTGGGCATCCATCAAAATTTCTTTTTGACTTCAATTGTCACATTATTTCCATATGAAACTTTGCCATGAATTGGTCAACATCATACTAAAAGCCCGCCAGACTTTAGTTTTTACAACTGGATGTAACTTTTCAAAAGAATGAATGGCATCTATGACACTTTAAAAAACATTACATGTTCAGTCAGCACAAACTGAATGCACACTGAATTTGAATTCAGAATCTGTTGAATTTCCAAACGCAGATTCTCCTTCGTTTCATTTTTATTTTTTATTTTTTTTAAAACACATGGACAATCGTTTCATTTCTTTCGAAACAAAACAAAACAAAACAACAGATTCTCCAGTTTCTCATTCTCCTGGCCAACACTGCTCCCAACACAGAATGCAAATGATGCCAAGTCTGGTGTTCAAGGCCGTTGAGGCACTGTCTCGTTGGCTATACCTTTAATTGTAAACAGTGTGGGTTACCAAATACTGTGACTCCTACTGATTCTTTAGATCCCAAACAGATTTTTTGGAAAACGTGGTTTGCAGAATCTAGTTTACAAAATATATTGTTCTGCGTGGAAACATGGAAACGTGGAAACGTGGAAGTGTGTACATAGATTTCAATAGTAGAAGGTGGGGAAGTGTAATTAGTAGTGGCATGGTATAATAAATTTGGTGCACATCCAATAATGCACTTGGCAACAAATTTTGTAGAATGTTGAATTCGTACAATTGTTCACAACTCTTCAAATATTAAAAGCCTTTATTTCAATGTAGCTAAATTAGATGTAAGATTGGATATCTCAAATTTTCCAATGATTCGTTGCAAGCATATATATAATACTTTGTTGAATTTCAAAATAAGAAAATGCAATCTATATAGAAGTTAGAATGTATGCCTGGATTTTTACACACACACACTTTTTCTTCATGTAGTTGTGACAGCCTTTATTGAGCTATAGGCTAAGTTTCTCCCCCAAGAAAAACTAACCTTGATGATGATTTTTAGAAGTATTTGAGTTTGGAAAATCACCTCCCATGGCGGAGTTTTTGTGCATATCAAAAGGCATTACGACCAAAGCAAGACAAATTAACAAACAATGCGTTGAAACAGTTTATATGTAGCAACAAATCTGAATTTAAATTTACAAATTTGATCCCTGGTGATAAATAACAAACTCCCGCGTTTTTCCGTAGATGAGAAAATCTTTTGGCAAGCTCCAAATTTTTCCAATTCCAACAAATGATGTTAGCTGAATTAAAGGTAGGAGGTCCTAAAATTGACCCAACTCTGAAAGCATCCTTTAAAACAAGTCTCAGCAACAATCTAAATATGGTTGTTTGAATTTTAAGGGTTCACTTTTATATTTTGCAACCTCCTAAATGAAATAGGGTCTTTTATTCCTAATAAGAATTAAAATTTTCCAAATTTGATCATCAATGGTAAAATAATAAATACCCATGTTTTTCCAAAGATGAGAAAGTCTGTTGGCAAGCCCCCAATTTTTCCTATTCCAACAAACGACCACAAATGGCATTAACTAAATTGAAGGTAGGAGGTCCTAAAAATTGACCCAACTCTAAAAGAGTCCACTAATGCAATTTAGTACGTTTTGCTTTCTTCATTGCACAACCATCAATGGACAAGTAGTTTACATTTCAAGAGGTGGACCATTTCTATGACTACTACGTGTTTCAACTTCAAAAACTCATAACTAATTCCACAAAGGTCCAAACAATATGAAACAACTTGGGTTCGATGCCAATTCCATTTTTTGTTTCTATAGAAATTCGCCCAAAAAACATTTCAAGGAGTTTTAGCTCTTAAAACGCACGCCTTTCTGAACCTCCTAAACCCCACTCTTTGCAAAGCCTCATCCCCGTCGGTGCACCTCCTTCCCCCCTGCCCCGCCTGCTACTGTAGAACCCGGCTTTTCCTGTTTTTTACGACCGACAGGGTCAAAACGCAAGACTGCTGCGTGGCAGTGAGTCACCCCTCGATCAGCTTCCAGCCACCAGAAATCAGCACAGCTTTTGATGATGATCCCCCACGGCAGTTGCAAGACCAAAACGCAGCTTTTGATTTGCAAACGAAGCGGGGAGTGCCAGCTTGCTAGCTAACTTACTAACCGACGACCACCTTCCAAATCTTCGGGGCCCAGGCAGACAGCCAGACAGCCAGACGGAGGCCCTGCCTGGCTAGCTGCCAGAATTCAAACCCATCACGGCTTTTCCTGTTTGCTTGTCTACCTGGAAACTTCTGAATGACGGAGCAGTCCGGGCATTCAGTTGGGAATCGGTAAACAATCTATCGGTGGGTTCCGTCCAACGGATGTGCTTCTGATCTCGTACGAATATTACTGACGTCCCTATCAGCTTCAAATCCCTATCAGCTTCGAATCTGTTACACGAAGTCTGGTCTGGGCAGTGGGCCACGGCCACGAAATAGGAGAGTTCCTGCTTGCAACGAACACCTAAATTTATCAAGCAGGAAGTGCAAATTTCAGTTCAGTACAGACGGGGAGGGAGGGACTGGAGGAATTGAATCCAGGGTGCTCGTTGCCGGACTGTCGTCTTCGGAATCTAAGTTACTAGAGTTCCAGGTGCCTTCAACGAGTTCTGTTTTGGCAGGTTTGCACAAACGTAGAGTTTCTTATTTAGGCCAAATTCGTGAGTGAAAGTCTGAGGTCAATTGGTGAAATTAGGAGTTGTCACACCTTCTCCGACACTGAAACTTTTATGAAGAAGTATGGAGTGAAAACTAAGAGGAGACGATGTGTCCAGTGGAGAAACGGAGAATGAGATTTACCTACGCAAAATTATGAAGCCCCCCGCACTCGATCTACTGACTTGGAAGTCGTCTTCACATGCGCTAAATCAAATTACTGATCCGCTTCCATTTCCAGAATCCACGCATCAGAAAACCCAACAAGCACGAACACAATCAAAATTTCGTAAAAACTCCAACTCCCGAAGCCTAAAACCCTAGAAAACGAAAAAAAAATGACACACCTTCAAAAATCGATCAAAGCAACACCGGTCGCACTCATAGAAGCACAGAGTCATGGACAGAGGCAAAAGAAGCTTACCAGAAGTACTAAGAGGAAGACTGAGAAAACAACGAAACACATAGCTAAGGAGCACGACACTCGAGATGAAAGTGAAAGCCCTCAATAAGGGAACTACACCTAAAATTGCACAAATAAGCAATTCAGCATGGTTCCCATTATTATATTGGAAAACTTTTTTGTGGGGTCTCTTGGTAATGAAAAGGGGATTCTAGATTTTCTTAGAATGCATTTTTTGGACACCATATGAATAAATTACGAATTTTTAAAGTGCTTAAAATAGGTGTTTCTAAAAGCTATCATAGACTCTCATGAATAGTGGGAGTACGTTTTAGGCAAGAATCTGTGGTGTGCAATTTTAGGTAGCATGCGCTTTTAGGTGTCATTTGAGATGAAAGCAAGCCCTAAATAAGAGGAGATCAAAGAAGATAATACAAGGAGCGTACTTAGGGCAAAACCAATAGTCTTGTAGAATCAATTAAGCTTAATGTTGTTATATAATTTACGAATTTTACACAAAACATAGTTGTAAAGTCTATACCTATGCTTTTTTGACATCTCCTTCTCTATCCTCTCAACAAATATTTACAAACCTATAGTCAAACCATACCATATTTTTACTTTCATGTGGTATTTCATCTCAAGAAATTGCATACAAAATCTAGTAACTATGACTTCAACAAGTGCGAAGAGCTTAGGTCTTAGGATAAGCAACTATTTCAAGTGGCTATAATATTATAGTAACCATATAGTAGGGTCAAAGAAAACTAATTCAATGAAACAAATGGATACCAAACTTTTAGAAATCATGTTTTCTAAAAATCTAATTTTTATAGAGAATTCTTTTGGTATACAATATTTTTGTTTTTAGAATATGCTCAACATTATTTAAAGCATAATGATTCTCAAAGTTTTTTGAGCGGCTTCAAGTCCATTTTCTTGGCTTCATATGCTTATGTAATATTAATTCTATACATAACTTTGTTGACAACACTCTTGTTTACAAATTTTATGTTTACATGTGCATTTTGATCACCCAAATGGACCTAATATTGGATTGATCAAAAGTCACACTTAGAAAAATTCATTATTGTTTTAAAATTTTGTAATATTATTCACTAGTGTTGGATCCCATATTCAATTCTAAGAGATAAAGTTTCTACCATTTCATATGCTAAAAATTCAACCATTTTGTCAAGTATGGCAAAGAAACTAGTATCAATTAGTTAAATCAACTACAAAGATATAATTCAAAGAAGAAGGATAATGGATTTGAGAAATAGTTTGGTTGTGCAGTCAACAAAAGAATAAAATTCAACCTAATCATAGGCCATTGAAATAAATTATCTTTCATTACAAGAACTCAAATAACATCTAAACTGCATTTTTGAAAAATCTTATGTTGGTTGCAAAATAGACCATAGATGATAAATTTCAAATTCTTTAAGGATTCTAAACCACCTCTTTGATTTCAAATACTTTGATTATGTCAATTTTGCATGCAACACTACATCATAAGTGATTGCTACAAAGTTACAATCACTATTAAAGAGGAAGTTTTAGAACATTGAACTATAGTGCAAGTGCGTGGTTATGAACCCATAGCCTTGAAAAATCCACCTTTGTACTCTAGCTTCGTATTCCATGAACTCTTTACTCATAGAAACTCCATATCAATATCATGCACATATTGGGCATTTACACAATATTCTTAACTGCTTGTGAGGAGGTCCCTTTGCTTTCTTTGTAAGTAATTGACAACCCATGTATCTTGCATATTATACTTGGATACTAGTGCTTTCAATGGCTTGGGGCTTAGGGTCTTTTACCATGCTCCATCGATGGTCAAAAAAAGTACTCAATAATAATTCTACCGATTGTCTTGCCGAAGTGGATGAGCAAGAGAAGCAAGATTTTATGTTCCATCGAAATTGGTGGACAACCCCATTGGTTAAAATTGGTCAATCTTAAAGGAATCAATACATGTGGAATTCTTACTAGATCCCTCCCCACCCACGAGGTCCACATGACAATGCAATTGCTCACTTGGACCTTCTAGCTCCCTTTGCAAACTTTGCCCATTGATGAAACATGATATAAGTCCTTAATTTAAATTATTAGCTAAAATTCAACCATGTGTCTTTTCTAAATTCTCCCATGAATTGATTGACTATTGGACCCATAGGTGCATTCTTTGTATCTGTAGTATACAATGAAGTCATCCATCAACCACTTTTGGGCCTCAACATCCTTCAAGGGTTAACCTCTAAAAGCCCAAGGGGTTTAGACAAAATACAAATGTGTTATAAAATATAAGTTCTTTAACTTTTTTGAAGTTTGCATTAAAGAAGATTTTGTGAAGTATGAAAAATAGAATTATCCATACAATCAAAATTATAAAATTATTTTTAGATTATCTTCAAATGAATTTTGAAGATATAACTTCAAAAGTTTACTAGAAATACAATTTCTACCTTTAGGATTTGAATTTTTTGATTGGTCAAAATTGCGGTTTCTATCGATTTGTAAAAAAATGCATAAGATCTAGAAGTGAAAACACCAACACTTTTCCGAAATAGTAAGTTTTTCAACACTAGCCAATTCTAAACACTTTGTGCTATTTCTCTTATAATTTTTGTTTGACCGTAGTGATCTGAGTTTTGTATATAAATATTGAAAGACAATCCAATCTTTTGGAAAAAAAATTGAAAAATTAATTAATTAATTTTTTTGCCCTAAAATGTTGCCCGAAGTTGGGCAGCAACCACAAAATTGTCATTTGAGCGCTTAGGGGTTAAGAATGTTACTTAGAAGGATTTCTTTGACAAATACCCGGCCTCCCATTTTGACATCAATTTTTAGAATTTTTTTTTGGGCCAGTAGCTGCTGCCCGAGTGAGGTAATGATACGGAAGTTGCTTGCATCATAGACGACGACACAGACGGTGCCAGCACACCAATTCTCAAGATAAAACCAAACTGCGCATGCAAAGACCGGGCGGGGGGACGAAAGGAAGCGGGCGGGAGCCGAAAATAAGAAAGAAAAAGAATGATAAAAAGTCTTACAGGGCCCCCGCTTTTTCCAGAACAACTGCCTGCGCGTGACCGTGCGCGAAACGGCGATCTGCACATGCAGACCTCGCCATGCCATATCCACGTCGAAGGGCGCCTGGGCCCGTGCGCCTCGCAACGACACCTGCCACTTTACGGCGGACGGAGGGTCCGACCTCTGGCGGGACCCACCCAGGGACCACAGCACCAGAGTCCGAGGAGGCAAGGACCAAGGAAAGGAGGGCCCTGGCGCCCTGCCCTGCCAGCCTCTCCGGGGGAAGAGGGGGACTGATGGCTAATAAGCTTTTTTTCCTTCTAGACTGCGAGGTAGATTCACGAGTCGCAAATATCCCGACGGACGACTCGCTTGAATGAGATCGATTTGTTTTCTTGTCTCCGCCAGCTTGATTTTTCTTCCGATCTTCACTTATCAGTAGTGTCGGGCCCTTGTCGTTTTGTTTTTTTGTTTTTTTTGTTGTAGGGTTTGATTTTTGTAACGGATTGCCATGTAAACGAGGGTGTGTTGATACAGTTCGAGGTAGAATCCGTAGAGTGTTGCTTCTTTGGTTTGGTGTCTGTGTGTAGGGGGCGTTACTTGTTTTGTGTATGTGATTTTTTTGGTCCTGGTTGTCGTCCGGGTTGGAGAAAGGAATGGTGTATTGACCCTCTGTGTTGAGGTATCCATTTATTTTCTAAGACGGTGGAGAGATCACTTGTTTTGGTTTTTGTCTGTGCAGGAGCGGGCTATCAATGTTGTTACTATTTAGTTTCTCAATTTTGATCGTTCAGTGATCGGTCCAATTTGACGCCGGGGGAACAGAGTACCGAAGAGGATTTCGAGTGATGACAGTGTTGAGGTTTTGGTTGACGGTATTTGGGTACGCTGTCTCAGGGTGACGAGCACCACTCGCGGCGCTTGACCGCGTCGGAATTTGCGTCCGATTGGGAAAATGGGCGTGGAAGTCGCGTTCTGGAGCTCCACCTGCTTCGCACCGAATGCTGGTGGTGGTGCTTCCCAGCACGTCCTTCCCTGTCCTCTTGTCATTGATCTCGTTTTCGGCGACACCAGCCGGCCTTCGCGTCGGGTGGCAGCATCTTCGCGAAGAAGAACGAGGACGCATCGCAACCGAAGAGTCATCTCCTCGAGTTCGAAGTCATCTGCCCCTCACCAGTCGTCCCCCTTCGGTGTGGAGCATCTAAGCAACCGCGGCCTGGATCGTTCGTGCAAATGCAGAGCGAATTCCTTCGATGGCTTGCCGGAACACGAGAGCGACGAGGATTGTCGCGGCGAGGAGAGCCTCGATCACGCACCACGAGGCGTCAAGAAGCAGAGGAATGGACAGTGGGAAGAAGACATGGACTTGAAGCGGAACTCCATGGTCAGCCTCAAGTTCGGCTCCGCACATCTCGACGAATTTCGAAGATCGTCGTCAGTCGATTTCGAGGACGAGTTCTTCACGAGGATGATGGCGCTGGAAGCCTCCCACCAAGCCAGGGGCGAAGTTCGTGCATGTCCAACTTTTTTCGACGCAGTGGGAAATGGCGCAGCTCTCAACAGCGTGTCTTCTTCTCCGCAACAAATCCCCGGCCAAACTGTGGATCCCGAGCCACTGTGCGCGTTGGGCTTGGGAGGCGTGCAGCTCCCGTCGTCCATAAAAAAGCTGCGACGACGAACTGTTGAGACAAAAACACCATCGCAGCCAGAGCATCCCCAAGGCTGCGCCATCCGAAACGCCTTCTCCTCTATGGTGTACATGATCAAAGCCGTGCAGAGCCACGCGCTTCAGATTCGCCAAGCCTTGTTCTCCGAGTGGGACGTGCAGGAGGTTCTTCTTCTCGTGCACCGGGAGATGCACTCCTCCTTCGTCTGGCTCTTCCAGCAAGTGTTCGCGTGCACGCCCAAGCTCATGGTGTCCGTCATGCTCCTCATGGCGAATTTCACCGTCTTCTCCATGGGGGAGAATGTCGCCCTCGCCAGCGTCAGCGTCAGCGAAACCCCAGCCCCCATCGCTTTCTTCCTCTCCACGTACGGAAACCCAAATCCAAACCCACAAGCCGCACTCGACCCCCACTTCTTCTTGAATCCCCAAAACCCGCAGTCGCGTTCCTTATTAGGTCCTTCCAGCGCTGGCTCCGGGGGGAATAACACGAACTCCCCAACAATTGCTGAAAATTTCGACGGAGACGCATGGCTGCACGGAGGCTCTGGAAACCCAAACTACGTGGTGTCTCAGAAAGAGTCTGTGCGTGACGCTTCGGTTCGTCTGGATGGGAATGCGAAGAAGAAGGAAGTGGAGATGCGGCGTGAGCTTATGAAGGCGTGGGTGGAAAGCTCCATGAAGGAGATGAAGAGTAAGAGGGGGGAGAACATTGAGCAGCAAGCGGTGCTGGAGCAAGAGACCATTCGAAGATTAGTAGCCCCCGTTGTGGCTCATCTCGAATCGGACAACTATGCTTGCTTTGATCGCACGGATCTCGAGTACCAACATGCGCTCTCGAAAGATCCCTCGAATTCGCTCTTGCTGGCGAACTATGCACAATTCCTCTACGTTGTCCGCCATGACCATGATCGGTACGCTCATATCCAACGTTTCTATTCCCCTTTTTTGTCCTGAACCCTGGAATGTTCGCTCATTTCTTCGCTTGTGTACTGATGAGCCTTGGTAGATATGTTTGTGCGTTCGATTCCAGATCTTCGTTCTCCTTCTTCGAGTGTTTGCTCTTGTTCTTGTTCTTAGTTGTGATCTCATGTTGAATGCCTCAACTTAGGTAGACGTAATGGTATGTTTCAATTCCAATGTTTCTTTCCTTCTCCTGGAGTTTCGCTCTTGTTCATTCTCTGCTAGAGGAGTGTTTGTGTTTTCCTTTCTTGTAATCCAGCATTCATGGCTCAACTTATGTTGACGTCATGGTGTGTTTCAACTCCAATGTTTCATTCCCTCTCTTGGAGGATTGCTCTTGCTCTTTCTCTTTCAGAGAAGTGTTTGTGTTTTCCTTTTGGGGGATCCTTCATCCATGGCTTAACTTAGGTAGACATGTTGGTATGTTCAATGTTAATGCTTCTTTCTCTCTTTTCTCTTTTATGTTCGTTTCTTCAGTTGTGACCGGGACTTGGCTCGACCTAATTAGACGAATTAGTATGCTCTATTCTAAGGTTTTGAGGTGTTCGCTCTTGTTTTGTTGCAATCCGATAGTGAATGGCTTAAACTAACTAGACGTATGGTTTTGCAGGGCGGAGGGCTATTTCCACCAGGCCATGCAAGCGGATCCCCTGGACTCCGCCATTCTCGGTCGTTTTGCGAGTTTTTTGTGGTTAGGACGAGGGAATCGCTGGGCAGCCGAGCGAGCCTACAAGGCCGCCATGGCGGCCGATCCCGACAGCTCCTTCCCCGCAAGCAACTACGCGCATTTCTTGTGGCATGTGGGCGATGGCGGGGAGTCTCTGGGTCCCATGGCGGTGTGAAATCTCACTAGAGAATGTAGACGGAGAATATTTCTCCCTAGTGTAAATTTTTTAAGGGGGTTACTAATCGGTGGGTTGTGTGATGACAAAAAACCGTAACATAAGACGCGAGTGTGTTAGAGTGGCATGGAGAGACTGACATTTGTAAATCTAGCAGCTGCAGCAGCCCTCACGGTGCAAGCTTTCAAGTTCTGCGAAGTATGTTTCCAGGCGCTAATGTAGAGAGACAAGCAGGCAACCTCGTCTGTTGCCGCTGCCATTTTTTCGACAGGTGAGAAACGTAGAACTTGTTGTAAATTATAAGATGCGCACACTTTGAAAGAGATCCCCCTTTGGATATCCCCATGCATGCCTCTTTCGTATTTCTTTTTCAAGTATTGCATACCGATTGCGACGGTGAAGACTTTCGTGAACATTTGCGACCATAACAAGCACTTTTAGGTTTCTCAAAGATTTTTTGTTAATTGCAATTGGAAAAGTAAATTCTGTTGCAATGAGTAGCTCACATTGCAATCCTTTACAAATGCCTTTATGCTTACGCTTTCAGTTGAATTGAAAGGGAAGGTCACCGAGCTTGTTCGAGGTTGAAGACCTTTTGGGAGAGGTTCAGAGATGGTGACTTTTAGTTTCAGGAAAACTGCATGTCATGCCTCTTGCGTATGCGTTGTTGGATTATTTGCAGACTTGGGGAAATGGTTATTGTATTAGGGAGATACATCCTGACCTCTTAAATATGATCTCCTCTGGTATCACATACTGCGCATCCTTTGTGCATCCTCTGTCTCTCTGAGCATGAGACTGTTTTTTGCTCAAAGTATCCTTCTTGCATGGATAGAAATGTCATACCATCTCTCCTGGTCAATAATGTTATGGGTGCATGCAAGTGTTGAAGTAGTTGGATTTAAAAGAGTATTGCAACCTCTTTTTTTTTACTTTATCCTCAGGCCAATTGTTGAAGAAAAAATAGGAAGAGCTCCTCCAATTTTCAAAACTTTTTCATTCCATGCGGTGTCAAAGTAGCTCTGGTGTACACCTATTGTTAAAGTAACCTATTGTAAATTACTTTGAAGAGGGTGTCTTTATTTTGAGGGCTTGGTGCTAATTGGAGGGTACATTTTTTAGACTTGTACTATCTAAGTACTTTCCACATGTCAAGATGCATTGTATATATTAGGAACACATGTCTATATTAGGAATAGTTATTGACATTGATAGGCTTTAGTTGTAGCAATCATGATCTTTCTAATATACTGTACTTTTATTCACTAGTTTGAAGACTCTAGAGAGCATTCATGATGAGCCTTTTAGATATTTCCTATGAAATTCATCTAATTTGTTCATTATCCAAAAATACCATTTAAAAAATTGTATGTTTTATCCATATATATGTCTATGTGTACATGGATAAATGTACATGTACATGTGGACATGTACACATGTACATCTACTTTCCACATATCAAAAGGCATGTCTATATTAGGAATAGTTGTTGACATTGATAGGCTTTAGTTGTAGCAGTCATGATCATTCTAATATACATTACTTTTATTTACTAGTTTGAAGATTCCAAGACATTCGTCATGAGCATTTTAGATATTATGTATGAAATTCATCCAATTTGTTCAAAAATATCATTTATTTATCATTATTCAAAAATACCATTTAAAAAATTGTATGTTTTATCCATATACAATTTTGGGGGGTATGGATGTCTTAAGTTCTTGTGACTAACAATAGTTAATGTATAGAATGAAATCTGAATTGGGTATGTTTTCCATTAGGATTAGTGATTGTTATGCTTCAATATGTAATTATAAATGGAATTTGCATTCATTTAAAGTGATCGATGATGAAATACAATGAGGTATATCAAATGACTTCACTTCACCCCTATCGGAATGTTGTTCAAGAGAAATTGTCAAAAATTGCCAATTTTAGTGTCTTGTCCAAAAATTTGAAAATAAAATCTTTTTTTTTAACTTCAATTGTACAAAAGTGTAGAAGACTGGTATGACAATGTGCTGCAAAATTTCAGCCCACTTGACTTTGTGGATTAAAAGATTATCATGCTTGAAGCGGAAAAAAAGGCTTTATTTCATTCCTACAAAATAGGTTCAGCAAACTTTGAGCCTTCTTGTACTAAATTTTTTGTTCTAGATGAATTTGAACCTCTCCACTATTGTGTTGTAAATCTTGTTAAGTACAATCAAGCAAAATTTCAAAAGCAAATATGGAGTTTAGCTTACTCTAAATTACTCTACAATGCAAGGAGGTTAATTAAACTAACAATATATTATTAGTCATTTTTTGATGATTTTTTGTGCAATGAGAATTTTTTTAATTTGAAATCCAAAGAATGAAATGTTAGAGACCAACATTTGGAATATGTGGGAAAATTTTCAAGAACTTTGTGGTGCAAAAAAATTAATTGAACTAGCAATACACTAGTCATTTTTTGATGATTTCTTGTGGGTGAAATGTTAGAGGCCACCATTTAGAATATGTGGGAAAATTTTCAAGAACTTTGAATTCACACATTGCAAGACAATAGGACTTGAAGTTAAAAGAAACTTTTTTTTTTCTCAAAACCACCGTGACATAGCTAAATTTGAATTCTCTTAGAATGTAATTTGAAAACTAAAATGTGATTTTTTATTTATGTTTTGGACAATATTATGCCATATTTTATTAGTTATATACATGCTAAAATTCAAAAGCTCATGAAGGTTTTAGCAAAAGATGCCCCAATTGCCCCAATTTTTTTAAGGCAACATTACTTTTGATCTAGACACCCGATCAAAAAAAAATTGTATTCCACCACATGGGGGGCATGTACCAAAATTTCATGAGCATTTGACCAAAATAGATTTCATAGGAACCTAAATGAATTTTCAATTGTCTTTTCAACGGACACTTGTTCCTTTAGGATTATATGATTTATCAAACCTCAATAAGTTGTTAGAGTTTGGAATAAGGTATATTTCACAAGAGAAGGTCTGCATAAAACTCTAGCCCAGAATAGGAGAGATACTGGTTTCCATCAATAGTCTTTTTGAGTAAAGTACACAAAAGGATCACATCCATAATTAAGTCCATCACATGTTGAAAAAAATATGCTAAATGCACAAAATGGTGGATTCACAAAATGACACTTGTTCATTGATTTCTTCCATTGTGTCAATTTTCTAAATCCTCTTTTGCCATTCATGCACATATTTAGATGTTGATGTTTGGGCAAGGTTGATTATGGGCGCCCATTTTGCCTTATATTATAAAGACTTCAACAACCCTTTTTTTCACTTTTTGAGAAAGTGCCAAGATGGCAATTACTTAAAATTCCGTGAAGCATTGTATTTCTTACATTCATCCATCTTTGGGACCAAAAAATACTTTTCATATATTTATATATATATATTCATGCATTTTCTCATCCAAATGATGGCGACTTCATCCACATTTTTAATAGAAACAAAAAATTTATGGCAAGAAAAGATTACTTTTTAATGGTGAAAAGTAGAAATTTATTTTCGAAATGGTGCAATTTGGCTCTATGGTGCAAAAAGAAAAAGGGTTGGACTTCAATATGTTTGGAGTATTTCAGATGAATTGTTGGGAGTGCTGCAACATTGTGATGCCTTCTTTTGAGTGCATTGATTGCTACGGAAAAGATCATTACAAAAAATTTCAGCCCTCAGGAGTGCCGCGAGTTTTGCAGGCTGTGGTGCAATTAGGGATAAAAATGATTTTGTTTTTGATTTTGTTTTTGTTTTATAAATTTTTTTGGAGAAATCTGACGTGGCACTATTAGTGCCACGTCAGACTGGAGAATTTTTTAATATTCTTTTTACTTTTTTAATATTTACTTTTTTTAAAAATTAAAAAAAATTAAAAAAAATTAAAAAAATTAATTTTAATTTTTCTGTAACTGCACCGCGGGGGTGGGGGGGTGGGGGGGGGGGGGGGGGCGAAAAAACTTTCTAAACAGCATTGTCGAGGGCTGAAATTTTTTGTAATGTATTCCTGCTTGCAATGGCAACAAGTACAATAAAGAAGAAGAATATCAAATGAAGCAGCAACCTTGTGAATATGCTATGGTTGATTTATTTGTAGAAGTAAACAATAACTCCTATAAAATTGTACACAATTTTAGATTGCACTACTGTGGAACTTCTATAAGGTAATAGCCTCAGGGCTAGAAGAGAATATTAGATTAGGGAGCGGGTTATTGCTTTAGAGAGGGTTTGTGACATGAATGGTGTTTGAAGATTTTTGGAAGTCATGTTCATTAGAGCAACATTTGGATTCCAAATCTATTGAAAGTTGCTTTATTTTTTTACTTATTTAATTTGTACATCTTCAATGCATCTAAGGCCGGGATGAAACAAATAATATCACTTTAGAGAGGTCATTGGCTTACAAATGTTCACTTTATAGAAGTTCTACTATAGTATGTAATAGTCAATCTTGAAAACCGGGTATATATAATTTTCACAATGCCTACAATTCAGCTCTCTACCTCTCAGAAGAGAAACTTGTTTTGGATGAAAGAATTTTTGTTTCATCTTTTAACATCAAAAGCTCATATTTTGAACGATGAACAAAGTACTTCAGGACAATGTTTTCTCCGAATAACTTCTCATTCATCTTAAGTAATATTGGAATTTGTAAAAGACAACCTTTTTTTATGCCTAATTTGATGGAATTGGGATAAATAATGTTTACAATTTCAAAAAGGGATTTATACATTATCCCTAAAGGACCAAAAAATGTTATTTTTGGCAACATAGCAATTTGGGGTAGCTCACTAAGAATGAAAATATTCAATATATTTTTGGAATTTTTTTTGGATGTGGGGACAAGGAGTACTTTGTTGCTCTACCAAATTTTTTTACAATTGGATTTGCTTTGGAGGGGTTATAAGGAAAAATGTAATTTTTGATGGACGGGGGGCAACTCACACAAGGTTATTTACACTAAAATGAAATTTCCATCACAATACCTAGAGGAGCACGGAAAGGGCTTGGACAAATTTTCGGCCTAGATTGAAAACAAATTGCTCTTGACATTTTTTAGGGACCCATAAATTTAAGATATAGTACAAGGAAGATGGGAATAGGAATAGGGTTGCTTTATTTTATTTTTTAGAAAATTTGGCATTGAATTCGAAGAAATCAAAATATTTGGCAACTATCTCACTTAGCTTCAAAAGCCAATCCTCTTGTATAAAGAGCTCATATCTTTTCATTTCTTTACACACAAAATAAGTGTATTCTAAAGCTCTCTTAGATAGTTGACAAATATTTTGTTTTCTTTGAATTTAATACCAAATTTTTTTAAATTATATTTTATGAAACAAGAAAACATCTTCATGCAAAATGAAAAACATAGATGTGGACATGGCATGTAAAAAACTTATCGATCCATGATGAATTAGGCACAGTAAATTTTGACTTGACTTCCTCCCGGATTCTTCTGGCCCAATATCCCTAACTACCTTTTAGCTTAGCTTAAGTATTTCACGCTATGCAGTGATCAAGTTTGCCAATGCCACAAATTTTGGGAGATTTTTTTCCCCTTCTTTTAGGGCTAGTTGAATCCTAAAACTTCACCATTAACATTTGAAGAGATTACTAAATGTCCAAGCCAACAATTGCTGAAAAAAAACAGCTATGTATGAGAGTTTTCTTAAAGCTAGTTACCTATAGGAATTATTTGGTACATGTTCCCCAATTTGAAATGTTACAAATTTTTTTGAACATGTGGTCAACTTTGTCATAAAAAGAAAGCAAAAAAAGTTCAATCAAAGAAGTAAAATTAACCCCTAAAGGTTTTCGACTATGTTTTCACAAAAAACGCTCCCAAACTGCCATTTCTAATACAAGTACCAAATTTTGGAAAAAAAACATTTTTGGACACATGTAACCGTAGGATCTTGTAGTAAACTAGTTTGAGAAGATGTGGAAAAAATTTCAGAAATTTCCACCGTTTAGATTGCAAGAAATTAGCATTTGAAGTGACAAAAATCCTTTTTTTGTCCCTGCGAAAAACCGGGCAGCTGCACTTCACATGGTCACATTTGTATGAAAAAATGTCCAAAATGGTGGTAACTCTTTGGATTAATTCTTCAAAGAAAGTTATCTACATGCTTGAAAATTTCCAGATCATTTGGAATTGTACAACATATAGGAAAAAAATAGTAAGTAGAAAGAAGTAGAAAATGATTCAAAACACTAAATTGTTAAGGATTTAATTATGGAATTGAAAAATGCCAATCCAAACGATTGTAATGCTGTAATAAACAATCTACACCTTGTGTTTATATTTTTTTCCAAAAATATTGAAAATTGAGTTAAATAAAGGACTTCAAAGTTTATTTTACACCTTGTGTTTATATTTTTTTCCAAAAATATTGAAAATTGAGTTAAATAAAGGACTTCAAAGTTTATTTTAGAGTAGAGATTCCATAACCACCCGCAAACTACCCACAACTAAAATTCCTCATAACTTTCATCTCATAAATCAAAGTGGAATGATTCAAAGCTTTCCTTGTGCACATAAATCTAGAGAACCAATTTCAAATTTTTATTTCTCTAGAAAATGATTTTTAAAGAAGTTTTTTTTGCTGCCCGAGCTGCCCGCTGAACAATGAAAACTACATATCATACCATAACTTTTTAACCATGTGGTCAAAAGTTATGAAAATTGTTGGGCCCTAAAGCTACTCCTTGGACACATCTTGTGTGAAAATTTCAAAGAAAAAAAATAAAAATTCCATTCGTGGTGAGCTGCCCCCAAACGCTATGTTGTCAAAAAATGGTGTTTGGTCCTTTAGGGGTTAACCTGTGCAAAAGCCTCCCTGAAATAGAGCTGCTCTATGTCCTACACCTCTAGTTATATTTCCAATTTGCAGATGCCAGTTTGACCGTGGACATACCCTTACAACACTGGAGCACACTCTGGGCGGTTGATAAGAGTATCCGGGTATCCGAGTTTGCTGTGACGAGTACAACCTGCTTAACATAAATCACGCACATTATACTGCCAACTACTTGTAAAGTACCGGTAATTGATTTCATTGATCGATCTTTACTTTCCAGACGATGACCATGACAAACACGACCACCAGTTTAGGACGCATTAATTTGATGCAATTGCAAATATTAGTCCTCGTTGCAATCGTTGGAATCCAAATCTAATATGCTTGCACAGTTCTTCCCGTTCACTTCCATGTCTAGAATTTCCTTGACGAGGGGCCACGATTCGAGCATTAAGAGATGATTCACAAGCACAACATCTGTAGCTCACCACAAGTACTACACGTGAAAGCCAAGAAAGCCTTTCATTTGCTTTGCTCCAGTTTCAATAGAAAACTGTCTCATGCATTTGAAACCAATTTTATGATTTCGGAAGCCAATACAGTAACTAGCTAACAGTCATACTTGGAAGCCCATACGGTATTCAACTGTGGGCATGTTCACACACATTCGTTAGCTAGTACGTCTGTATTGCTTATTTTGATCTGTACACACGAAGGGAATTACAATACCAGCTAGAATAAGACCCAGTTCACCTTTGATGTCAAACAGAGACAAGTAAGATAACAAACCAGTCCACCAACCCGCAACGGTCACCTTGAAACCTTCACGTAAATCACCAAAATGATGGCAAGAACAAGCACTCCAATTATGCTTCCCATGATCCACTTGTTTCGCGACATCCGTCGAGACATGGAATTCAGGATTCGCCGACTCTTTCCAACGTTGTCATCCACGCCATGCAGCTGTAAGAGGAAGAAGATGTATCAGTGGTATATTTAGACCAGACTAGAAGGGAGCCCAAGTATCAGGAAAGAATGTTCTCTCAAACGATGAGGTGGCCTTACTTCTGTGATTCACAAAGAGAATGATTTCTTACTTTGAGACTGCATTCTTGGGTCTTCAAGAATGCAGTAGTACAAGGACCCTTGTACACTAGTGTTTTCTTTAGTTTGAGAGGTTTGGATTATAAACAAGACAGTGCTTCCAGTTTGTGGATGAGAATGTGTAAGGGGAATATCTAATCATCCAAATGGAAGAAATCGTGACACTATGCACTTAATTTAATATAATAAATATGCAATCTCTGTATGCTCCTCAACACGGTAACTCATGCCCATCCTCAAACTTTCTTCCCCAAATGGACAACCCAAAGGAATCAACATCAGCAACAGAGGTTAAGTGAAACGTACAGTATTCTGAGCATGAAGGAGGGTTTGTCTCTGTGAATGTAGATCTTGAAGGATGGACACTCCAAGCTCTTCTGTTTCCAGAAGAGTTCGCTTACTCTCCTTGATTCTTTCACCGGATTGATTGAGTCGCTCTGTTGACATCAGCAATCGGCCCCTTTGGTCGTGGGTAGCCTGCACAGATGAGACGACCACATGTATAAGCTTCTGCCACTAAAAATTCTTCACAAGAGAACGGCAACATTGCTGGTTGAAACTCAATACAAAATCACGAGATTGAATCCCTACTTCTGGAAAGCAGGCATTACTTTAATGTCGTCTTCAAGCTCGTCCAGAAAGCAGACTACAGCAGGAACTGATAAAACAGTGATCAAAGTAAGATCAGTCAAAGAATGGTATTACGTTGGCATGATCAGCCATTCCATTCTCGAGAAGGTCATCCCTGGCAGCAGCAGCATCAGAAGTGGCTGACTTCTTGACGTCACGCTTCAAGTTAGTCAAATCAGACTTGTATTCTCTCAGCTTGGCAAGTAGCGTAGCTTTCTGAGTCGGGGGCAAGCTCCTGGCCTCCAGATCCATACGACGGATCTACACCACAATAAAATGAAAAGGGTTAGTTAAAATCTGATCTCTTTAATATGACTGCCTGGGGTCCCAAATGATAAATATGGCATTGTTTGAATGTGCAGGATATTCCAGAATGGCATTTTGGGGAAGATGTTAGAGATCGATTTAGAGGTCATGTTAAAGAGGTCTTGTGTAGATCATATGCTGCCTAGTTGAGTATCGAATATCTTAAACAAAGAGGACATAAGACGTCTTCTTCAATAATTATTAGACAGAAAAGCAGTAAAATTTTCTAGACAATGAGGAATGGGACTCTGCGTCATGAGTTCGGTAAAAAACAATGCGTGCGAAGTAGTTAAAGTTGTGCAATTTCTAACGAATGATATACCTGTGAGCGATAAATAGTGAGGAATAGACAAAGGCAATCCGAACCGCATAATAAACAACACCACAGCTTACACGATCAGAATAAAGCAAAAGAAGCAGGAAAAGAAACAAAGCGACAAATACCAGAGAATCTGCTTCATCGAGCCCAGTCTTGAGCTCTGTAAGCTTGTGCTTCTTTTCCTCTGCAACCAGAAAAGGGGCACACATCAGAAACTTCTACTTCTCCAGCATGCGTATCAAATCAACGAAGTATTCAAACAAAGAATCAGATTCGTGAGACTTGAATTCAACCCTAGATGAGCAGTTTCTTACCGCCATGAAGGCCAGGTACAGAGGTACACTTGCGTGAGAGATTAGTCGAAAGCTCGCAGTACTGCCTCTCGTAACCATCGAAGATTTCACTCATGGCGACGACTGACGGTTACTCGCCACCCCGAAAACAACACTCCTGCCAACACGAAAGAAAATCACAGTACAAAACTCACGGTCTTAGATACCCTAAAACCCAGATCTGCAAGGACAGCAAGAGGCTCTAACAAAGCTAAACACCCGAAACTCGAGAGCAATCTTAGCTCTTACGAAATCTATGCAGTGCACAATACGGCGATCTCTTCCCACTTCCAGACTGCTGCAAATTCGCATGCACACACAAGCAACAAACAAATCAGCGATTCCGAATTAAAATTTCACCTTCAAAGAACGATCAAAGCCTGCCACACCAGAATCGAAGCTCTGCAGATTGCGGACAGGATGCCGCAAGCATCACAACTGGGGTGCGGCAGAATTGACCTCCAACGTCTCCCCCTCGCCCTGGCACCATATACTTCGGCTTGTGCTTGCTCGCGCTAGCCAGAAACTCGGTTTACCTACCACGTGGTGTGTGGACTTTTCATAAAGTGATGTTTACAGGGGATCATCTCCACCTGTACACTGAACCTGCATACTTGTACTCTGACATTCCTCATTCATCCCTTCCGTGCAAGTCTTATAAATGAAAAGCAGACGCCGTTTTGAAGCCAAGGCCGAGCATCCTGAGCCGACGACGATGGTGTCGCTCGCCGACTTGGCCACGGAGGTGCTCCTGGCGTCTCTCTCAAAGTAGAAGAAGCCGAGCCGCTGTAGTTGTGTCAACACTTCTTGCGTTGGACTTTGTTAGGGTTGCTTGTGGAATCACAGTTTCTTCCAAACTTTTGTTTCTAATTTGGAAGAATTCTTGAAGCTCTGGGTTCAATTTTTGATTGAAAGTGTCGAGAAGTGTACCTGCATTGTTACTTGGAAGTGCAGTGCCTTCTTGACCGAATAGCTGCTCGGAAGCGAAGTATCAGCTCGTTAAGCTTCGGTAATAGCCTTTTCTTTTTCTTTGTTGAAGAATGTCATTCAACAATTGCTCGATTTCTTGTTTGTGCTTGGCTGGGCTACATTGCCCTTCCGTCGATGGTTGCCGACGTTGGTTTGCGAAGTACATTTCTCGCAGAGGCGTTTCTATTTCGGAAGGATGAACTTAATTATTTTTTCTCTCTTGATTGAATGCTTTGAGACTTGAGAAGTCTCTGGAGTTTGCTGCATTGCATATTGGAATTACGGTGCCCTGTCGACCATATAGTAGCAAGCCGGTTCTTTGTAGCGATAGACCTTGCTTTCGTATGGCTTGCACCATTCTGAAGTTCCTTGGTTTCCTGTACATGGCATGACATGAGCGAGTGAATTTCAGTCAATGCACCTCTTTGCACTGCCAACTGTTTGAGGACAATCATCTGATCATTTTCTGCTATTCTCGCATTGGATTGTTTGAATCGATGTGTTTCAGCATTGATGAGTCAATGCCGTGGAGCTACCTTGAGACTGACTTGTGAGTTGTGAGTTGTTTTTGAGACTGAACAGAGATTCAGAACAGAATCGCACAGGACTTTCGCGGTGGCAGGAATTACAGTGCATGTGTGTGCAATGGCCGCGTGCCGTCGAAGTGCTCGTCTTGCACCAGTTGTGAAACAAGAAGTTGTCTCTCCAACTGATGTTTCGAAGAAGGTGTTGCTCTCGAAGTCTGTGAAAGTAGAGCCGCAGGAAGTTCTTGGACAAGGGTTAGAAGCTTCAGCACCTTCCAGGTCTGGTAGTAAACGCAAGCCAGGCTTTGAAAAGGACAGGATATCGCTCACGAAATCTATTCATTCGCTTCCCCGTAGAAAATTAGAGAAAGTTACGGATTCATTCAAAGTTGTCAAACAGGAAGATTGTCAAGACGTTAAACCCCAGCCAGTTGATTGGCCTAGTCTTCAAGGCTCGAAAGAACCGAAGGTTGAAGCTACGGAGGCGACAGACGATATCAAGACACCCATTGTTTTTGTGAGAAGGACGAAGTTAAAAACAGAAGCAGATTCTTTACCGAAAGCAAAGGTCCGTCCGACTGCTAAGAAGGAAGTGAAGAGAAAGAAAACAAATGCGGCTGCTCTACTAAACGTAAAAGAGAAGAGATGCTCTGTAGAAAACGTCGAGGGTGGCAATGAAATTGCCTTACTGGGAACCGAGCCGTCACTTGATCTTGCTGCTCCAGCAAGTAAGTAACTTTGCTCAACATCTCAATGTGAATGAAAATGCAGTGACTCAGAAGAAGTGCGTTATATCTTCCTGTCTGTGTGTAAGAATGTGGTAGAATTCCTCTTTTGTCCAGTATCTTCTTTGCGTTGCTCACTCTAAACCCTGCGTTGTCTGAGCTGCCTGAAACCCTAATCCCGTAGAGGTTGAAGATCTTTAAATCATGCTAGTTGACTGGAAAACGAATTTAAGTTTTTAGATGTCTGAATTTGTACCTTGAATTTAATCTTCTTGCAAATTCATGACTCCTCAGCGATGTCTCCTAGGTCTTGGAAACCCCATCTTAGTGTTACAAGAATTGATGATATATACACTCGTCGTGCCCTTAAAAGTTTGCACCAAGATTAATTGGTTGCTTGATCCTGTATTCATGTAGTGTCCAAGTATCAAGAATGGTATAACTGGTTGCAAGTTAATGAATTTGTCCGCCCAACTCTTTTGCAAGTTACACCGTTATATTCACGTCCTAACTTCTGTTCTCGTCTTGGCTCGATTTCGGGGTTTCCATGACAGCGTTGGAATTAGCACTGGCATCTGGAAGCCCTTATCCGGATTTCGCTAGACCCTACCCTGAGGAATGTCGTGAGGTGAGGAACCGCTTGAGCGAGCTGCACGGAATGGGCACATACGCGCGCGGTAAATCGTGCCCAACAATTGATCCTGTCAGTAGCGGCGATCAAGCAGAGGTCAGTGGTCTTGAATGCAAATAGGTCATAGTTTTCCTTCTCCTCGGTACCATTCAACAGAGAGGAAACGGAGACTTTGAAACTGTTAGCTAATTTTTTCCATTGGTAGGATGTATTTCTCAAAGTCTCTGAACCGTATGAATGCCCCTCTTCATCTTCGTCTCAGTTTACTACACTCCAAGCAACGTTGATTCCTAGATTGTCAGCAGAATGAAGCTTTTCTGAGATGGTAAGTTTTCCAGTAAGTTGTTTCCTTCTGATGGTCGTTTCCCGTTGTATTGATGGCATTTATGAGCAGATTCTAGCCTTGGAGTACCGATCTGGAGAGAACGTAGCCGTAGATACAGCTGAAACTTTTGAGCTTTCTGAAATCGAGGAACCAGAAAGTGAGGACAGAGATGATACTAAAATTTTGTCAGGCTCTCCTTCAGAGCGGCGCACAGTGCTAGATTCCCTGGTGGGGACAATTTTGTCGCAAAACACCACTGATAATAACTCTAAACGAGCATTCGCGTCTCTCAAACAAGCATTTTCGACTTGGGAAGAGGTGCGTTGTACTCTTTGAAATAGGTTCTGGATGTGTTATTATGTTTTTAATTGTGTTTTTGTGACATTTGTCACTAACTTCTCATTCCCAGCTGTCGAAATCTGACCGAAAAATTTGGGCATGTCTTGGGCCCAATTGTAAATCTTGACCAATCTTGATGACGGGTGTCAATGGTGCACATCAGGTTCATGCAGCAGATCCACGGCAAGTTGAGGATGCAATTCGTTGTGGAGGTTTAGCTGAGACTAAAGCGAAACGTATAATCAACATACTGGATACGGTATTTAAAGAACGTGGTTCGATTTGTCTTGAGTATGTCCGAAGCATGAGCGTTGACGAGATCAAAGCAGAACTCTCCCGCTTCAAAGGCGTCGGTCCCAAGACGGTCAGAATGGCAATCCTAAATGTTTCTAATGCATTTTTTCTTTTCATTAGAGCGTATCTTTCAACAGTTCGTTGCTCCAGCACTTCGTCTTAGAATCGCATGCAGGCGTGTCAGCAATTGAATATTTTTTTAGTTGAATCAATTCTATGAGTGTCTGCGTAACGTTGGATGCAGAGTTTGCTCAAAGGAAATTTTTTAACTTGAATCAGTGTATAGGAACATCAACTGCGTTGTCTCCAATCACTGCTGAAAAGGATGCAACTGTCAATGATGCAGGTAGCATGTGTGTTAATGTTTCATTTGGAGCAGCACGAGTTTCCCGTGGACACTCATGTAAGTACATGGATTTCTGATTCCTCTTCCAACCTGATTCCATATTTTTCTGTGCCAAGATCAAGCATCAATGTTTGTTTTAACACTGATCAAACTGTTAATCCTTTCTTTTGGTTTTCAATAGGTGTTCAGGTTGTCCAAGATGCTGGGTTGGGTTCCAGCTAATGCAGACAGGGAGAAGACGTATCTTCACATGAACAGCCGAGTTCCGGATGATGTGAAGTATGACTTGCATTGTCTTCTAGTCACGCACGGCAAGAAATGCCCTCGTTGTGCCAAAAGAGGACGCGCTCAAACAGCACCCGATGGGCCTTGTCCTCTAATCAACTGGCAACCCCAAATGGCTCTTGAAAGCAGTGGAGACCTTGAATTGCTTAAAGGAGAAGAGTAGATGGCGGCGTTCTGGAGGTATTTTGCATTACATTTAGTAGTCTTCGTGAAAAGAGCTCCAAAATTATGGCATTTCATTTAGTAGCGTTGGTCCCAAATTTTTATTTTCAGAGGAAGTATGGACAATTTCTCTTTTTGTACATGTACCATGCAACATGCTGTATGTATATAGAAGTGTTGTGAATTATTACTGAGCATAGGAATTCTCAAATAAGACTATTCTCTTTCCAATCTTATTCCAAATATGAATTCAAATTTTCCAAATTTGAGCATTTGATTGTAAATAATAAGCTCCTACCTATTCTAGAAGGTGAACTTTGGAGTTGCAATAACATGTTAGGGTGCAATGTAGAGATGAAGGATTTTTAGGTTACATTGGGCATGTGCACTTATAGAGTACTAGTAGTACAACTATTGAAACATTAGCAACGACACTTTTGTTGCATAAAAAACATGTAGTTTTTGTTTTTGTTTTTGTTTGTAAGAGTTGGATTTTAACCCTTAAAGGTTTGGGAAGCCCAATTATGGACAAAATGTGATGTTTTTGAGTATTTGACATCTAATGTTTCTTCAACATGGTCCTTTCAAGGACTTAAGTATGCTCTACTTATTCACTTGTGTTGGTTTGGGGTATGGTTTGTTTTACAAAGGAAACACTAGTATCATTGAAAAATAGAAGGAATAAGATTCTTCAAATTCCACAAAGTTTTTTTCTTGAAGGTTCATTGGCCTACCTAATCATCCATTTGACAAGTAGAGTAATTTGTGGTGTATGAATTGAGGTATTCATGTTGATCCAGATTCATTGATACATTGTACTTTCAATTAGGATCATTATTGCACCTCTTATATATCTCCAAAACTACAAAATGGTCATGTATTCTACTTATATGGTGTTGCATTTGTGTATGATAAAATTTAGATGTTAACATGGCAACCAAACAAGAGATGTCAATTGTTGAATTATCAATCTAATGGTGGATGTCATTAATTCATATTCTTACAGTCAAATATGGAATCATATAGTTATATGTTTTTTTACAAACCTTTGTAGTTTAAATTCAAAGGTACTTCCAAATTTGGGATGAAAATGTAAGCAAATGAATATATGATCATTCAAATGGATGAAATGGTGGCAAAGCAGCTTGTAGCTATGTGCATTTAATATATTACTAAAGTAGGGAGTGCTAAAATCATGATATCCCTATACTAAATGTGTCCTTTTAACACATGGATAATTTATTGAAAGTTTCCATGTACCAACTATGCACATATCAAGGTGGGGATGATTTTAGAGCAACCTCCAATTCCAACTTCAAAATTTTACAAGAGTACATAAAGATGAATCAAATTACGTCACATGAGACTTTTTTTCATCTTTCAAGGAAAATTTACTAAAGAATGATTTGAAGTGAACAACCCTTTGGATTGAGCTTTAGAAGGACGCTTTATAAACACACCAACTTAGGGTTTAGGGTTGAGTGAATTCATGAGCATGGACTCTGACATTTAGTGTCGCAAGCAATATACTCTGACATGGCAGAAAAAGGTGACAAGGGCCCCCTCTGATTCCATCGTCTCTCCGCTTCTTCTGGATTCCAATGACGCGGTCAATCTGCCTGCGGCAGGCCTAATCCCAATTGCCGCTTTGCAACAATCATTATCTCGATTAGTCGCATTGCATCCTAAAGTTTACTCCCATCATTGCGATTCCTCTTGCATTTGAACATTCTCTTTGTCTTTGACATGATTGCAGATTGAATGGGACTTCTCTGACACTGCTTGAATGGCGGTCTACATCACCCGTCTCCGAGACGTTTCGTGTTCTGCGTAGCGTTCAAACAATCACAGAGCGTACCGAAGAATCAAGTGCGCTTTACCACCAAGACTTCGAATGATGCGAGCTTTAGTGTAATTGAGGACCTCGATCCGTCCGTGCACAGACAGTGTCGGAGGATGATCGCGGAGCTAGTTTTGTCAGATGATGCACATGTAGGGTTTTGATTGTTTCGTCGCTCGCGAATTTTGTGACCTTGGTTGAAGCTCCTGGGAGTTGGAGTGGAAACAGGGGAGGAGATTCATTTGAGTTGTTAGAGTTGGAAGTGGATCGAAGCTTGGAGTAGAGGGGAGTTGAGGGGATCAGCGGGGAGGGGCTTGGAATTGCGCATTTTTTAGGGTTACGGCGACAATGCAAGAGTTTGTCATTGATGCCGCGAAGGCCGCGAAATTGCGGCATGCGTCGGGGTTGGGGGTGGAGGAGTTTCTGGCGAGCCTCGTGAAGCCGACGGCCGACTTGGCTCGGCCGCCGATTTCGAAGTTTCATGTGGGAGCTGTGGGGCTTGGTGTGAGTGGGCGCATCTTCCGGGGTGTGAATTTGGAGTTTCTGGGTCTTCCTTTGAACTACTCCGTGCATGCGGAGCAGTTCCTTGTTGCGAATGCTCTGCAACATGGCGAGAAGAAGCTCGTGTTTATTGCGGTGTCTCATGCTCCCTGTGGCCATTGCAGGTTCGCAACTCTCTCTCTCTCTCGTGAATCAAACCCTAGATGATTATCTATGGAGGGAATTGTTTGATCCGAGCATTCTGTAATCCTGTGTCAGTACTTTGGAACCTTTGACCTTCTCCTCAGGTGTTTTTTTGAGCGATACACCTGGGGCAGGGACCACTCATCTTCCCTGATTTTGGAGGGAGTGGCCTCTCGAAAATAAAAGAAAACGAGTGGTCCATGCCGCAAGTGTATCGCTCAAAGAAAAACCTGCTTCTCCTTGTTGGATCTGTCTCATGAGTTTATTCATAAGAGTATTGTATAACTTTGCACTTTCTCTCCTGAAGCACAAAGTGAAGCTGGAGTACTAATCTATTCAAGAACTAGACCACTTTTAAGCAATTTGAGGCATGTAATCAGTGTCATTATGCCTTTTCTTGGACATTACTGTTCATTGATTCCAAACGTGCTCAGATAAGTCCTCAAGCATGTTCTGCTTGTAAGACATGCCCAGGAGTATAGAGTACGCTTTTTTGTCTCAAGATCAAGATCTAAAAGAATTCAGATAAGAATCTCGTGATGATTACGAATTGTAGACTGGACGTCATTGTCAATTAGTACATCGCCTGTTTTCGGTTTAACTGCGTTTTGATTAGAACCTGTAGTGTGTGCGTTAGAGAAGTGATCATCTTCTGCTATTGTTCTGGGATTTGTTAAGTCATTCTCTGTTGAAAACGATATCTGCTTGATCACAGAATCAAGGATGCATTCAGCTTCACTTCCTCGTCCTTGATTTCTATCTTCGCTTAGTCGCTTACCCTTGACGAGATTCCTGGCGTGGAAGTAATTGTGTGGGTCGCATTTGAATGGGCTGCAGGCAATTTCTCCAGGAGTTGAGAGATGCAGGCAACATTCGGGTGTTGATTACGGATGGAAAGGATACCCAAGTGCGGCCGCTTTCATATTTCCTCCCGCACAGATTTGGTCCGGATGATTTATTGTCGAAGGACTTCCCTCTGCTTCTGGAGTCGAGGTTTAACGGTCTCATTGCCTTGGCGAATCCAGAAATCTCGAATGGAGAGGACTGCTCGAATCTTCCCGTTGACCTTCACATTGCCAAGTTGGGTATAACAGACAAGGAGTCAACGGATTCTAACGGATTAAATGTCAAGCGCTCTCTTCTAGATCTTAAAATTGCGGCGTTCATGGCTGCCAATGTGTCATACGCTCCCTACAGCAGGTGTCCGTCTGGAATTTCCATTGCTACCCGAAATGGCGAAATCTACAGTGGCTCTTATATGGAATCTGCCGCTTATAATCCAGGACTTCCTGCTCTGCAGGCTGCCATTGTGGCGTTCATTTGTGGAGGAGGTGGCGATTATGGCGAGATCGAGACTGTTGTGCTTGTGGAGACTAAAGATGCTGTTGTGCGACATGCAGCTACGGTCCGCCTTGCCCTGCAGAGCTTAGCCCCGCAGGCAGCTTTCCATGTTGCTGAAGCTGCTGTACAGAGCAAACAGTAGAAGCAGATCACTTCTGATTCATGGCCAAAGCACATTTGCACAGATTGGTCACATTCTTTTGTAGTATAAGGAATGATCAGGGCGGTGCGGCTACTCTGATCTCTCGTGGAGACGTCTCGACTTCAAGAAAATACATGGGGTACATATTCGCATGTGTTCTCTACTCTGGAATTCGAGATGCCTCCACTTTGTACATGGTGATTTGCTAGCATTTGTGAATCCCTCTTCATAAAACATGTGTAGTGTAACCACTTTAAACTGTCTATAACACTTGATTGATTGATTGATGCTGCAATTGGTTCTCAGCATCGCTGAGGTTATTTCACAGGTGAGATCAGGAGTGCAGTTGAGCCTTCCTATTGCTGTAATGTGGATCCTTGGGAAGCAATAACGATCTCCAAGTGCACTGTCTTGCCTCGGAGGCTTCATGTTTATGCTGAACGCAGCAAGAGGTTGTCCTTGTCGTGTAATTTCTCGTGCTACATTGGAGTAGGGTGAAGACTTGCCTTCTTGGTGTAAACACATGAGTTTGAAATCGTAACCTCTTGAGTTTTATATTCTCCCATTTGGTGTGAGTGTACCCTATACATCGTAATGGGAGGGTAATGGGATTGCAAATCTCATTGTGATTAAGGCATTTGAAATTATTGCACAGATGGTCCGATATCTAGGGATTTTTATTGGGCGACTTTTCGCTTTTTTTGCGATGCAAAATTTCAATCTGAAGCAGGGACAGATAGGAAAATGAAAAATTCGCTGGAAAAGGGGTCAAATTGATATAGCTTCACCCCCGAGAAGGCAACGGTAGGGGTCACTTCACTGCACGCTGCGAGATCTGGGAAGTAGGGTGCGCTGAGGACAGGGTTCCGGAAAGGGGGGCCTCGCTGCAGCTCTTCTCCATCAAGCTTGATCGCCAGTGCCAGCGCAAGTTGCAAACGAGGTCACCACCAAGAAAGTGGGACTTGGAGGCTGAGGCTGAATTGGGTCTAGCAAAATTGGAGACCCCCCCAAGCCTCCAAGTCCTAATTATTGCTTTAATATAAAATTAGGAGAAAAAACCCATGTAAACCATCTTCATTGGCTGAAATTGTATCCAAATCTGTCCCAAGCAGTGAATATTTTAATTTTTGGGGGCACTTGAGTGACATGCTGCCCCAAGGTTGGTAGAGTTGCCTCATTGGCTTCTTTTATAAAAAATTCTACTTGCTTTGCTGGCTCCTGAACAATCCTCCATGTGGTTTAGATGGCAACTTGGTGTTCTTGACAATGTTGTTATGAACAATCCTCCATGTGGTTTAGATGGCAACTTGGTGTTCTTGACAATGTTGTTATGTATGAATGTATTGGCGAGGCTCACAGTTTAGAGGCAATATTTTGGCGATTTTTCAAGTTTTGAGAGTCATTGTTTTGGCTAATGCACATAACACAAAGGGTTTAAAAATTCAAAGAGCAACACAAGAAAGACAAAATACACCATAAAATGAACAACAATGCGGAATATTCACTTAAAAAATAACTACTCAGGGGAATTGAACCCCGACCTAGAAGGCCTTACCCAAATGCAATGAGCAGTCCCACCCACCTCCAACCCAATTAGTAAATCAATAGAAGAACTTAAAAGTTCAAATTTGCCACTTTAGTGAAAACGGAACTAACATATCTGCTCCCCGTCATGATCTCTCCTCCCGCCATGAAGTAATTGCTTTGCTCATAGGGAAGGTTTCCAAAGTGAAAAAGTCCTGTGAAAACAACTTGGTATGAGTGTCTACATGCCCTCCAAGACGATTTCTGAGCTTGGACTTCATAAAACTCAAAGTTGAGAATGTGTGCTCATCTTCTACACTACCCAGCACTGTAGCAATGGCAATTTCAACTACCTTGATGAACTCAAAGAGCCAGTTCAACATTAAGGCGTTTTGCCCAATGCAAACCCATACTTTAATCACATGATTTTGTTCCCTTGGTTCTTCCATAGCCGCTTGTGCATGGGACTTCATTGTCAACTTGAACAAGGACATCTGCAAGGAAAGTAGCCTCCCATTAAGAATAGGGTCTACTTGTTGAGAATTAGGCTTCTCCTTGGTCCCAAAATTCACCATGCGTACAACTCCAAAGTGAGCCCGTAGTGTCTTCACATGCAAGGGAAAAAGATCATCGCAATTGGGTTGCAACTAGTATTGAGGGAATACTATACCCAATGTGTTCATCAACTCAACTTCAAGGAATCGCACGTCCAGCTTAAGTGTCAACATCTCAGCTGCATCTTTGCACTGAGCCTTAACGGAAGTGATGATAGAAGCCATATCATCCCTAGTCATTGGCAACTTTTTGCCACTTAAAGAGCACATAGAATGAGCGGTATAAATATGTCCTCCAATGCAGAAGGCAAGTGATTTTGCCCTAAAATTCAAATCCATCACCCATTCTTAGCTGATTGAGTATGAGTGATCATGGACAATGTCATGGAACATTTCAAAATGTTGTTTGTGCCATGCGGTGTCCTTGTCATTGTACATCATGTACAGTTTACTTTGACAAATTTTTACAGCAACTATGTAGTCACTGACGAACACATGATTAGATTGAGCAAACTTCATCAAAGAATTCATAGAATCCAGTAATGGTATGAGGCAAGGAAGAGCTAGCAAAGTACCCACGTCACATAAAAGATCATAATTGTGATGAGCAGTCTCTTTGGCAGCAACTTGCTTGGCTGTAAGCTCTGGCTCCTTCACAGCAGCATCTTCATACATCTTTGCAACAAGTGTCTTGTACTCTCCCATCACCCTCTTCAATGGTTCAAGCAAGGACAATCATTGCGTCTTAACATTGCAGAGTATGCGACGTCCCTCTGTTTCCATTGAGCCGGCAAGCTTCTGAAATTCTAAGTGACTCTTCAGACTGTGATTGAAGTAAGCATACATGGCTTGGCACAATGCTTCCACTTTTGCCACAACCGGCAAATTGGACAATGGCTCCACGGCTAGATTCGTGCAATATGCCATACAATGGACTCCAAACATGAATGGGGCCATGTGCTGCTTCATTTGCATAGTGACCTCATTTCTACTTCCCTCAAAGACTGACACACCATCCGCCACAAAACAAACAAGACATTTCACTACTTCTTCTTCGGGAAGGTCAGAGTGATGTATAAGCATTCTTTGGATAGTATCTCTCACAACTGAAGCCCCATTTCCATCTTCAAGATGGCTCAATGACAATAAGATGGGAACTTTTCTGAAGCCTATACATACATATAGATGAATTGACAACCAAGATTGGGTATCAATTGTACTAACCTCATCTACACTCAAAGAGAAAAATCGAGCCTTTCAAATGACTTGCTTGGTGTGATCAGCCAACACCATACCATAGCAAGGTGGTCCGCCATCTTCCAACCCACCATAGCACTCCAATGCTTTTTTATAAAGTCGGACACTTGCAAAAGCTCAAACAACTCCCTCATACTCATGTACTGTGCAAGCGGTTGACTTTGCATGAGCAACTATAGAATGCCTCGAAATTGTACCATCTTCCTCTTCCGTTCTCGGACTGCACCTTGTGCCACTTGCTGCACCACAATATCCTCAGCCTTCACCAAGCGTGCAAAAAATATTTTTTCATTTCTCACATGGACATTGTTGTTGAGGAAGTAATAATCCCTTGCCTTGACCTTTCCAAAGGAAGTCGAGGCCTTCCTTCTACCGCAATGCTTCCACAACGAATCTAATTTGGGAGTAAGCAGTTTCTCCCTTTCTTCAACTTTAGAACAAACTTTACAACGTACTTGTTGAATTTTGCCATCTTCACTAAGTATGCTCTCAGCCCATGGCAATTTTGTAGCCCAAGAGTCTTGCCACTACCGATTTTGCTCATAGCTGAGACGTCGTGCCCGAGCCAATTCGTGTGCAGGAGACGCCTCGTGCGGGTCAAGGATGACCACCTCTAAAGTTGTAGCGGAAGATGCCATGCCTTGAGGTCCATTGCCAGCATCAGTAGTGCCGAGAAGCACCGGTTCTACATCGAAATCGTTCAATGATGCTGCCAAAGAAATTCCATGGCTGCTAGATCCAACCTGCATGGTACATCTTGAACCACCAGCCCGTAAATCCACAGACTGTACTCTCCCTTGATACAGAAACTACGTCATCATCGATTGGTTCGGAGGCATGACTAAAACAAAAGAAAAGAAACTAAGAGAGTCCCTGGAAAGAAAGTAGATGATAGTGACTGAAACAGGAGTAGGACAGTGAATCGAACGGAAGCAAAGGATAGTGACTGCAACAGAGCGCCAGTCGAATGGAGCTAAAGTGAGTCACTGGGACGGAGCATGAACACTGAAGCCAATCATTGGATTGAAGTGACAACACTGAACGGAGTGGAAGGAGGCACTCGAACTAGACGGAGCAGAAGTAGGCAATCAAAATGAAGGAAGCGGAAGCAGACAGACACTCGAACGGAGCGGAAGAGGACAACATGAACTCATCTATGATAAATGGCTCCAAACTGCTGAATTTTTATGCCGATCGGGACTCAGCAAGAGCCATAGTATTGGAAGCATCTTGAAAGCGCACCTCATTCCTAATTGTCAACTAATTTTCTGAAAATCTAAATGCAGTCCTAAACTATCGATTCCAAATTGTTGTCAGCTAATTCTCTCAAAAATCCTAAATGAAGTCTTTCACCATGGACTTCAGAATCTAATCCGTAAAGTGAAAAAACGAACAAGAAATTAGAACTTCCAAACACACAAAGAACGGAAGAGCAAGGATCATAGAATACTTGCAATCGGAGAAGAAGCTGAGCGCCACAGCACGCACAAGATAAAAACCGCCGCTGAAATCATCGAGCCTCTGCCTTTTACCTTCATCATTGAGCCTCTCAGGAAGCTGCTAGAATTATCAAGCTTGGCACTTCGACCAGGTGTTGCAATTGGTATTTTCCGATCAAGTGCTGTTAGTATTATCGAACCTGGACTTCATGAACTACTCATTCTAATGAACGTGGACTTCATGAACTACTCATTCTGATGAAGCTGAACATCATGAACTGATGAACGGTCATTCTCACTTCGATACTACTACTAATTCATGAATTGGTCGATGGTCATTCTCACTTTGATGGTAAGCTGGTAAGCTTGGATCAATGATAAGCTGGTTACTTTGGCTTTGACGAAGTTGGTGATTTTGTCCTCGGAAATTTGATTCAGATGAATCTAGAAAAAAAATCAGAAATGGGTGCATTTTTCAGATCCAGTGCTTGCAAAAGTGAGTTGTCATTAATTTACTCAAAATTGAAACGGCCACCTTGAAAAATGAAGGTAAGTACGTCGTGATTCGCGAGTGATTGGTTGATCTTGGAAACCAATGATGAGCGACTCGTGAGTGGCTAGAATTGAAACGAAAAAATTTCATTCGCACTAAAGCTAAAATTTAGAAATCCGGCGGTGATTTCGGGTGGCGCGGTGTTCAGCCAGTCATGCAGACCTACACTGAGCCAATGAAGGCAACGACAAAAAAAAAGGAAAGGTGGAAACATCACTGGCGACCTTCTTCCTTGCATGACATGAAAGATTGGCGAATGACGTTGCTAGCAAAATCGTAAACCACCGCTGGGATTCGTCCCGTTCAAAAGGCGGGCGAATTTTGAGCCGTAATGCCCAATTACGCGGGCAAAACCGCGTAATCGGGGATTACGGATTTTTCATCCAATTCGCGATCTCATCCAACGAAAATTCGTTGCCCACCAGTCGTTTACGCCGGACAATGCCCCTCATCGTCGGGAATTTCGCCAAAAAGAAGGGCCTCCTCGTCAGGCTCCGCCCTCCTCGTCTGCCCTTTTTTTGGCGAAATTCCCTCCTCCTCAGGCATTGCCCTATACAAAAAGCATTCCTTGCACTCTAGCGAGCACCGGATTTGAAGCATTGCGTGGCGCACCGTGGATTCAATGAGTAGATCAAACGACAGTGGTAGCAGTTTAACAGAGAGGGAACTCGGCGATGGGATGGGGCCCAGGGTAGTTGGCGAGGCACCCGCAACCACCTTGTCAGTCAACCTTTGGCGACTTTTTCCTTACCTTGTCTTTTTTCTTCCTTGTTAAATTTGCCAATCTTTTTTTCAGGGTCGCATTAGGCGACAATTTGCCACAAAAATATTCACTAGTCCCAAGCAAATTTGATTATAAAGGTGCCCCCAAATAAGGTTTTCACTCTTTGATCCATTTTTTGGGCCTTTGATTGCTATAAAATATTATTCAAGAGACAAGTTGGAACTTTGACCTTTGCACAATAGTCTACATTTGATATTTATTTATTTATCTTCTACCCATATAAACCATCTTAAGCGCATATTCGGACATGGTGTTAAGAATGGTGTTATCAAAGTAAATCTAATTCAAACTCTAACCTCCATTTGTAACACCGAGTGCAGCTGTTCCATCAGATACCCGCTTCTCGCGAAGTCCTCCGGTTCTCAACCTAACTGCGGGTCGCCTGTGAAGTCTGCTCTCCACGCTCCTCTCTGCCCAAATTTGCTTCCACCTGTTTCGAGTGCCCACGCTTCACATTTCTGAATTCCGTTTCCGTCGCACTTTGAATTTCTTTTTGTTAGCACCGATCACCACTCAATCGAGTCGCCTCTCCAACCTCTCTAAAAATTAAACTCTTTGAATTGGCTCCCCCAAACCTCCAAAGACCTTCACAAAATGTGCTACTCAGTGTTTCGATCGACCTTACCAAAGTTTTGAAGCCTTCGGGAGCTTTGCACATTTTAGGATTTTGATTGTATTGGAGAAGACGATCTTCGATTATAATGGCAACCAAGGTTCTGCGATCGTTGCGTCGGCCTTTGTACTCGTCGCTCTGCCGGTCGCTGTCAGCAACGTCGTCTTCGTCACCGGCGGGTTTAAGCTTACGAGTTTTGAGCTCGTCTTCTTGGATTGTGAGACCGAGAGAGACTTTGCATCCGCTGCGGAATCAATTGAGATTGTTCAGTTCCGGTGGCGAGGGTGAATCCGGGTAAAGTTGCTCTTCATACTCACTTTGAGCTGTGGGGGAGTGTTTCTTTAATTTTTTTATGCTCGAGTGTTTTGGATACCCTAACTTGATAGAGTTTGATGATCGATTTTCTTCCTCTGTCTGTGGTGCTAAAAGGATTCAACAGTGAAAAAATGTTCACTTCATACATAGTGCTCTAACAATGTCGTGCAAATTTGATATTCGCTAGGTTTGCCCTCGAATTTTTGTTAGCAATGTAGAATTGGGTTCAGTCGTGAATATTGGAATGTGTACCAATGCATTGTGCATTTTCAACGTCCGTGTTGGTCTTACTCTGAATGAATTATTAGTGCCACACTACAAATCGTTCAGAAAATGCTTGGAGTTTGCTGGTATGAATAACACGCAAAGTCTTAGTACGTGGTGTTTACTTGCGTTCTTTTACAGTGCCTTGATTTCAGAGGAAACATTTCACTCGGTAGCGAATGACACCTTAGATATGTTGCAAGAAAAAATTGAGGTAAGTATCAGTTAACACTCCAGAGAGGACTTTCACGTTCACTCATGGAATACCAAGTTTATCACCCACAGGGTTTTCGATGGATTTGCGACTGAATTGCATTGTAGAGTCGAATGTAACTACCCTGATGGACATTACTTTGATATTTGATAATGCAGGTACATGGAGAAGATTTAGACGTTGATGGGTTTGACATGAATTACTCGGTACGTGCATCTGATAATGAACCTCGCAGTTCATGGGAATAATTAACTAAATACTAAGCTTTACTGTCCATCAATCAAGTTCTTGGCAATACACACGTCAGCACGTTTTAACTTAATGAACTTGCGTAGCCACCAAGTGTTGTAACTGATGAATGGAACATGTGCTTGGAATTGTTTGGAATATTTTGTGTTGTTGGCTGAGCTTCTTTGACTGTTTAAAACATCATGCACAAAAACGATATCACTCACAGACGGTTGACTATGCAGGATGGTGTTATGACGGTTAGACTTGGAGATCTAGGCACATATGTGCTTAACAAACAGACTCCAAATCGTCAAATTTGGTTGTCATCACCTGTGAGGTTTGTGTTGTCTGAAATTTACGCTGATTTCTATCACTGAGCATGTGTGTGATGTAGTTGAAGTGGTCTCTGCATTACACCAGATTGAGTAGCACTTGTAGTATTGGTGTACTGTTCTTTAATTATAGTGTCCTATTCTAATCCTAAGTAGCATCATTTACGATATTGTACAACTCTCAGGGATTATATTGTCCTACAAGTTCATTTTTGGAAGTGAATCTGAGCCTGGAAGTCTGAAGGATTGGACTTAAATTCCTTGAAATACTGAGATGCATCGTGCTGTAGAAACTTCTGGTATGCGTCTGACATTAGTCCTGTTCATGAATGCCAGTGGGCCGGCAAGGTTTGATTGGATGACGAATGACAGTGTGTGGGTGTACCGACGGAGCAAGGCAGAATTGGTAAGTTTATTGGAGCAAGAACTTAGTGAATTACTTGGCAGCCCTGTCTCTCTGAAGAATTGACCAGGAGCAACGCCTATTTACTTGCATTCTGAGACAATTATTATCCTTGCAGTTCTTCTGCATGAACCGCAGCACAATAACTCCGTTTGTAGAAGACCTGAATCTTGGCTTGCTGGCTTGAATGTGGGATTGAGTTGCATGGACTGCCCAAGTCTTGCCGGACTTCTGTGATACGATGGGCATCAGAAACGTGTATTTCAATGACTGAATAACAGCAATAAAATTTCCCCTGTGATCAGTTGGGTGTACAGGTAGTGGATCCAGGGTAGATATATATTCTGTGGTATATATCTGCTAAATATTTGTGGTGACTATGGGTTTTACATTAATGGTTGCAGTTGTAGTTTTACAGAAATGGGAACATTTTCTGGGAACAGGGGCAAAGCTTGGTCATCAATATGAATTGCTCAGATTGCATTCATTTCAAGTGGGAATTTTGGGTGCAAATACCTTACAGTACCTAGTTGGTGCTTGATGATGGGCACTTGGCAGATTTTACTGTACAATGGTAAGGCATGAGGTTCATAAAGCACTCATTCAAGAGCTGGAAATAGATTTGGGGAAGTTAAACTTCTTGAAATATTTTTCAGTAAATTTTCCTTGAAAGACAAATGGAATTGGAATGTAATCAAAGTCGTTTCATGTTTTTTGGAGCTTTGTGGAATTAGTTATGAATTTTTGAAGTTGATGAGCAGTGGTCAATAAGAGCATCCACCTCTTAAAATATAAACTAATTGTAAATTGTTGATGCAATGAGAAAGTAGAATGTACAAGCAGTGTATGTTTTAGGAAGTAGATGCATTTAGAGCTTAAGCACTTTATGGACCTCCTATTTTATATGGTTTTTGCTAGTCTAATATGAATCCAAAGTGATTGTACACTTGTTCATTAACTCCTAAAAAACCAAACTTCGTTTTTTGGCAACATAGCAATTATAGAAAGCTTACTATAAACAAAAAAATTATTTTTATTATTTTGAAATTTTCACACATGTGTCCGAGAAGTAATTTTAAGGCACAACAATTTTCATAACTTTTGATGACATGGTTAAAAAGTTATTGTATAATATGTAATTTTTAGTGGTCTATAGGCAGCTTGGAACCTTAGACCACCCCAAAGAATTCTTTAAAAATTATTTTTTAAGAAATAAAAATTTGAAATTGGTTTTCTCGATTTAATTATATCTAGAAAGCTTTAAGTCATTCTATTTTGATTAATAAGATGAAAGTTATAAGGAGTTTTAGTTTGTGGGCATTTATAGATATTATATTCTAAAATAAACTTTGAAGTTCTTTATTTAACTCAATTTTTAATATTTTTGGAAAAAATATAAAATTATAAGATATAGATTTTTTATTACAACATTACAACCGTCGAGATTGGCATTTTTCAATTCCGTAACTAAATTCTTAACAATTTAGTATTTTGAATCATTCTCTATTTCTTTCTATTTACTATTTTTTTCTTGTATGTTGTACAATTTCAAATGATCCAAAATTCTTCAAGTATGTAGCCAACTTGCCTTAAAAAATGAATCCAAAAAAACACCACCATTTTGGGACATTTTTTCATACAAATGTAAAGTGCAGGTGCACATTTTTTTGGAGGGCCAAAAAAATGATTTTTGTCACTTCAAATGTTAATATCTTGCAATCTACATGGTGGAAATTTTTATAAAAAATTCCACATCTTTTCAAACCAACATACAAAAAGATCCTATGCTTCCATGTGTATGAAAATGTGTTTTTTTTCTAAAATTTGGTACTTATATTAAAAATAGCAGTTTCAAAGCATTTTGGATGAAAACATAGTCAAAACCCCATAGGGATTAAACTTTCAAGCACCATGTAAGATCATCTCCATTGTTGCTCTTGAGGTTGCTCTTGACATTAGACGTGCCAATTATAGTTTTAAAGGCTTGGAGGAAGCAACCAAGGATAGGCATCACTATAAGAACCTCGTGTTTTAGGTGAAGAATTTTAGGCGACATCCAATGTAACAACTCATGTTTTTATAGTGCATGTATCTTTATTTTACCATGAATGAATGTAGACAAGTTCCAAGAGAGGCTAGCAATCAATAAAGCTAACAATCAATGTGTGTTTTTTGGAGAAAGGTTCCATGCTTTGTCAATGTTTTGGCCCAATTGCCAATGTTTTGCAATTGGGTTATTCTTGTTGACTCCTAATGCCCCTCTATATAGATCCAACCATGCATTGCCAAACACTAAAGTCCAAAATTTAGGCACATTGAAAAGCCACAAGGAACTTTGACCTTAACTTGTCAAATGTTGGTTTTGAGGAGCCTACTTATTTATGTATTATATTATACTATACTGCATGCATTTTTCAAGTCCTTATTATAAAAAAGAACTTTGTTCAAACAAGGAATTCTACACTTTTATCCAAGCAATTTCCCTAAGAAAATTTTAATAACATTGTCTATAATCCTTATTTTCACTAAATGGATGAAAATAAATATCTAAAATAAGTGTATCAATCATTATCCTAAAACTTTGAACTAACTCAAGTATAGTTATTGATTGAACTTACAATAAATTTAGAAATCATACAACTCTTCAAAAAATTTGTTCAAAACTCACTTGTAGGGTTGAAATTGGTTGCTTAGAATTTAGGAAGCATTATTTTTGTAAACAATTTCTTTGAAAATCTCATGAATTGAATTGAATTGAGTTGTATCTCTCCTTTGCTACTTGTAAACATGCATTTTTAATCTAAAACTTGATCAAAATTAGGATTAGGAATAAACTTGCATCCAAGAATCTAAAAGCAATAATAAGAATTGTTTTGGAAGGATTCGATGAAATTTTTAATAATATAATTCATGATACAATTCTTCTTTGGAAAAATGGTGTCAAGTTTAGATATCTCTACTTTAATTTAAAGAGATATTTGGCTTCAAGTTGTCCATATCTCTATTGTATTCCTCTATTCTCTATCCTAAACGATTTGCACTCATTTACATAATGTGCAATCATTTTCTTATATGAACATCCACGTCCTCACAACATGCAATCTTCTTATAGATTTTCTTTGATAAAAGCAAACAATACTGAAAAAAATTACTTCTTTTTTCAAAATTGTTCTACAAAATAAAACCAACACAAACAACATATTATATGTATTCATATTGCTCTTAACACACATTAGAAACTACACAAAAGATGATATTTAGTGTCTTGTACACTAAATACGAAGGCATACACTAAAAGCCAATTACCCTATGAAAGTAAGTAACATTAAATGTCAATTCAAACACTAAATGTGAACCAGAGTTGTCATATCAGACGGAATATCACTGTTCACGGACAGAATCGGACCGATTAGGGCTAGGCGGCTGCAAACTTCAGAGCCTTGTAACTTTTGCAAAAATTCTTCAAATAAGGAAAATGAGATGTTTTTCGGCATCTACAAAAACTGTAGATGCCGAAAAACATCTCAATTTCCTTATTTGAAGAATTTTGCAAAAGTTACAAGGCTCTGAAGTTTGCAGCCGGCATATTCAAGTCTAACACTAATTGTGGACAAGTTCAGATTTAGTGTTGTAGCTAGTAGGGGGGTAAAAACACTAAATGTCACTCAACACTAAATATCATCTTTGGTGTACTTCAACATTACACACTTGTCTTTTTCCTCACTTATTAGGTATTTAGCCAAAATGTAAACTTATTATTCTCCTTACATAAGAGGATTTTTTTTAATCTCTCAAACCTACATGGAATCATTTTACACTAATGGATGGGAATTGGACTTGTACATCTCCAAATTTAATCCCAATAGACCAAGCAAAAAATTAGGTAGTTCCACAACAACAAATTTACAATCTTTATTACTCCAAATCCACAGTGCGACTACAACCGCAACCACTACTTACTATCCTATGATAATATATACAAACTAGCCATATTCCATTCCAGTACTAAATGTTTTGAAACACCCATCACTAATCCTAAAACAAATGAAACAATTCTAAAAGAATACGTGTCAAGGTCAATGTTCTAGACATGGTAGCAATGATAAAGTGTACTTTAAACTATAAGTAACTATTCATCCAGTTGTTCTATATTATTCTATATTGACTAAGTGCTATCCAAATATTGAGAAGTCCAATTGTCATGTGAAACCAAGTTTCAACAAGTGCATAATTACGATCATTGTATAGGAGGTAGTTACTGTCTCTTTTGGATGCATTGTTAGTTGTATGCATGTAAAAACATAACTGAAATAAGAAATAAAATTATAGAGGACAAAGGTGGTACTAGAATTAGAGTGAATAATAAATGTCATTGCCAACACTTGGTAAGCATAAAATTGAAGAATAACAAACTAAAGACTCATAAAACAAATTTGTACACTATAGGAGGCTTTTCTAATGGCTACTATGGAGATGATGATACAAATGTGTTTCTTTTGTAGAAGTATACATAAGTGATTGATGTAGACATTAATTGTTGAAGGAAGGGAGGTGTCTAAAGACATGCAATACTAAATTTGCATCATATGTGGGATAAAATGGAAGAATTTAGCAATTGATAGAGTCGCAAAATTATCATTCGCTATTCAAAACATAATCCAAGGCAAAATACAAAGGAAGTATTCCTGGTGCAAAAGAATTTTGTGTGTGAAGGACATGTTGCATTGGAATGTGGAGTTTCTTGTTATGATATGCTTCGAAGTGTGTAAAACACTAACTACTATTTTACTTCACAAACCACACTAGTATGTATATATGCCACATATGGGAGACTTGAGAGCATTGAAGCAACTATAGTTCATGCTCTAACCAATTACAAGTGCACGTAAAGGTTGTAGGCATGGATTGCACTCTTTTGTTAAAAAGTCACAACATAGCACATATTAAAGTTCATCATAAAGTGTGTACAATGAGGAACTAGGAGCTAGAGTTCAAGAAAAAAATAAGACAAAATTCCTTGAAGCATCCAAACCAGGGTGTGATCATTGTGATGGTGTTTGGTGTTGTGTGTCTTTTGTACTACTCTTAGTTAACCCCTAAAGTCCATTGGCTCTATGGGGCCAATGGACAAAGTTATAGCACAATTAGCCAAAAACAGAGGTTGATAGAGAGCATAAAAAAAATCACAAAAAGTCAAAATTAAAATTTTAAATTTTTTTTCCCAAAATATTATATTTTTTCTACATGTGAAGCTTTGATTCATTCTATTTGGATTAGTGATGAGAAAGTTATAGACAAACTTGTTTTTTGGGCAATCTAAGCATCTTCAAAATAAACTAATTTATAGAATTCATTTTTGAATGCAATTTTCACATTTATTCAGAAAAAATTGTTTAACAAAGTTAAGTCTGCTTGCTAGAACAATCTCACCGTTGAGATTATTGTGTTTCAGTTCCATCGTAGAGGTATTATCAATTTAGTCTTTCTTTCAAGTTTAGACTTACTTCTATTTAATAAATTTTTAAAGAATTAAAACCAAGTGTTTTTTTTGTTTTGTTTTTTTCCTAGACTTATAACTCAATTCTTCAACATAATAAATTTTAAATTTTAAAGTGTGTAGTGCAAAAAAATTCCATGAATGGCGGTCAAAATCATCTGAAATTGCTGGCCAAAATTTAAAAAAACTTATTTTTTCAACTTTGATTGCTAATATCTTCCAATCTATTTTGGTCAAACTTTATGAAATTTTTACCACATGATCTTAGACAAGTCAAATACAAAATCTTGCAATTAGACTCTTAAAAAAATTATTTTTTTCTTGTTTTCTTGGGCAAATGCAGCACAGATGACACTTTTGAGTGTTTTTCGACAGAAAAATGGCCTTGGGATTGTAGGGGTTAAGCCTTCCTCTACCACCCCTAGTACACATGCACTAGGGTTTACTTTACAATTAATTGCATTGTGTACACAAAAATGAGTTTTAGGTGACATAATTAATTCCTATATATACAAGATTGATACGGAAGATAGAATAAGTATACCGCAATGCAATATTAAAAAAAACAGCGTGTTTCCAAAATTTTATCATCCACATTAAATAATAAAATAATAATAAAATAATAAAATAATAAGTTTCTGCTTTTTCCTAGAGGATTTTCCTTTACTAAGGTCGGTACACCCAAAACCGCCACTTTTTGCTATTGAGCCTAGTTATTACTATTAGACTGACCAAATTTTCATATATTCTTGTTGGCAAGTGAAAGGAGATTCCAACACACGAGAGAACATGGCATTTGGACACCGTATGCAAAAGTTATTATTAAGGGTCAAAGTTTGTTTCTGAAAGCGCTCCATCTAAATAGGTACATAACTGATTTTGGAAATGTACACAACCTGTAGATGGCGCTCTAAGGTCAGGTGCCATTTGGGGGGTGCCTACCTTAGTTCCTGACTTCCTACCGAGCTCGTTGCGCCCTTCAATTTCAAGCGAGGGATACGGGAACTTCCGAAATTCTCGCAACAGTCTGAACAATCGTCGAATGGACGGAGTTTGTGAAGCGTGCACCACTTGCAATGTGTAAAAATGAGAAAAAGAAAGAAGAGGATACTGGCTGTGCTGCAGACGAGGGTCAACGATCGAGGGTTCCAAAGTCTTCCCCTGCGTCGTAATTTCAACTGCGCTGACTTCAATCTGGCCTTGCTTTTTGTATGCTGGCCACTGTTTTTCAAGCGGGGTGTAGGGATTTAATTCTACTCTGACAGACATGTAAAATTAACAGTTTCAACAAAAGCTGATGGAATGAGTTGACTGTCTTTGGGAGCCCTTCTACAGTACAGTACAGTTTTGACTAAAAGCCCAAGCCAGCGTTGACGATGACGCAGATGGAAACTTTTTCCCAGTACCCATGTTTTGGAAGTATGATGGTGCGCGACCAAGTCAAATTCAATCTGCTAAGAAATGACGTAACAATGGTATTGTTACAGAAAGAGTTAAATTTTGAGCTACCACGTCCGTGCAGATTGTTTTCGTTAGAAGAAAATAATTATTGTGAAAAGTAAATTTCACAATCTAGATGTAACACGATCAAGCAACAATGACAGGCAGAGTTCTTACGAAGTTATTATCAGAAATGGTTCTAATCCAGGAAGAAACAGGTCCGCCATGTCCTGTGTCAATTCTCTAGAATAATCATTCCCTGTTGAAAAGCGGTACAAGATTGCATCGGAATTAGCAAATGGTCGTGGTGCTATTGACTTGTGGTGACACTTCCGGGACGCTTTGCAATCAGGAGATGGTGGGGGGGCAATACATATGCCCCTGCACAAGCTCAGTCTCTCATCATCAATCGTCAGTGTTCAAGATCGTCTTTCCTCTCTGTTTGAATTGCCCTTAGTTTGCAGCAGTGAGTGAGAAGTCTTGTCTTCCGCGAGTGAGATTCTAGCTAGACTCCATAGAAGATGGCGCAAACTCTCTCTCACACTGAGGTCCTGAACTGCGAACCTCAGGATGCTTGGGAATGCTGCAAGCACTCGGACAAGGTGTTGCCCGACCTTCTCCCCGAGTACTTCTCCAGTGCGGAGATTCTAGAAGGCAATGGCGGCCCTGGCACCGTCCGCGTCTTGCACTTCGGACCTGGTATGTGGGAATTCGTCCTTTCCTTGGCATTCTGGGAGGAATCAATTTGATCGTTGCTGCGTGATTCGTTTTCATCTGCAAGCACATCAGTGACATTGCGAGGAATTAATTAATTTCTAGCAGCTACTCTCCTGGTAGCTAACTGCTGGAAACGTATTTGTGTGCAGCCATTCCCCAAGCTGGAGCTGCGAAGGAGCGTCTGGATAAGGTGGACGATGCCACGAGGACGTTGAGCTACACCGTCTTGAAGGGCGATCCGAGGTACACCAATTTCACCGCGGACGTGCACTTCGAAGCCAAGGGCGAGAAGCAGACGGCGGTCACCTGGACGGCCAAGTACGACCCCGTGGGCGAAGCCGGCCCTCCGGAACACATCAAGGACGTCAGCATCCTCATGTTCAAGACGTTCGAGAAAGCCGTCCTGGCGAAGAAAACCGCGACGCACACGGAGGTGCTGGACGCATCGCCTAACGCCATCTGGAAGGTGGTGCAGGACGAGAACGCCGTCCTTCCGAAGGCCCTGCCTCAGATCTTCGAATCCATCTCGTTCGTCCAGGGAAGCGGCGAGCCTGGCAGTGTCCGCCTGTGCAAGATGGGCCCTGGTATGCACATATAAATTTGCTAAGAGAATCAATCCAGCTTCTCTCTCTCCATGTTTCACATCGTCTTTCACACCAGTAGATCGAGTTGCTACACAATTGAATTTGCCCTCGTCTGCCACGGCGAAAACAGAGGGGATTGACATGACTGTGAATGCTTACATCGAACGTTGAATGTGCGCAGCAATCCCGAACGGCGGAGAAGTGTTGGAGCGACTGGACGTGCTCGACTCGGCCACGAAGAAAGTGGGCTACACGGTGCTGAAAGGCGACCCGCGCTTCAAGCACGTCTCCGCGGTGATGCAATTCGCTTCTGGCCCGACCGAGGGCACCACCACCGCTACGTGGACTGCCACCTACGTCCCCGTCGAAGAGAATGGTACTTTGGAGAACAAGTTCGTGGTGGCTGTGTGGAAGGCCTTCGAATCTGCCGCCAAGGCTTGAACCCAACTCGGTTTTGGTGACCGAAAACGTACTTCCGTAGCTACCAGTGAGGATTAATGTCAGGCATTTTGTACTGCCAGTACTATAGAACATTTTTAGGGTTGCCCTGTTGGTAATAACGAGTGACTTGAGCATAGTGGACCTCAATCAATCTGACCTAGCTTGGGATATAAGCTCGTGCAGGAGAGATGATTCTGCACTTACGATGGCACCCGTTGGATACTTGTATAGTTGAGTGATACTGCTGCTTAATTGTTGACAGCGATTTTGATTCATCTCCTCTCTGGTTCGGTTCTCGATCGCTTCGTCTTGTTTATGCATTGGGATTCAAAACTGTTTATAATGTATCAGAGCGCAGTAGTGGTTAGAGGAATCAATTTGAATAGATGGGGTCCATGTTTGGGGTGGTGATGTTTTGAGTGGGTTTATACTGGGGGTAGCTGCTTCCATTCTTTACGAATGATTAGAATTTGGATTTTGATTCTCCAGTTTTGCAAAGTGTTCCAATACGTCGTGTGCTTACCGGAGAACACAATCACAACACAATCTTAGACTGTCTTAAGCTGAATGGCGACTAATCAGTAACTAAGTACCGGCAATCTCGGACCTAATTATCTGCAACAATTACCCAGTTAGGGTGTATCGCGACAAGTTTTCTTAACAAATTTGATGTGCCAGTCAAACCCTTCTTGATAGAAACAACCTTGATCGTCATTACGATATATACTGCCAATTGCGATCAGCATTTTTTTTTCTACAACCAAAATCTGATCTTGCTACACTTGAATCCCAGTGGTGCTCTTTCTTCATTCATGGATTTCATCTTTTGATTTTGCGGTTGCTGGGAAGTTGTTACTGGTTGTAAAATTTTCTAGTTTGCACAATTTTGCACGACACTTTGACCTCGACGGTGAATTAATGCATGAGATTTCCATCAGGTCTTCATTGAGCTTCCACTTTGTTTTCTCCTCTTCTCAACTGTTCAGATGGGCACATAAGGTTGAGGCACCAGTTGTCAACCACGCCCAGTACCCAACCTGTAGGGTGTGCTATTTTCAACCTTAGGCCAAAACTCAAGCTTGAAATGTTTTTTTATTTGTCCTCTTCAAGGTTGGGACTAATGAGGTTATGACACATGTCCTGAAGTAGTGAGCAAGAAAAGTAGGAAGTAGTGAGCGAGAAAGTAGCCATCCCTTTGTAGTGAGAAGGGGGAGGGACGGAGGGGTGTATATGTTGATTGTCTTCTTTTTGTCCATGCAATATCTCTAAAAACATTGCCCACTATGCAACTCACAACAAATCGACTCATATCAACGTGTATTACATTGGTGTATCCAAAACCACATTAAAGCCCTAAGAATTCAACAATACAACAAGGTGGTAAATGAAATTTCAAAAATTATTCCTCTTCAATACAAATTTGAGATGTTTCCTCCTTCCTAATGTTGGAAACATAGACAACCATCAACAAGAACAAACGGTTCAACTCCATTGACTACTGCCATGCACATGTCCAACTACTACCACTTGTACGTATACAACAAAATTATGCCAAGACATACTTTGTGTGTATACTACACCTCACCTAAACTCCCCACCTACAAGCCCTTCAAAAAATCTTAAAATATAATTTATTGAATTTACATATTATAATGACCGCTTTCTCCGAAATTATGTATCTTTTAAAAATCAAGAAATATCAACCACTCCTTTTGGACATCATTAGAGAGATAATGGGGCCATCTAATGACCACAAGTTTGGAATGATGGGTTTGGAACATTGGACTACTTCTATAAACAATGTCCCGTGATCTGTGCCTCTCCGACATGGCCAAAATTACATGGATCTTTCAAATCACAATTGCACAGCTCATAACTTGTCTAGCGGAAAATTGAATTTTTATCTCTCTCTCCCGCTCTGTTCTCTCTCTACTCTCTCTCAAATTCACTGTTCTTGCAAAGATTCTCAATTCTACGTTTATCATTCTCTCGTGATGTATATGGAAGTAATTAATTGAGAGAAATATTGATAGTTTTTAGGTCTTCAGGTTTTAGTGCTCATGTCATGAGGGCGTAGGAGACAATCTCTTGATACAAGAAGAATTTTTTTCCCCTAGAAGATTTAGCTCCTTGATAATCTATTTGTAAGGTAGTATATGAAATTGTTCCCTTGTGATGTTCTTGCGCTTGTTTTGAAAGTCTCTCTTGTTCTTTTTTTCACTCTTGTTTTTTCTTGAAAGAAATGAGGCCTAGGTGCAATGTAGAGTAAATTCTAATAGACAATGGAGAATGTGCACCAACAAAAGTGAGTACTGGCTCTTTTGTCACATTAGAGCCAGGTAAATGTGTTGAACATACAAGAGATGCAAGGAAACACATGGATGAAGGTGGATATTCAAGTTTCATATGAAAGAAGGTTCTAAAAGTATCATTGAGGTTCTTGTAGCACATGTCTACAATCATCGACACCTCATTTTGGAGCATGGAGTATGGCATGGCTCTTGTAATTGTAAGTGAATTCTTTCTTAATGATTATAGCTATTGTAAGTATATTTATTAGAAATTGATCAAAGCAATATCATGATGTCCAAGTTTGGATTTTGTAATTGAATTGATAAAAGCAAAACCCTAATGCACGTCAGGATTTGAATCTCATGAAATCTTAACATTTATTTTGCTTATATCTGTAAAGATTGTTGTGAATCCACGAAAGTTCCAAAATATTTCCAAGATTATATCCCCAGTTTTGATGTTCAAACAAGGTATCAATCAAGATTGTATAAGAAAGCAATTTAAATTACCAGTTCATTGAATTGAGTGGCAAAGCTTAAGAACAACAAGATAAGAAACACCCATATTGAGTTTCACAATCTTGATGACTTTACCTTTTTGATAAGATTGATCTAATCTTCTGGATCTTTTGCTTTGATTGGCAATAGATGTGTACTTCTCAAAAACGGAGGACTGGGTAGACTTTAGAGCAATTAAAGAGGTAATTTACGTACAACACGCAGACATTGGTGAAACATAGTGCATGAATTAGACACACAAAGATTTTTACAACATTGGTGTTTATTTTTACAACTCATGTTACTATCCTCCTACTAGTCATTTTTCCTATGGACAATTGGAGCATATTCCTCTATCTAGTTTCCAAGACCCCAAGTGATCTCTTCTTGATATAATGACAAGTGAATCATTCAAGTGACATTTGTAGCGCTATGAAACCAAATGTGGGCTCCAAAATCACCCACTTGAGTTGGTTTTTACCAACACATGTAATGGTGGATTTGCTCACATCAGCAAAGCTTCATCTGAAACTACTACACTCTTTGTGTTCAAGAGTTTGACAGAAGATGACTTTCATATGACGGATGGGATTCAAAAATATGCGATGGAGCAGATCAAACCAAATGCATAGCTGATCGTGCGACCGAATAGTCTTCCGATATCATATCGGCAGGTCAACATTAGACCTGCATTTTCAATATAATTGCCATCGTCGCTCTAATGGTTTGCTTTGGAAATGATTTAAGATCCTCTGTGTATTTACAGAGCTGCATCCTGATGCGCATGAATTAGATGTGGGGTTAGATTGGACACTGTCAAGTGTGATTGAGAGAAGAAATCAAATTTATCCTCGGCTCCTACATTGGTCAAGACAACTTATAAAATGTGCATCTCTGAAGGAGGTCATGTAAAAGAGAAGGTAATTTCGCTCTACTTACAACTGAATCAAGTTTGTACAAAGCTGACTAATAAAACAGTTCTGATTTGGCTTTCTTCATCTACTGTAGGTCAATATATGAAATGAGAAGAAGAAGATTGTAAGAGATGTGATACCTCCAAAAGTATTACAAGTTATTGGAGAGTAACTTACCATTGCTCAAAGATTGCGGCACAAGGTACATTTTGATTTATATTCCCAGTCTTATTGTATTCAGAAGTCGTCAAATAGTCTGCTGGGGTGGAAAGAAGAGTTACAAGACTATATATGCTTGTTTACTTGTTAGGAAGACTTCAGATACTTCTAATGGCTACTAACATTTCAATCCATACCCATTGATTTGTAAATTGATGCCTGTGAACGTATATATTTTCTGATTTGGTTCTTTCAATGTTCCAATATTTGATGAATGTTCTCTCTTTGAGTGCTACCGCAAGTCAATGTGAAGTTGCTGGAGATGGTGCCCATAAGAAGATGTTCAAAGTTTGAACGAATTCGGGCTAAGTTTGATGGTTAAGTTTGATCGAATCATCCCTGATGACGATGGTTATTCTTACGCACTTTCATCTGAATGGATTGTTATGACCTTTTGTGCTTCATCTGGACAGTCCGTCACAAGTGGGGCTCCGAAGATCTACAAATTGCTGGAATTCTGGAAATTGAAGCGTGTTTCCTGCTTTGAAGCCTAGTACGTTCAATTTTGTGTTGCAGATGAACCTTTGTTATATAGTTATATACGGTGCAAAGTCTTCTTCACTGTTGTTGACTTCTTTGTTGTTTGAAGCTCTAGGTACCCACCGACTTCCCACCCTGTCGCATTTTGCACGCCATGCAGCTGCGTGAGCAGATGCACTTGAATTTATAGAAATTTCTCTCCGCTTACGAACTGTTTCTTCTGCAGTTCCTTTGTCCACGCCAGAGCCTCTTTGTCTTTCATGTTTATATTCCTGAATCTGTGTTGTATGATCCTGAACCAGTGTTGGTAAATTTTCAGGAAAAGGATTCTTTTTGTTTATAGAACCACCATGAGCTGTGTGACGATGATACGCTGCTTCAGCTGCGTGCTGCGAAAATCCCATCCCTTGGCAACTCCAAATGGAAAGAGAACCATATATTGATCCACCAACCACGACCCATACTTGCTCTATGAAAGCATGCTAAAAGACAATTCCACAAAAAATTAAAGCCGTTATTTCCAAGGCATTTTTATAGCTTACAATAATAAACCCAAGACTGCAATTGGAAGAAAGCTTTCCTTCAAAGCTTTGCTCCCCTCTCGCCAGAATATCACAAATTTCCCAGATGTCGACTTTGCACCAGGAAATCACCTCCTATCAAGAAAGAGCTCCAAACACCTAAGGGAAATCAGATCAGAGGCACATGGCCAACTTCCCTGGTGGGCTTCTGGCAAAACCAAGTCTGATCATCCCTTTTCGATGAGAGCTGAATGATGGTATCTAAACCATGCAACTATCGACTCGTGATATATGCTCTGTCGATCTTGCCACAGTTGATTGGAATGATTCCTTGAATAACAAGAGTGCCGGAAGCTCGGAGAACACGGCTCCATGTGATTTGCGCTTCTTTCTCTCCCTCTAATTTTTCGCAGTATGTGAGATAGATTGCACTTGTAGAAATTGCGGACTTGGTGTTGGCGAATTTGCAGGCGACATGGCAACGGTGTGCAGCAGGAAGACAAGAGAGCGGGGAAGCGAAGCAATGCGACATGTCAATGAATCGTGGCCACTCGTTTGAATGCATCGTGACCGCTCGTTTAAATGCACAAATCCCGCCAAACTCCAGAGAGCCCATTGCTTACCCGCTAGACCCGTTACTTCCCCCATTGCCACCCAACGACTCAGGTTCATTTTATCAAGCCCTTCCGAGGCTTGAATTTCCTTTTAATGCAACACTTATAGTTGGAATGTACACCCACTAATAGAAATTTCTATTGGTGCAAGGGGCACCACCCATATTCCATCCATCTTGAAACAATAAAAAGAATTCAAAATTCCCAGAACATCCATTAAAAACATATTACACAACATCAATAACATTGTCATCAAATGCGCTAGATACATTCTTCTTCATTGTAAGCAAGTGGTAGCAAGCACTATTAATATTGGACAATCACATATGAAGAAGAAGAAATTGAGTTCACCTTCTTCTTGGTCAACGTGAATCACGAATCTCTTTACACAACAATGATTTATACCATTCATGTATGACATATTGAAAAACTGAAAAGTGAGATGAATGGAAAAAAAAATTATATCTACCCAAAATGTGTAATGGTATTGGTAGGTAGGTATATAGAGAGATATTCATTGCAAAAAATTATACACAAAGACATTGAGATTCCGCCCTATGAATGGAACTTTGAACTCTTACAACTTTTCCATGCAGTGTTCACATGTCATACTTGAAATATCCCAAAATTGTCTATTTGTGACAAAAATAAATAAATCTTACTTGTATATAATCAAGGTTGTCAATGAAACTTGCTTGAAGATATGGACCTTGTTCTACCTTATGCCTTTCATTCATGATTGTTGTTTACACAACTCACTCATTTTTCAGAAACATTACCTATATAATATGAGTGCCAAAATATCATGGAATACTTTGTTGTATGCACCACACCTCTTTAATACAAGCTTCTCTAAAAAATTCATTTTAGAATACCCTAGTCAACCATCATAGTATCAATATAACATTGACTATAGTTCAATTGTCACAACTTTCAAATATTCTGTTATATAAAATATACTTTTAGGATAAGAATGCTTTTAGAGTGTTTTCCTTTCTAACTTCAAAAATTCATAACTAATTCTATAAGAGTTTTAAAAGTATAAATAAATTGAAGTGGATTAAGTGCAACTTATACTTGTCTTTTGAATAAAATTAATTGGAAAATGTTTTGTAGTACAATACTTTAATTTGAAAACATAATGTTTCTTCTTTGAGTGAAAATTTGCTCAATAGAGATTAAAAAACAAGAGAGAGATTAAGATAATCTTATATGATATGATCCTTTGATTTCCTCTTTTTAATTGCATGAAATTGCTAAATTGCTACAAACCCTTGGGACAATATCATTCATTTGGGGATGAATATACACACTAATTTTTGGATAAGTTAATAAATTTTATCTACATTTAGCATATTTCATCCACAACCATAGATTCATCATATGAAAGAAATTCAATCTTGAAATGCCGAGTTGATTATTGTGGAAATCATCCTTTTTAATACCAAGTGAATTATATACTTAAAAAAAATCCAAGAGCACTCATTGGAGGTCAAACTATTGTGCAAGACCTCCCCTTTCACACAAAATTTCCAAGATGAACATATACACTTCTGAACACAACCTCTTAGTGGTAGGGAGTTGGGTTGTACTGGTTGGTTGTCCCCGCCAAACCACCTGTAACTAGTTAGTATTATTCTTTTCACTGGCAATGAATTTTCATTCCATTTGTTTCAAAACAAAACAAAAACATATACACTAATGTCTTACGTAAGGTAGGAGGCTCTGAAATCACACGAGCCATTAAAAATCACCCCAATAAATAGCTGTGAAATGGACATGAGGTGGTTCTTAAATTGACCGTTGTAGTCATTTGAATGAATCAAGGAAAAACAAACCATTATTGATTACAAGAGCCAATCATTGTCTTTGCTTTCTCCATCTTTCTTTATGGAAGTTGCAAGTGAACGGTTTATGGAAGACCTTTGGGGTCATAAATAGAGGCCTACGACACAACTCGCTTGAAAAATCCCCATAAGTAATTCAAAAATGCTTCAAAAAACATGAAACCACTTGTGTCAAATTCTTCATCTATTTCTCTTTGTCTGAAAAATGAGTCAAAGATATTCCCATACATACATGAAAAAGGAGGACCAGCCCTTAGATGAGCGGTTTTCGTGCCTCCTACCTCAGAAGGACTCTCTGGCATCCATGGCACACTTAGTGTCTTACAGCCATGTCACAGGGTTTCAAAGCTTCATTCCAAAAGACGACGTTGTTGAAGGTTAAAGAACATTGCTGTACAGAAGTAGCAAGGCAATGCTGCATAACATGAGACTGATTCCATGGTCAGGTCAGATTGAATGTGCAATTGTGCACTACCTGTAACTTAACTGACAATCCGTAGCTTAGTCCCCAAAGTACCAATTAGTGAGTGACTGACACAGACATCACAAAGACTCTGTGGAAACACTGACCATTGATACTGCCTGAGGTGTGGCAGCTAAAATTTTTTTGATGAGAAAAACAGACAGATAAGGTAAACCAGCCTATTCCCGTCAGCTTCCTATTTCCGACATCTGACTTTTGGCCCCATTACCACCCTGAAACTCATCTAAGTCCATCTATTTTTCTGACAAAATCAGCTCATTAATTCAGCTCGGGTAACGTGTCTACCACTGATTGGTGGATATCCAAGTACTCATAGATACAATCTATGGCGGTAATGGGTTGTTGATCTGACTTTTATAAATTAATCTATGGGCGGATTTGTAATTTCAGGACAGTCAACTTCAACAATTCATAGAAATTTCAATTTTCATCAGAAAATTATAATTCCACTTGGGTTTGATTTGTGAAACATGCATACACCTTTGAAAAATAGGTGACCCCATTGAAGTTGACTCCAACATAGTCAGATCGCAAATCAGGGTGGTAATAGGCTTGTCTACCTTACTCAGTTGCTGGTCATGCATGCACCTGTCAAGACCATTGCTCTGGGGAAATGTAAGTCTTACATCCCTGCGTTTTACAACAGAAATTGCACATGCACAACTCTCTCACTTGTTGCGTAAGCTTAGTTACAATCGTTGCCCAAGATTCAGAAGAAGCAAATAAGTTTCAGTGCACATTTTCCATGTGGCATAAACCGTGGCACGACAAACTTATTGAATACGGTAGCATTTCCAGTCGAGTTATTTGTCCATCAGTGATCCCAGAGCTAGTTTATGGAATTTAGTGCATTATGCTACCTACTGTAGTTATATGGAATTTAGTGAGGTATGCTATCTTCAAGACAAACATGTATCAACTTTGGCTATAAAGTAAACTACCCCATTACAGAATAAATGGGAGCAAGCCCAGTGTGGGCTGAAAATTAATGGTGGTGTACATTCAAGTTTTGAAATGTAAACCACCATTAATTTTCAACCTACAATGGGCTTGCTCCCATTTATTCTGTAATGGGGTAGTTTACCTTAGTGAGAGTGAATAGTATTAAAAAAATAGAAAAAAAAAAGATTTTGCAAATTGTACATGATTATTGGAAGTGCTATGATACAAAACTGACAAAATAGTTGCAAATGTGGAGGAAGTTGCAAACTGGCTCTCAAATTCTATTATTCATTGCAATCTAGGCTAAAATCTAATTTTTTTAAAGAAATTCTCCAATGTACATTTAGCTACTGAAAATGTTATGTAGTAATGGAGAGAGTTTTAGCCAATTTTGTGAACGGTGGTGTCCATGTTCTCATTCTTATACCCTAGACTGCCACTAAATGTATCCTTTCATTAATGTGCCTTCAAATGCTTAACTTTGATTCACTAACGCATTTGAAGGGATACATACTTAACTTTGATTCACTAACTATTGATTTTTGCAAATTTCAATTTAGGGTCCACCTTTGTAACAATTTTAGCGGTTTAGAGACCTCACACTTTGAAAAATCATAGAAATTACATACTACATCCAATTTTATTTCATTTATTTTTTAGTATTCATGATTTTCACTTGCTAATACTAAAAAAATATCATTTTTAGGAAAAAATGCCTGCAACTATGTTGAATTGCTTATATTGGCGATTTTGGGTGTTTTCATTGTAACCGGGTTGGGTTTTACGTTCCTCTGTTGTCCTTGTTTTGTCTAGTTCCACCACCACACCACTTGTGGTTGGTGGCTTTGTACTTTACTCTTTTGCATTGAAATTTTGTTTCATTGGTGTCAAAATAAATAAATAAACTAAATAAACTAAATGATGGATGAGGGAATGTTTGCAAAAGGATCACATGTGAAGAATTTATACCAAATAATTCACTACATTATGTAGATTGTTTTTTTAATCCTATTAACCCCTAAAGGTCAAAACTGCATTTTTTGGCAACATAGCGATTTTGGGCAGCTCACTACAAATGGAATTTTTAATTTTTTTCTTTGAAATTTTCACACAATATGTGCCTGAGGAGTAGCTTTAAGGCCCAACAATTTTCATAACTTTTGACTACATGGTTAAGAAGTTATTGTATGATATGTACTTTTCATTGCTCAGCGGGCAGCCTGGGCAGCAAAAAAAACTCCTTTTAAGAAATTACTTTTGAAAATCACTTTTTTAAGAAATTAAAATTTGAAATTGGTTCTCCAGATTTATATATACTTGGAAAGCTTTGAATCATTCCTTTTTTATTTATGAGATGAAAGTTACGAGGTGTTCTTGTATGCGGGCAATTATAGATTCCCTACTCTAAAATAAACTTTGGAGTCCTTTATTTAACTCAATTTTTATTAATTTTTGAAAAAATTAAAAGCATATGATGTAGATTATTCATTTCTTCATTACAACCGTTGGGATTGGCATTTTACAATTCCATAATTAAGTTCTTAAAAATTTAGTGTTTTGAATCATTCTCTACATCTTTCTACTTACTATTTTTTTCCTATATGTTGTGCAATTCCAAATGATCTAAATTTTTTCAAGCATGTATCCAACTTGCCTTTATAAATGAATCCAAAGAGTTGCAACCATTTTGGACATTTTTTAATACAAATATGACCTTGTGAAGTGCAGCTGCCCGATTTTTTGCAAGGTCAAAATAAGGATTTTTGTCACTTCAAATGCTAATATCTTGCAATCTACAAGGTAGAAATTTCTGAAATTTTTTCACATCTTCTCAAGCTAGTGTACTATAAGATCCTACGGTTACATATGTCTTAAAATATTTTTCTTCTAAAATTTGATACTTGTATTAGAAATGGCAGTTTTAGAGCATTTTTGGTGAAAACACACTCTTTGACCTTTAGGGGTTAATCTTAGAAGAAGGCGGTCCCCATTACAAAAGTATACACCAAAATGCTCCAATCATTGGACCAACATGTGCATTCTTTGTTTCTACATTGAATAGTGAAGTAACAGTGTCATCAACATTGTTAGCTTACCACTCTACCACTCTTCCTAATTTAACACCAAAAGGACCAAGGCCATTTTTCTATCAAAAAACACTCAAAAATGCCATTTTGGCTACGTTCATCCAAGGGGAAAAAAAAAGGAATTTTTTTTTTTAGAATCTAACCATAGGATCTTGTACTTTACTTGTCTGAGATCATGTGGTTAAAATTTCATGAAGTTTTACCATATAGATTAGAAGATATAATAGCATTCAAAGTTGGAAAAAAAAATTGAATTTTGGCCTGCAATTTCAGATTACTTTGACCACCAATTGTGGAAATTTTTTTTACTATGGATTTTGAATTTTATTTTTTTTAAATTGTTGAAGAATTGAGTTGCAAGTCTAGAATTCTTTTTCAAAAAACACACACTTGATTTTCATTTAAAAAAAATTGTTAAGTAGAAGTAGGTACAAGATTGAAAGAAAAACTAATTTGTTAATAGCTCTAAGTTGGGATTGAAACACAATAAACCCAATGGTGAGATTGTTTTAGCTAACAAACTTAACCTTGTCAAATAATGTTTCTTGAAAAATTGTAAAAATTGCATTCATAAATGAATTCTATAAGTTATTTGTTTAAGAAGATGCTTAGAATGCCCAAAAAACAAGATGGTTCATAACTTTCACATCACTAATCTAAATGGAATGAATCAAAGCTTCACATGTAGAAAAAAAAAAATTAAATTCTAGAAAAACAATTTAATAAAAAATATTTAACCTTTTTCTGATTTTTTTGTATTGCCCGCCAACCTCCATTTTTGGCTTATTGTTCCATAACTTTTTCTCTTAGGCACCAATTGAAATAAAAATTATATATCCTTAAAAGTTCTTGTGAAATCGCACATCTTCAAAAGGTTTCAAAAATATTTACTACAAATTGAGACAATAGAACCTACATGGACCCAAATTGTCTCCCGACCAAACAAACAATCCTTTAGGGATTACTTATTAACCCCAATCCTCTATGCACGTTATATAAGAATTGCCACCTTTGGGAAAATTCTGCCCTCCTTCCCACTACAATACAACAACCAATAAACATCCCCAATAAGCCTTAATACAATATGCCTCTAAAACCTAAACATACTAAATCTAATTTCTATTATATCAACAATTCCTTTATACCACCACATGAACCTTTCCAAGACTTTGGAAATTGAATTATGGAAACCTTGGTATATAGAATATAAAATTCTGAAAATAAAATATAACTATTTACAAGACTAACAGACCTCCAAAACATATCTAAGGTAGAAAGCATAGTTATAACATGCATAACATCTAAGGTAGAAAGCATAGCATGCACACACTCCAACAAAAAAAATACTATAAGAACTAGTACATATCTTTACAAATATCTTTAATTCCATCTAACTTATCATCAGTCATATTTAAAAACCCACATTTCAAATAAATCACTTGATAAAAGCATAATGATATCAATCATGCAATTTTTAAAATAAAGCACTAGTGTTTTAACTACACAAAAGTCAAAGCACACTCAAATATAAATGTTAACCCCTAAAGGACCGTGACCATGTTTTAACCAAAAACACTCTAAAACTATCATTTCTAGTACAAGCACCAAATTTTTTTTAAATTTTTTTTGGATACATGCAATTGTAGGATCTTATAGTACACTGGTTTGAAAAGATGTTGAAAAATTTTCAGAATTTTTCACCATGCAGATTACAAGATATTAGCATTTGAAGTGGCAATCCCCTTTTTTTTGGCTCTACAAAAAAAACGGGCAACTACACTTCACAAGATCACAATTGTATGAAGAAATGAACAAAATGGTGGTGCTTCTATAAATTCATTGTCCAAGGCAAGTTGGCTACATGCTTGAAAATTTTCAATCATTTGGTATCATACAACATATAGGAAAAAAATAGTAAGTAGAAAGAAGTAAATAATGATTTAAAGTATAAAATTGTTAAGAATTTAGTTATAGAATTGAAAAATGCCAATCTCAATGGTTGCAATGTTGTAATAAACAATCTACATCCTATGATTTTTTTTTTTTTTAAATGTTAAAAACTAAGTAAAATAAAGGACATCAAAGTTTATTTTAGAGACACTTCACACTATGGTAGAAGATTGAGAATTTGTTGATTTCTACCAATCAGATTGTAGGAATCCAAGAATTCTTGAAAACTCAGCTTTTCAATCCTTTACACTAGACGGCTTAGTCCAACAGTAGTTGCCCTTGAAACTAACAATATGGTAGAAAAATAACTACATGGCAACAGATTATCGACCACAGTTTGGGCTCACTAGAAATGTCAGCTCAAACTATGATTGAGAGTCCGTCAAATTTTTTCCCTAAAAAAATCATAAACTTTGTTATTTGTTATTTGTTAACAAGCTCATTATACAATCTACCTTACAATTATTGAATACAATTTTTTTATAAGTAGGAATTGCAAATAACTCCAAATCAACACTTGTATGTTTAAATTTTCAATGGTGAAAATCATGAAGACACTTTACTCTTTCCATTGGAACCATTTTCAAAGCAAATAGATAGTTATGTACAGTTTTTTAGATCTCAAATCAAGTGAAATTGACAAATTTTGCTCAAAGCGGGGAAATGAAGTAAAATTGGTAAGCTTTTCACTAATGGTGCACATATGCCGAGACATATACATTCAAAGACTTCTCAAAAATAAGGTATTTACCTTTTTAAGTAAAAAATGAAAGTTTCCAATAGTTAACCTTCAAAACTATTTGTAAATTTTTTTAGATAGTAAAAGAAAAATTGCTTATATGAAAATGAGCTTTTTTAGTTTCAGATTGACCATATATGGTCGATTAGGCAATTAGAGGTTAACATCTAATGGATGTGGGTACCTGTCTTCTGAGTGGATAGTGAGGCAATGTTATAGTTGATTTAAACTTAATGAACTTCAATATAAATATTTTTCTTAATTTCCACCCCCACCCACCCCAACCTACCTACCCCACCTCAAACCACAACCACAATACACACTATTTGTAATTTCAAATTCATTTGGGATGTTGCCTTATTGTTGTATCCATCTTTTTTTATCCATACCTATATACATATTTGTATTTGTATCCCAGATCGACGGATTGGATCAATGATGCCAATTTTATTTGTAGAGTTATGATCGACGGCATGGAAGGGGGCTGTTTTTTATTTTGTTTTTTTAAATTTGATCTGGTGGTGGGGGTTTTTCAATCAAGGGGCGGGAAGAACCTCAGGGCTGGGCCACATCTTTTCACTGGATAGTATAAGAGAGAGACTCCCTTTTAAAGGAGGTATGTAGTCCTAGTTTAAGTCTTCCTAGTCACATGAATTTCAAGTGGGACTCAAGATGAATAGACTCTTAGGGCCGCTTCACACTATGGCCGACCAAGTCGAGAGTCCGTTGGATTGAGTGGCCAAACTTTGTTGAGAGTTCAAAGAAATGAGCAATAAATAGACAATAAAATATAGGAATTGGAGCCTTCGTCCGGCCATAGTGTGAAGCCTCCAAAGGCCAAGTCCAAAGTCCAAACCCTTGGCAATGAACTCCCACCTACCAATCCAACAATTGAGATCTTGTCATAAGTTGACGGACTCTCGGCCATAGCCTTTGGGTCTCCATTTTTGCTCGACCCAAACTTCCTTTGAGAGTCCGTCTCCATGTAAGCAATTTATTGCCACGTAGGTAGTTGGAGGGTGATGGCCTTTTGGACTTGTGCCTTTTAGTGTGAAGGGTTAAAAGGCCGAACTTTTGGTTTCTTGAAATTTGATTGATGGAAACCCACAGCCTCTCAACCTTTGGCCATAGTATGACGTGGTCCTTAATTCACGCCCACCTCATTAATACGTTGGAGTTTTTCTTCTTCTTCCATCTTCCATCTTCCGTCTTGCTTGCACACAAATGTTGCTTCCAGGTGCTTGGATTGTTTGAGATCACCACAATGAAAGGGACAGACAGGGCTTTCATAACATTGTGATGGGAAAAAGCAAATGCTGGTGGGGGACTGAGCCAGCATGGCATGCTGCAAGTGTGGCTTGTCCGCCTGCCTGTGTGGAATTAGAAACCTCCCCATCGTGGCTATTTCCGTTCAGACTGTTGGCCACTTGATATGCTTTTCACATGTGATATGACCGCCTGGTAAGCGAATCAGAAACAGCCTGATCTCATGACAACTTGCAAAAACCAGCCCAGCATTTAAGTTTGAGGCCCACGCCCCGAGGCACACTTTTGCTGGAGTATACAAGAGCAGCTCCACAAAACCGGGAGCCAACCATGCCAATGGCATAACAAAAGGGGGGTGGGGTGGGGTGGGGTGGGTGGGGGTGGGTATTTAAAAAACAACGCTCCAATGGGTGAGCAAATCAGAAACAGTGTGATCTTGACAACTTGCCAAACCAGCACAACATTTAACCCATAAACGTCGCCGAGGACATTTTTCTTGCCCATGAATGACAAAGAATCCCTCCATGTAGGACAGAAGTGCAACTATTCATCCTCCCAGTTTTGTGCGAAAAGGGAAGATCATCTACAGTAGTTTGAATGTCTTCTAATGAGTGCTTTTGCATTATTTTGATCCAACAATTCACACGGTGTGAAAACAAATGATTTCCACGGTTACGAGCCCATTGTTTAAGGGTTAAGTTGTTACCACACCTAGAGTGCACTTTTCACAGAAGTATACAAGAGCAACTCTACTAATCCAACATGGAACCATTGTGCCCATGGCCCGGGAGAATTGACTCTCTCATTGCCTCAACCAAGGATAATTTAAAAAAATTGCCCCCTCTTTTGTGCCGCATTTATTGATAATTCTTCACCTCGCCTACCTAATTTGGGGCCTTTGATTGCAAATATGAATTCAAAATTTCAAAAATATTTTCGTATGTTGCAAATTAAAAATTCTAGTGTTTGTCCTTGTGGGGCAATGAGGGGGTCAATTCCCCTTGGCCCATGCCCATGACATAAAGTAGACATACCTAAAAGTAACAAAAATTATTTTCTGACATCTAAAATAACGATCTATAGTAGATGACCCATTTTTTTTTATCACTTAAGTCATTATGCATATTTACAATTTTTTTCTAAAAGTAGAATTCTTTTTGTGTATAGAAATAGAATTTGGAAGGTTCCCATAATTTTTTAGAATTTTGATTCTCAAAACATAATTACTATGAATTTTTTAGTTGAAGATTTTGTTCGACCTATTCTTGTCATATAGACCTTCCTATTTCCAACCACAAGCTGGCTACAAAATCAATTGAAGACTAGTTGTAATATTGAGAGTCTTGCAGTCAATTCTAATGTAACACAACTACACCGGGAACTGTGTTGCAATTAATCATTGCTCATCTCTAGCTAATTAGAAAGAATTTAGCCTATATAACCAAAATAAGGGGGTGATCAGAAATGGGTAGGCTACCATAAATCCAAACGCAATTAGACCCAAAGCACATATAGGTGGGGTTACAAGAAGTTGTCACAAGCATGAAGGTGATTTTTGTGTTGGTCGATCTCTTGTGCGGAATCCAAGCTTATAGTGTATTGCTTTGGAGGGGTTTTGTGACAATTTCTATGTTGGTCTAAGGCCCATAGTAGGTGCATCTAGGCAGTTGTTTTGACAAGTTCCTATTAAATTTGTACAAGCTCATAAAATACAAAATCAATTTTGTTGGTTTTCTAAACCATTTTCTAAGATGTTGTTTTAATTTTTAGCTATCCTTAAGATCTGCAGACCTTGAATGAGTGTTACTATTAGATACGTCTACCTTAATGAGGAGGCAACTAAAAAAATCACACCTTAATGCAATTGGCATTGGTCTCTCTTTATCCCTTGTCCCGCCATTTTTCATCCTTAGCCTTGCAATTTGGCAAAATTTGGAGAACCTACAAGTTGGCTCACAATAAGGAAAATTCAGAATTGTCATGTATCTATTCAAGCTTTGTTGTATGTGTGCCAATAAATTGGAAATCCCCTTTTTTTTGCATGAAATATATATTTTTAATGTCCAATCTTCTTCTATCCTTTTTATAATATGGAACAATCAATTTGAGGCTTGGATTGCCGGATTTATATTGGATCAAATTTTTTCTTAAAGTTGCCAGAATGAAATGAAGTGAGCTTCCCTCTAATAATGCAAAGGTATATTTTGCTTTCTCATTGCACCAACAACATTTGGTGCAAACAATGTACATTTCAAGTGGTGGAAGCTTTCCCTGACTACTATGTTTCAATTCCAAAATCCATAACTAATTTCATGAAGCTCTAAAAAATATGAAAAGACTTAGGTTAAATGCCAATTCCATTTGTTTATCAAGAAAATTTGACTGAAATATATTTCAAAAAGTCTAAACTCTCCAATTAATTTTCAATTCTTAAACGTGTGCTTTATGGACCACCAACCTTAATAGATTCTTCATCCTTTGCAAGAGTTCCTTTGGCTTCTCCAAAAATTGAAACTTCTCCACTAGTTGAAATATGGGTCATGTAGACTTAAGAAAAAATATTGACTACCTATGGGTAGCTTCATAGTCATTTCCTTTATCTATGCAACCTTGATTTTTTTCTATGGCCCAAATTTTTTATAGTTCATTTAATAAAACAATCTTGTTTCACTTAGAGTGGGCTACATCTCCTAAGCAAATCATCTGTTAGAATTCATCAGGCCATAATTAAATGAAACAAAGTTAATTATCATTTTTTCTATAATTGCACCATTGCCATTCAAAACTTGCATTCTTTGAGGCTTGAAATTTTCCTAATGCATACAATAGTTTAATAACTTCTAGGGACACCCCATGTGGTTTAGGCACATGGGCAAAGGTTCCTTCATTATTTCACCATTTGAAGGAACACTATAAATCACCATTGCAATTGTATAGAGAGTCCAAAGAACCACAATATAATTCAAATGGACAAAAACAGTCTCCCCTAGGGACAACAATGGAAAAGCTATATGTTTTTGCTTCAGCCACCTATATTGATGTGTGTTTCTTTACTGAAAAATTAATTCACCAACATACAATTCAGTTTCTTGGAGGTGACATGCCAGGTGTTGGAGTGATATTAAGTTAAGGTGAATTAAAACCAGCCTATGACAAGCACTCAAAATGAGTAGCTGGTAATTCATGTTGGAATTGTTGGAAATCAAAAAGTAATAATTTCATGTAAAAATAAATGTGAGAAATGGAGAGAGCAATTGAATTATATTTTAGTTTTGACAAAGTATGAATTTGTTATGAATTTTTTGAGGCATGCTCCCCTTACATGGCTACAACATGAAGGGCTAAAAAAAGTCACTTTCTATAATGAATTTTACACCCGAAAGGTAGAAGTTCCTCTTGTAGTCACTAATCACTCCATGACCATCATCCAAGACATTAATCGTAGCTTCTAATTCAAACCAATGTAATTCAAATCCCCCGTCTAATTATTGAAAAAAAGTTTGGAATGGATTGATGCAAGATTGTAATGTGTCAATCTGGAGGTGTTTGTCATGGAGGTATTTGTCATATGTAGTTTGTTCATCATAGGATGGTTTACCTTCGAGATTTGCCAAGCGCTCAAACATGGGTTTATTTTTTGATCTTTCTTTCAAAGCCAATACATTTTGTAAAGAAATATTCACCAATAGCAATTTTGAAGGTGGCTTTTTGCACTGCTAAAAAATAAATAAAAGAAAAATGTTGGATAGTGTCATTTATTTTCATTTATTTTGGGCATTGAAGTATGCCATCTTATCCTCAACAAGGAAGCTATTCACATCCACAAGCCATGGATGAAACATAAAAATATAGATAGAAAGTCAACGATTCATCTAGAAGTATGTACATTCATCCCAACATGGCAACATGAGCAAAACTACTCATTCCACAATTACAGAAGAACCCACCAATTTCATCCACCGTGAATAGAAAAAAGTACATCCCCAAACATTTCCCCCAAATATCTTTAAAGTATCTCTTTGCAGCAAAACTTTTTTTCACTAAAATTAGAAACCTTGACTCTCCCAAAGCTAAAAGGATATTGTGACTGTCTTTCCGAGAAAGAGCCGACGCCGGGAAACGGGCCTTCCTCACCGTACCGCCGCTCAGACAGCTTCAGTGGTTCATCAGTTCGGTTGGAATTGACTCCTGTAGAATCCCTTCGGAAAGTGCCTTCGGTCCTTGAAGAGCAAGCAGGAGTTTCCACTTCCCAGTCTGAGTCAGTGCAGGAGTCAGTCAGTGCAGGAGTTCGATCGGCCAGTCTCGTAAGACTCGCACAAGAATGCGAAAAGCTTAAATAGAAACACCAGCTTAGTCATTGCAACAGTCCTCGCTCGCTCGATCAGTCTAGATCGATAGTAAGCTTAATTTTCGCGCTGAACCTAGCTGGAGCGCATCAATCATGGCTGCAAGCAGTAGTGTTGGAGAGCTTGAGCCCATGCTTGATGATATGGCCGGTTCTGTCACGGGAACGGAAGAGCGTGGTGGTGCACAGCAGCTGCAGGTGTTGAAGCACACGGAGCTTTTGAATGGCGAAGCTGCGGATTTGTGGGTGGCGTGTAAACATGCGGTGGCGCTCTTGCCGGACTTGGCACCGCAGTACTTCTCCAAAGCTGAGTTCGAGAAGGGGTCGGGAGGGCCGGGGAGTGTCGGCGTCTTCCACTTCGGAGCTGGTGCGATGAACTCTAATCTCTTTGTGTATTGATTTTGTGTGCTAGCTAACTAAGAGATATGTATGATTTCAGCTGATGCAAATTTTTGTAGAGTTTTGGAGGAATTAAAATGGTACTCGAGGTTGGATTGATGCTCATCTGCGCTGATATGGGGTGTTTTAGAGTGCCAAATTTGTGACATTAACGCGCACAAATCTGCAGGAACTAGGACTGATGTAGATCAGAGGTTCGCGAGGGTTGAGTGTGAAGAAAACTGTTAATTGTTTGAGGTTTTGCCTTTCTAATAGATATGGTGATTTTAGACTTGAAGTTCCTGCACTGAAAAATGAAAACTGTCTCGAGTTTCTTGATTTAGTGCACAAGCTTAGCTATGTATGATTTCAGCTGATGCAAAATTTTGTAGAGTTTTGGAGAAATTAAAATGGATTAGAGCGTTCAATTTGTGACATTGAAGTGCTCAAAGCTGCAGAAACTAGGACTGGTATGGACCAGAGGTTCTTGAGCGTTGAGTGTTTAGGAAACTGTTAACCTTTGGAAGTCTCGCCTTTCTAAGGGATATGGTGATTTTAGACTTGAAGTTCCTGCACTGGAGTACTTAGCTGCAGCCATTATGTGGGTGGTAGCTAGCTTTAAATAATGACTGCAGCCAAATAAGTCAAAGCTATCTTAGCTACCACCCAAATAATTTAGGCAGGGTCTTGTAGAACTGCTCAGAGCGTGAGAGTTGCGTTCTTCTTGCTGGAGGAGCTGACTCTGAAAGAAGACTCAGTAGGGTGTTGACAGTGTCGTAGCTCACAGACGTGATATATTTATCTACCGAAATTATCCGACCTGTCAAAAGTGTGATTAAATGGGCCTTGATCTCGATTCAATACTGGATGTGGTGTGACTTACTAAGTTATATCTTGTGCTTGCGTAACTTACTATGGGGAATTTCGTTAAAATGGCGGTACTCTGTGTGCCATTTTCAGGCGTGGACCTCTTGGTCTGAACCGAGGAAGCGAGGAAGTGATATCTAGGACTGGTATAGATTTCAGATATCTCGGAATAGTATAAACTGCAGACATCTAGGATGTTTGTACATTTCAGACCGTCCGATCTGAACCATAAAAACTACCAAAGTAGTGGAATAGCGCCATTTTAACGAAATTGTCCATAACTGGAAAATCAATGAATCCAAAAGCAACCCTAGGCTAGGCTCTCATGAACAGAGACCATTGATTTTCGGCAAGAATTGTTACGGTCGGTTATAGAAATGGGTGGCAATTAGATACCGGTACCTTAGCATCAAATCGGAACCCGTGTTGACACGGAAAGCGAATGAGGATGTACCACATGCATACACTCTGAAAAAGCAGGATAAGTGGGGCTCCGGAATACAGTTACAGCAGGTTCAAGAGTGCCTGGTACTTAACATACATAACTATTTTTTTTCCTCTTGAAATTGCAGCAGTGCCTGGAGGTGGGAGTGTGAAGCACCGGATCGACAAAATCGATGACGACACCCAAACGTTAGCCTACACTGTCATAGACGGAGACACCGCCAACTACAGCTCCGAACTGCAGTTCACTGCAACGAAGGACAACAAGACGGAGGCCTCATGGACGTTGAAGTATGAGCCTGCAGCTGGAGAAGCCACAGCAGGTCCAGGTCCGACACCGGAGGAGGTATGGAGCAGCCCTTTTTCCTCGTGGTAAAATTTAGGTTTCGAAACTTAAAAAATTGGAGTCAAATTATTCAAATTTGTTACGTACTAATATTTTCATCTATTTTTTGTTTCCATTTCGATCTCGTCTGTTTTTGTGTTATAAAACCATCAATGTCTTCATTGATAGTTCATTGAGCATCACTCTATTTATGTTCCAGAGTTTTGTACGAATTAAGTGCCCAATTCATCGAAATCATGGCAGTTTTGCAATTGGGATGTTCAAGCGGTGCCTCTTCATAAACGAAGAGAAGTGTAGATGTTAGTTTGGTACAATTGCACAGAACCTCTGAAAACTACTAACTGGATACTAATTACATAGCTTGGATTGGAATTGGGTTGCCTTGTAGACAACTAGACAACTTTCTGAAGTTAGACTCAATGCTTGTCATATTTGATAAAGGTCTTCCACAAAACCTCCATAACCGTTTCCCTTAAATTCTTCGGCCTAAATTTTGTGGGCTTTCTGCTCTGAGGTAGTTTTTCTCTGGAATTGAATTTGCCTTAGTTTTCTCTCTCAAAACCTAAACTAAAACCATAAAATTTGGACTAATAGAAATGAATGAACTTGTGCCTAACCCATAGGCGAAGGAGATGGTGGTGATCACCTTGAAGACTTTGGAGCAAGCGGTGAAGGAGAAACGCATAGTGCGGCACACGCGGACGTTGGAGGCGCCTGTGGACTCCATGTGGAACATTTTGATGAATGAGGCTGTGGTTCTTCCTAAGGTAAAGCTTAAATATGTGCAGAAAATTCGCCACTATTTGCAACTGAGCTTAGTGACTATTATATGAAGAAAAAAAAAATCATTTTTAGTGGATCTTATTGAAAGAGGATTAATATCCCAACACACACTTTAGCATGAATTATTTGGACACTGAATGAATAAGTTATGAATTTTCAAAGTGCAAAAAGGAGGCGTATTGTAAACCAACACTGGAGCTATGGTGTTCTAGAAGTGTCCATCTTCAAAATTAATATCTTCATTCTGGGCAAGAATTTGAGACGACGTGACGGTTTTTGGTCAATGACAATTTCGGGTGTGCTTAACTTTAGGTTATTCCGCACATCATTGCCTCCTTTGAGTATTTGGAAGGCAAAGGTGAGCCTGGCAGCATCCGTCTCCTCCAACTTGGCCATGGTATGTGAAATCCCACAACTGTAACTTATTTGACAAATTCTCAGCATGTGAAATCAATGGAGTTAATAGCATGAATTTCATTTCTTAAAGTGAACTTATGTGTAGGTGGGTAATTGTGTGACGGCTTCATGAACTTATGTAGCAATGGTGAACCACTTGAAAGAGTTGCTTGTGGTTGTACATAAATTGGTTTCCATGAAAATTTCAGAGCCCAAAATTCATGCAAGTAGGACATTCAATCCTGTGTTTTTCTCCTGGCTAGTTCTCTTGACACATGAAATTATTTTGGGCTTGCTGTGTTCCTACATAAAATTTTGGGTTTAGAATCACAATCTATGCCACTTTAGTCATTTGGTTGATTCACATCGCAAAAAAACTCCCTTTGAATGCTATGATTTGATAGTCACAAGAAAACTTAAGTTGCTCAAAAGTCCTATCAAATTTTTGAAATTTTTGAAATTCATGTATCAAATTGCAAATGCTACTCTTGACCTCAAAAATGAATAAGAAACTATGAATTGTCAGATTCATGTTGTGACTTGATATATTTAGAAGACTTTATCTCTATGAATCAAGAGTCTATTGGGGTAGCTCTACAATCCTATGGTATGTTTTGTCACTGTAGAGGGTCATATTAGAGAGGTCTCAGGGTATCAAACTAAAGCATGTTTTGTCATTGTAGAGAGGGTCATATTAAAGAGGTCTCAAAGTACCAAATTAAGGCATGTTTTATCATTGTGGGGACTTATATTAAAGAGGTTTTAGAGCACCAAACTAAGACTTGTTTTGGATTGTATGTGCAGCTATTCCCGGGGGGAAGCATGTGTTGGAGAGGATTGACATCAATGACCCATCCACAAAGACATGGGGGTACTCCATCCTTCAGGGTGACCCCAAGTACAAGTACCTCTCGGCCGTGATGCAATTCTTGCCTGGTCCTCAAGAAAACACAACCACGGCCAAGTGGGTGGGTGTGTATGTGCCTCATACAAACACCATTCCCCCGCCTGACTTGGCCCTCCATGTGTGGAAGGTCTTTGAAAATGTGGCCAAAGTTTCTCCACAAGCTATCTTTTGATTTATTAGAACAACATTTGATGATTTGTATCTATTTATTATCAAGGTTTAGTTGAATAGATGGGGAGGATACATGATCAGAATGAATTGATCTTCATTTATTGTATGAAAGAGAAGGATTATAGAAGAATTTTTGATACAAAGACCTAGATGAAAATCAATCTATTGAAGGTAGGTAGACCTACTTCATTTCAATGCCTCCCTTACTTTCAACACATTATTTGGGGAACATAGTTACATTGAATTACCTAATTTTGGTGTGTGTGTGTATTCAATTAGGCAATTATTACTTTTTCCTTTGTCACAAAATAAATATGTAGTGTCTCATGAAAAATTGTGGAAGTATCATGGATTTATTTTGAGATAGAAGGAGTACTAAGTTGTGGACACATGTAAGAGTTTATTTAGAAGCCCATTTGTCCCTGTAATGTTATTTATATGAAGTGATTGCTCGGGGAGGTCACTTCCCCTTATGTTTTGTAACCACGTGCGTTAACCACCTATTTGTTTGGAGGCTATTTACTTAGTAATCATGATTTTAAAGGACCCTTTTAGTAGAAAAAAAGCTACTTAGTCTTAATTTTAAGCACCCTACAAGTAATTATAAATGAAAATCTAACTTAATTTTTGGCACGCTATAGTATTTATAAACTTTAGAATTTTTGTTTTGTTTGATAATGAAGGATTTTTGGGTGAATGTTGGGCATAAAAATATGCAACATACATAAAAAATTAGGATTAAACTTAACGTTTAACTTTCTAGGTGAATTTGGTCAATTTGTTTTTTGAAGTGCTTTTTCTATTATTAAAAAAATTTAAATGAAGTTGCACTTGAAGTGATGCTTTGAAGAATCAAGTTGGCCATCTTTATATGCGGTTAGATTTACATAATGAGCTATTGTTTTGTTTTTTTAAAATCCCAAAGCATAGGTGGTTGGGTGCTTGGACAAAAAGGTCAATAGATTGGGGGGTATTGGCCAATGTAAGCGTAGCTCATGAAAAGATAAGCCTAGCTTGTAAATGGTGTTTTGACCTTTGAAATGCACATTTTGATTCAATTTTCACTTTTTTATTAATAAAAAATTTCACATTATGTCTTTTGGGCTATCCTTGAATTTCATCAATTGGAATTCTCATCGCTTTAATTATCATTGGAATTCTCATCGCTTTATTATCTAATTGACATTTCATATTACACTCACTAAAATATTTAATTTGAAAATGTTGGTGTATCAAGGTCATAAATTTATGTTTTATAGGCCCAAAAATTATGAAATTTGTTATTATGAACTCCCAACTTGTAAACATTCCAATTTATAACAAGTTGCCAATTTTCTACAATGTTTCACATTATTTGAAGGCAATTAAAGTATAAATTTTTAATGATAACTATGCCAACAATCAAATCTTAATTTAAATCTCATCATATATATTTCATTCATCCTTTAGAAGGACTAAGGATTATATTCATCCTAAAATTAATTTTTTTTTCTTCTATGATTTTATTCACACTAATTTATATCTACTTTTTTTTAAATCAAAAGATTTTTCAATACCCTATTTTATATATAATGATGTTTCAAGAATTAAATCCAGGCTAAAATAGATCTACATCATTTATAAATTTTTGCTCCAATGAATAAAATTCACCCGATAGTTTAACTCACGTGGTTTTCTACTTTTCGTAGAGTGACCTCCCCGAGAGTGATTGTCTTCTTTAAATGCACTAAGGTTTGAAGGAGTTGTAATTGACTATGGTAATTGGTAAGCCTATACTATATCAATGGACCTATCATATCCACAAAAATGTTCGTAACTTGAATTTTGATGGCAAAGTAACTTTTGATTTTGTGGAATTAAAAAATAAAATATTGGGACCCTATGGTGGAATCAATGCTGTGTGGAAGTGCACGGGATTTTGGATATATGAATTGGGATGAATAGAACACCTTTTGAATTTACAAAAATGATACCTTGCAAGGACTTGTATAGTGGCCAAGTACATCATTGAGATTACCACGTGGACTAATTGGTGTCCATGGTTTGAAATCTAGATTTGAAATTAGCTTTTAACTCGAGCCATCTTGCTAATGTGGTTATGGTGAATAATATAAACATGTCGACTTATTTTATTTTAACCCCTAAAAGATCAACAAGCATTTTTTGGCAACATAGAAATTTTGAGCATGTACATGTGACTAGAGATATGCATATTTTAGGCTGAAGTTTTAATAGAAGGTAGGGACAAGGAATATCTTTCATATGCACTAAATTTTATGACATTTGAAAATATGAGTAAAAAGTTATGGCCTAATATATTACTTTTTTTTCTGGCCGGGCAATCCGAAAATAAGAAAAAATCACTTTTTTCATAAACAAAAATTTGAAATTGATTTTTTAGAATTATAAAAATATGTGGAAAGCATTGAATTATTCCATTTTGATCAATGAGTCAAAAGTTATGAGGAATTTTAGTTTGTAGGCAATTGTGGATTCTCTACTCTAAAATAAACTTTGAAGTCTTTTATCTTACATCAATTTTCAGTATTTTATGAAAAAAATAAAATCATAGGATGTAGATTGTTTATTACAACATTGCAACCATTGGAATTGGCATTTTTCAATTCCATAATTAAATTCTTAACAATTTTGTATTTTGAATCATTCTCTACTTCTTTCTACTTATTATTTTTTTTCCCATATATTTGTACAATTCCAAATGATTTGAGAATTTTCAAGCATGTAGCCAAGTTTTCAAGGGAAAAGAATAAAAATAGGCACCACCATTTTGGACATTTTTTCATAGAAAAGTGAGCTTGTGAAGTGCAGCTGCCCTGTTTTTTGCGAGGCCAAAAAAATGATTTAAGTGAATTTGAATGTTTATATCTTGCAATCCATGCGGTCGAAATTTCTGAAATTTCTCTACATGTTCTCAAGTCAGCATTAGATGTTTTTGAGGGGGTCTGAAGGGCCGTTTTTGGCCTGTTCCCGACGCTGTTCCCTCGGCAATAAAAGAACGGCCACTGTCAGAATTTATTTATTTAAAAAAATAATAATAATAGTAATAAATCTTAAAATCTTAAAATGAAAAAACAAGATGAACGAATTTTTATTTTTTTATAAATTTTAATATGACATGGTAGTCCCTCTGCCACGTCATGCAACTGTTGTGGTTCAGTTCTAGACAATTTCAGGGTTTGGGAACCCTGGGGAACTTGCAACCCACCATAGGGGCTGAAAAACATGTATTGCATACTACAAGATCTTACATGTGTCAAATTTTTTTTTTTCAAAAATTTGGTACTTGTACTAGATATGGCAGGTTTGGAGCGAAATACATTCTCACTTTCTAGCGGATTGTACAGGTAGCCCATGGGATTCTTCGATTCTTTGTGGTTATGGACGAGGTGTGAGAAGAAGAATCCTCAATTGGGAGCGTAGGTGAAGGCTGATCAAGATTCTCATGACCAGGATCATGAAGTGCTTTTGCAAGAGAAAGAGTGGCAAGTTTCCTAGCGAGAATCACGACTCGGGGACTGGAAACAATTAGACGAGCATTCCAAGTGGTATGATGAGTACTTAGATGTGATTCCTTGTGATGAAATACAGTTGTGTTTCGATGCAGCTGAGCCAAGATAGCGATCTCGTAATTGTAAAATAATGAAGTTGTTTCTCATTTGTAGAAATTATGATATGAATGCATCTGTTCACTGAGCATACGTCTTGTTGAGGAGGATATAATCACCTCTCTTCCTCGAGTAAAATTGTTTGTTTACCGTGGACATCCTTCGTCGTGGTGAACTTGCAGTGATTGCGTGTTTTTTGTGCTCTGATACTTGAGGCAAAAGTGTTGTAATACATGGATACATTTAGTTCATAGTGCATTGGCTTGGCTTTGTTTTGAAGCAAAGAGGTTTGGAATCAGAACAATTGATTTTTGAACTTACAACCTAGAAAGACGTATGCTCCGGATGGATAGCTGAGTGAGGAGATTGTGCACAAACTCGGCTCAATCATACGAAGCAGGAAACTGAAATTCAGTTCAGTTCAGATGGAATTTTTTTTCATTTATGATTACCGCCAAAAATTTGAAATTGGAATGCCAATTAAAATTTATGATTACCGCTACTAAATGGGAAGGCAGCAGGGTTCTTCAACAGTCGAATTGTAACAAGACTGATACATTTGTGCTGCAATGGTCCACAATACATGGGCAAGGTTGCATTCAAGATGTTTGACAGTTAAAAAGGAGCCTTAATGTTATTGGGTAATTTGGGAATGATTTCCACAAATGAATTAGCATTAATTCATGTCGTTTGAGATGAAGTTTTCGCAAGTGGCATGCGGAATCAATCAGAATGCAATCCGCACAACTGAGACTATGCATCAACTTTAACCCTTATATGACGGATCGATGACCATTGATTTCAAGCTCACTGTCCATCACTTGCATTTTGCAACTAGATACATATGAAAAAATTTATATTTATTTTTCAGAGATGAAATTACATGTCTTCTTTACTTCACGAGAATTTTAGATTTCTTTTTGTGTGAAATTGATTTTTTGGAGAATTTTTGAAGAAAAAGTGACAAAAAATCACATCAAACAGAAAATTATTTCAAAAAATCTAAAAGTTTCACAATGTTTGTATATTACAATGTCATTGTAAACTCAAACTCCATGTCATTTTATAATTAGAATTCAATAGACATTGAAAATCAATCCTAAGTTAAAATTGCAATAAAATATTCAATATTAGAATTTTTTTAAATTCAAATTGGAGTAGGGATGACCTTCATTTTGTCAGTTGGGTTCAAACTCAAAAAACATCATTTTTGTGGAGCAATTTCAGATTTAAAGCAAGGAGCAACAACTTCCCAAAATACACTAAAATAGCATATTTTGTGATCCGTTTTTTTTAACAACTTCTCATTTGCGTGAAGGCAAACACTAGTAGGACTACAAATTCAATTGGATACTCTTCATAACCCAACATGAAAGGTCAACAAGAAAAATGGAGATGAAATAATGCTTTCTAAAGTTGTACAACCCATTGGATTGTCATCCCAAAGCTACATAATGGCACCAACGGTGTTCGAAGGTATTGCATATACAAACTTACGTAGATCTGCACACTCTAAGACTTATAAGGATTCAAATTCCATTACTGAGTTTTGAATATCAGGTCATAGGATGATTGTACACTATGGTCGCCCCCATGTTGAATATACAATCCAATAAAAACTAGTATAAAATGTATCAAATTGATACAAAATATATGCAAATTGGTACTAAATGAAGCCAAAATGTCATTTATACCAAAATTTTAGTGTTGGCCTATCTCGATCAAAAGGTCTTTTTATAGATTCTTAAATTTAAAATAAATAAAAATAATTTAAAGTTAAAATTTGACTCTCATACTAGAATCACACATTTGTTAGGATATTTTCTTATATAGATTCTAAAACACTAATTAAGTGCCTAGTCTAAGTATCTAAACATTAGAGCATTGGATTTGACTCTTTGAATTGTAAGAATGAAATTCCAAACTAGGCAAAAAAAAGTACAACAATGCTAAACATGAATTTTTGACAGTCCAAACATTTAATGCTTGGACTCCATACATTCAATTAATAGATGAAATTCACTTTTTGTTAAGCAATTATCAATGTATGAAAAATATAAGATCCTGATCCATTTTTTATTTATTTATTTAAGTTACAAAAACTTTAGGAAAGTTGACTCCAAACTTTCATCTTGTACATGAAAATTTTGCCGTAACTATGATTTTGGACAACCGTAGTGTGCTTTTACTCCATATGCAATATGAGAGAACCACCCATTTCCAACTAGCTAATTTATACCCAACCAATAATCCATATAGGGTGTAGCTATTTCCAACCAAGGTTGGAACAAATTTCCAACCAAAGTTTGGAATATAATTCTATCTCCTTTTCAAGGATGGAACTAATAAGGTCATGACATGTGTCCCAAATTTATGAGCAAAAAAGTAGGAAGTCATGAACAAGCAAGTAGTTCTTGAATGATCCAACTACTGGAAGACTCTATACATGGGGTGTGGGTTGAGGCCAACTTTTGGCCTCTAAACTTCACAGTATGGTAGAACCACTCATAGTTTATTACTTAAGCAATTCCACACATGTTGTAGAGTAAAAGAAGGCAATGTAAATTTACTGCCATGTAAAAAAATAGAAATGATGGGCATTGCTAATTTTTTGTGATTTTTTCTTTAAATTCAAATTACTATGAATTTTGGAAGCCAAAAGTTGGCTTCAACCCATACCCAATGTATAGAGTTTTCCAATTCCGATCATTCCATAACTACTATCCCACTCAATGCTTCCTACTTTCTTGCTCACTACATTAGGACTTGTGTCATGACATTATAGTGCCAACCTTGAAAGAAGAAAAAATCACATTCCAAACTTTGGTTGGAACCTCTTTCAGCCTTGGTTGGAAATAGTTGCACACTACAAGTTGGGTATGGATGATTAGTTGGTAATGGGTGGTTCTACCATAATTTCAATTCAAGGCATAAAATTATCCAAAAAATTGCAATCCCCATTATTTCTATCTTCCTACTTGACATAAATTTTACGTTGCTCCAAAACATGTGTGGAATCGCTTGACCCCTAAAGGACCAGCCTGCAGAATTTGGCAACATAAAAAAATTGGGCAGGTACATGTGGCCAGATATTTACAAGTTTGAGGCTGAAATTTTAATAGAAGTTGTGGACGAGGAGTACCTTTCATTTGAACTAAATTTTATGACATTTGTAAATACAAGTCAAAAGTTGTGGACTAATATGTTACTTTTTTTCTCAGCCGGGCAGTTAGGGCAGATCAGAAAAAATCACTTTTTTCAGAAACAAAAATTTGAAACTGGTTTTCCAGAGCTATCTATACGTGGAAAGCTTTTAATCATTCCATTTTGACCAATGAGTCAAAAGTTATGAGGAGTTTTAGTTTGCAGGCAGTTTTGGAATCTCTACTCTAAAATAAACTTTGAAGTCTTTTATCTTACTCAATTTTCAATATTTTTTGAAAAAAATAAAATCAAAGGATGCAGATTGTTTAATACAACATTTCAACCATTGGGATTGGCATTTTTCAATTTCATACCTAAATTTTTAACAATTTAGTATTTTGAATCATTCTCTACTTCATTCTACTTACTATTTTTTTTCTATATGTTGTACAATTCCAAATGATGTGAAATTTTTCAAGCATGTAGCCAACTTGTTTAGAAAAAAGAATCCAAAGAAGCACCACCATTTTGGACATTTTTCCATAAAAAATTGAGCTTGTGAAGTGCAGCTGCCCTGTTTTTCGCAGGGTCAAAAAAACAATTTCAATGATTTTGAATGCTTATATCTTGCTATCCATGTGGTGGAAATTTCTGAAATTTTTACCACATATTCTCAAGTCAGCATACTACAAGATCCTACGGTTACATGAGTCAAAAAGAAGTTTTTTTCAAAAATTTGGTACTTGTACTAAAAATGGCAGTTCTTGAGCGTTTTCAATGAAAACATAGTCACGGAACTTTAGGGGTTAAAGGTATGGCCACACCTAGAGTTTGTCAAGTCTGAAATTGTCGTTTTTGAGGTAGTCAGTTGGGCAGTGTCCTAAGAATGGAAACGCTATCAAGTTTTGATCAAAGTAGTTGCAACGACCATGCCCATAAATCCTATAAACAACTCATTATCGATTGAAAATGGTGACCGGAATTTTTAGAAGATATTACCGATCTGATTGGTAGTTCATGAGCTTTTGCAATTCACAGTTTACATTGAATCAATCTCTTGTACCTGCTGAATTCTTCTCCTACTGATCGCAACAGTGAGTCTCTTGTACCTGTAAATTTCTTCTTCTACTAATTGCAACAGTCTTGTGATCTCATTTTCGGCTCAATCACAATTTTGTCGTAAGAAATTTCTACGTGGGAACATCTTGTTTATTCATTCACTCACTTACAACAAATGCAAGGCAGCGTTTTGATTATCCGTCTTCAATTTGGGTCTTCCGAAGTGACATTGCTGTGTTTCTACCACATTTGGGTCTCCAATGTTATTGGAGATCCGTGTCAACTTACAAAGCTCTTACGCTTTTTGAATTTGACCTTCTACATGTATTTTGTACACGGGAGATTGATGTTTGTTTTTCAATCCATTTTAGAATGGAATCCAGAGAGTCACTTCCTCAAAAGCTGGCATCGAATCCATCTAACTCTCTCATCTACATGTGGACATCGTCCATTCAATTTTGAGTTCTCCTCCGCAGCAGCAAAGTCACAATTCAAGGAGCCACGCTGGTCTTGGTTTCCTTATACTCCGTACCAATTTTTCTGCAGCCACATGCTGGTTGTTGCAGGGTTGAGTTGCAGTTTAGTTGTGTCAAGAAATGCTATGAAAATTTGATGCTGCTTTTATCTTATCCAACTACCAGTAGTTTCATAAATGGGACAAAAGCCAAGGTTGCCACAGTGAACAATAATGCGCTCCTCCCTGCTACTCCAACCCCCAAGTGTGAATCCAAAATATAACAATATAATAGAACAGTCAAACTTGACACCCGCAAACATGGAAGTTGACAAACACTCCTACCAATGTGAACAACTGCTACATGAGTTTCTCAAATAATCCAAGCAAGTCGCTCTGACAACCGTGCCATGTAACTGTAAAAGAGACAGAGAAGTTACTGCATTTCAGGGTCTTTGCTAAATCTGCTCCCTCTTAAGAGCATCCCCACTCCAACACGGGGAAGCAACACTTCAAATGGTCTGAACCATTGATCTTAGAAGATTTTCTAAGATCAATGGTTCAGATCATTTGAAGTGTTGCTTCCCCGTGTTGGAGTGGGGATGCTCTAAGAGCATTTGTAGTGGTGTCACGGCAAACAATCCCTGTATTGGCACATGGAGGGGCATATTGAGAGGCTTGCATTGTGCCGGGGTATTTTAAGAACAAAGTGATCCAATGCAAAGCCTGCAATCCAAACGTCAAATGGGTTTTTTCACATTATTAAAAGAAAGAAAGGACAAGATTCTACATTAAAAAGGACTTTTCATCCAAACAAGAGAAGTTTGCATTAATTGGCATGCATTACAATGCGGGAAAAAGTGTGAGAATAATAAATTTTTGTGTAACGAGCCAAACCGCGGGGCCTTTATATTTCCAAAAATTGCCGGAGTTGGGATGAATAATGAGGGCCTGGGAATAAAGAAGGACCAATGCTAGATGCATTGGAGCACGCTTTTCATTACAAATCTCTTTGAACTCGGTTCAATGCCTATAGCATCACGTTTGTCGAGACCATTGCAGATGCTCTAACAAAGTCTAGGTGTGGCTATACCTTAAGCGGGCTACTAAGGTAAACTTGCCTATGATAGGCAAAATGACTGATTTGTCATGTTGCCATTACCAAAAAAATTCTGGTTTTTTTTCATTCAAAGACAAATCTAAGAAATGAAGGAAGCAACTGGAATTTTATTTTTTGGACAAAGTATGAATTAGTTATGAATTTGTAAAGTGTTCTGCCCAATTGGTCTAAAAGAATATGTAGACTACCCCAAATCAGCAAAAAGTGTTTCTATAATGGTCATCTTACCACCTAAAGCAATCACCAGATTTTCTAACATGGCCATGACATGAAGGAATAAAAAAAATAACTTTCTATGACAAGTTTACACTAGAAAGGTGTAAGTGTCCTATGACAGTCACTAATAACTCCATGGCCATCTCCCAAGGCATTGATTTTGGTCACTAACCAACCTACTGAAGTCATAATCTCATTTATTGACAAAAATCTGAAATGGGTTGATGTAAGGCTGTAATGGGTGGTTTTGTAGATGTCTGCATTAGGTGGTCTACCTATCATAGGTAGGTTTACCTTATGGGTGGTTTTGCCATATCTCCACAGTTTGTTTGTTTTTGGAGTTGAGTCTGCAACAGCATATGCGTGATGCAAGCATGGCTAAGGGTACGTTCCCACCTAGCCTTACAATGGCATTAAATCTGTTGTCAATCGTCGTGGGTTCCCACCCGAGTGCTCAAGTCTTTACCGAACCTACATGGCAGACGAGGTGGCATTGACATGAGAGCGCTAGCGCTCCTACGATCATTCATAATTTCTGTATCGTTGGCCTGCCACAGCGACAGTAGTTCATAATATAAACTTCAAAATCATCTGAAAATATAGATTCCAGATGCTGCCGGCCGCTCTTATCAACAGGCTTGCTCTAGAGCCCATTACATAAGAATAGTGGCTGCCCAAGACCGAATTAGCAAGACAACGTATGAAAAATCAGAAGTGTTGGAAATTTTCTAGCAATCACCTCACACAGATGTGTATGTCTCCATTGGTGTGAATGAAATAGTGTGTATAGGCAATCTCATTACACAAGTGGGGCGATAGGAAATAAAACAATCAATGTGGGATATGTAAATTAGAATTAGTAGAAGCTCAAGTGCTCAGACCTAGTTAAGTCAAACGCAGAAATAGTGTTCAATGTAGAACTTTAGACCTCATTTAGGCATAGTAGAACAACTTTTTCCAAGAAACTTTGAACTAAAAAAAGTTGGTAAATTAAACTAACTTTCATTTCCAAAAATCCGTTTGAGATTAAGAGACTCCAATAAAATGTTAGAGACAGAATTCGAAGAGGGGTTTGGAGGAACATTTTTTGTAACTTTGTGCAACAAGGAGGGCAATTCAACTCATCATTTCATCCACAAACTAAGTGAGCTTATTTGGAATCTTTCATTTTAGAAAGAAGAGACTTATCACCAAGAATCTTTGTCAAAAATGATCTAGTTTATGAATCAATAGGTACATTTTTCATTTCTACAATGATCTTGAAAGTTATCCATTGGTCACTTTTGGATTGTTAAGTGTTTCAAGGTTAATGAAAATTGTGATTTGCTATAAGATTGTTTTTTATTTTTTTATTTTTTATTTTCGATGGAAGTTATAAATAAAATAAAATTCTATTTGAATAGGAGAGTACTCCAAAGAAAATTAAGGCAAGAATATTTTATAGTTTTACCCTACAAACAAAGGGGGGGACCAAAAGAATAAATTACTATATCCAAAAGGCAAATTCAACATTCTCTGTTGTATAATTATGTAACCCCTAAAGGACCTTTTGTCTCTGTGAGAGATAAATGACAGTTTAGGTAGGGTTATATAATCGCAATTTTTAACTAGGTTTTTTGAAGATAGAAAAATACATTAGCTTTGTGTGGACACAATTTTTATTTCAATTGGTGCATAGGAGCAAAAGTTATGCCACACTAAGCTCAAAATAGAATTCATCAAGTGGAACATAAAAATATACAAAATTTCAAATAATTTTTTTTAAATTTGGGTCTCGAAATAAATATTTTAGTGTATATGGAAAATTTTATTTCATTCTACTTGGACTCATGATGAGAAAGTGATGAAGAAATTAATGTTTTTAAGAGAAATAAGAGCATCTTTTTCTAAAAAATACTTACAAGATTCATTTTTGAACTCAATTTTCAAATATATTCAAAAAAAGTACCCCGTGGTTTAGTTTTTTTCCTAGAACAATCTCATCATTGGGATTAGTATCTTTTTATTCCATCTAAGAATAATGAACCAATTAGTTTTTATTGTTGTCTAGAACCTACTTCTATTTAAACAAACTTTTAAAGGATAAAAATCGAAGTGTTTTTTTTTTAATATTTTTTCTAAACTCTCAACTCATTTTTTGAACATAAAAGAATATTTAGGGATTCATATGCAATCTAAATAATCTTGATTTATAGATAGCCTTTTATCCGGTAGTAAAAATATAGGCTACATAGACTAGTTTAGAGCCCCATGAGAAGACCCACATGACCAACTTCACTAGATTTGGGTCTTTAGGGGCATACTTTTCAAATCTACGTGACCCATGTTTCTATTAGTGATTTTTTTGTTTCAATTTAAAAAAAGATCCTATTACTAATTATTGGTATTCTATTGTAATGAACTTTAGAAGTGCATACCTCTCTATTAGTGGGATCAAAGTTCTCTACCTCCACTTGAACATGCTTTTTTCCCAACCACTAAAACCAATTAGAAAATCACATTATTTAGCCTTTTCATCCAAATTCCAATTAGTTCTGGCTAAATTGCAAATACATAGCAATCACATGTAAACATAGCTTAGTGACATTTGATAAGAGATACGTTTAACTCGCATGCTTGTATCTTTTTCACAATTTAAATTTTAATGAGTTCATGCATGAATTTGAAATACATGCCACATAAGACATTGGACTAGCTGTTTTAAAGGTGACCTAATATATTGCCAAAGGATCTCCTAATGTTAGCTTCATCTTGTGTTTGTAAACTCCCAAGCCAAAAGCTCTAGTTTTATGACCTTCCAAAATGCATTTTCTTATTGTACTTTCTTATTTTAACAAAAGATAAAGAATCATGTGAAGGAAAATTGCATTGGGAATGATATTTTGTATCATGTTATCTACAAAGTTATTTATCACATTGGTGAACTCATAAAAATCTCATTCTTTAGTGGGCAATTTGTATTCTATTGACAATATAATGTAATTCTAAATACTAATTTCATGCAAGTTGTACTATCTTGCTACTAATTATGTTTTTTTAGTTGAAATGTACTTGACAATTGATGCTTGTATTGACATTCAATGTTTGTAATAAGTGTTAAAAATTACTAAATTTTATTATTACAATAGTTCAGTGTGAATAATAGTATTGAAGAAAAAAAAACTACTTATTGACACATGTCATATGTGTTGCCCGACTTCCCCTTGAACTAACTTTGTAGATTGACTGAAGTAAGTAGATCCACTCTAGATTGGAGTTAAATTCAAAGCTCTATTTTTGGATTGAATTCAATTTTGTTGTAATCTAATGTAATTTTTATTACATTAAATGTACAATTAGGACAAAAAAATTTAGAGTTGAATTAGAAAATTACAATTTCATGAATTCAATGAGCACATTACAAATGGCAAAAGGTTCATTCATTGTTTCATTCTACAAAGGGGTGCTTTTGAATTTCCATTGGAACCATATAAGGAAGTAAAAGACACAATAGAATCCCCAAAGACAAGAATAGTTCCTCTATGGGGACCACAAGGGGAAGCTATATGTTTTTGCTTTGACCACCCTATAATGTATTTTTTTTTTTCAAAAATGAATTGATTGAAAAGCATGAGAAATAAATCCTAATTTTTTGTTCTTATGCATACATAAAATTGTAAATCCAATAACTATATCTATGTACAATGACCAAACAATCCACAATGGACTTCTTGCTTCAATTTGAATGAAAACTTTTCAAAAATGCTATAAATTTCTCCTTTTGACAAATATGTTTGTCAACTATGTTTCTAGGAAACTTTGTCTTTGAATAGTATTGATATCTATATTATTGACAAAAATATTCATCTTCCATAGAAAATTTTGAGTTAGTAGCTAGGTATAGATGACACTAAATAGGTTCCAATATATTGCAACATTAATTTGTTTATTGTAAGTTAATGGCACCCCAATCATTTGGGATGTCCCAGAAGGGTGTGTTTTTCCATTTTTTTCTCATTGTGGAATGCAACTATAAGTTACATATTCTATATGCGCCACTAATCCAAAACCATCATCATGTAGTATACATCTTCAAAATCAATGTGTACCTATGTGGAAGAAACAATTTTATAACATCTATCCAAAAAAGCATTGACCCATCATGAATTTTGCATACAATATTCGAGTGTTGCATTCTTTGGTGTGCTGGAAGCTCTTTTCACTTGCCAAGAAGAAAATATGAAAATTTGACTTGTTTAATAATAATTGTAACTAGGTAGAGTAGCAAAAAGTGGCGGTTTGGGGGGTACCTACCTTAATCCTTTAATTGCTTGAGGTATCGAATTCTCCTGTCAACAATGCTTTGAAGTTAAATAAAACCTAAACATGTTACTATTTTCAATAGTTTTTATTTTTGAAAAATTTCTTGAAGTTTAGTTTTAGCATGCAAAATTTGATTATGAAAATGAATGCAAGGGTGTCCATTGCAAATTTTGATTTTTTAGTGTTGAGGTCTGTCATATACACTAGATCTTAAAGAAAAAATCACATGAACAATTCATTTAAAAAATTAAAAAAAATTGATTTTGAGTAGCTTTAAATTGATAGGAGTTATGCATGTTCTGCCCTTTAACTCTCATTTTTTCTAGTGACCAATTTTTAAAGATTTGACATGTGAAAAGAGGATTGAAAGACTTCAAATTGGTTTTATAGTTTTAACAACGTATGATCAAACATCATAATCTTTCAATTCTTAAGTGATATTGCTAACTTTTCTTTTCCTATTTGATACTTAATCTGTTTGGTTTGAATTTGTATGGTTATAATTCCCAAAATAAATGATAAAACTTATTAAAATATTGACTTTTAGTTCAATTTTTTAGAGCAAGTTTCAAGAAGCTCAAAAAAGGCCTTGGGCATTTAGGGGTTAATATGCAATGACACTTTAGGGGTTTGTCCCAACCCTTCTTTGAATTTTGTCCCAAACTTTTGATCGGAGTCTCAAAATCTCAAAGGAATTTTTATAGATGAAAGTTAGTTTGATATACTAGCTTTTCTTAGTCCAAATTTCCTTGAAAAAAATAATTCTACTATGCCTACATGAGATCTTAAGTTGTACACTGAACACAATTCCTGCGTTTTGACAATAAGTGGTCAAGCTCTCATCTTCAAATTGTCCCATACCCTTTGAGAATTCTTGATAGACAATGAATTTCCTTATAAAAACAATCTCTCCACCTATTGAGTAATGAACATGTGTTGATATTGAGTTGTAGGGAAATATTATCCAACCTTTGGATCTTCTTTACAATTCATTTCCATTGGATTTGGGAAGGTGACTTGTGAATTTTCAAATTCATTCATAGTTTGGAAATTTGTTTTTTGACCAACCGTGAGATCTAGCGATGGTAATCGGATGTGCAGGTTATAAAGTATGAACCAAGTGGGAACTGCAGGTTATAAAGTATGAACCAAGTGGGAACTGCAGGTTATAAAGTGGGAACCAAGTGGGAACTGCAGGTTATAAAGTGGGAACCAAGTGGGAACTGCAGGTTATAAAGTGGGAACCAAGTGGGAACTGCAGGTTATAAAGTGGGAACCAAGTGGGAACTGCAGGTAATTAAGAAACAATCCCTGCAGTCCCGGATCTGAACTCTTGTAATACAAAATTATTTTCTTCTGATGCAGAGGTTTTATACTGAAGCATATGGTGTTTGCAACGTACCCTAAGTGGCCAACTGCGATGACTTTGACCACGCTCTTAATTATTAGTGTCAGTACAGACGTGCAGACCATCGTGTGGAATCCCGAAATCTAGCCAAGCATTTCGACAGCACGGATCCCCAGCATCGGAAAGGGTTCTCACCCTGACAAAGACTTTATAGAATATAGTATTATAAGATTTAGTTTCCATGTGCGGAAAGCTGCCAGTGCACGCCAGAAAGTCCCACGTCAGTGAAATGCTACAGTACCTTGAATTATTGCCACCGCTACCTACCACGACTGGGTGGCTGCTACAGTTCGCTTACCAGTTACCACACTTCACAGTTTGCGCTGGCTATGGCGTTCTGTCGTTTGTCGAACTCTGCAACTATGCTACTCTCTTCACTCTGGTTGTGTGACTTGTGTCTGCCTGAGAGAGAGGTTCCCATCAAGCTTTTGTACCCCCGAAGCTGCATCGTCTAAACCTCTCCACGTGTGTGTTCACGCTCTCATCGTTCCTGCAATCTCTCCTCCATTGTCGCTACCGAAGTGGGCATCCGGGAACTTAGTTCAGCTCTGTGAGTTTCACAGTCCTGGGTTGTATATTCGTTCAGTGATGTACGTAGCTTCCCTTCCTGGCCAATTTTTTGGTGTACGATACCACAAAGGTGGATTGTGCGTGTGGGATACTCTTTTCACTCTGGTTGTGTCTGCCTGAGAGAGAGGTTCCCATCAAGCTTTTGTACCCTCCGAAGCTGCATCGTCTAAACCTCTCCACGTGTGTGTTTACGCTCTCATCGTTCCTGCAATCTCTCCTCCATCGCCGCTACTGAAGTGGGCATCCGGGAACTTAGTTCAGCTCTGTGAGTTTCACAGTCCTGGGTTGTATCTTCATTCAGTGATGTACGTAGCTTCCCTTCCTCGCCAATTTTTCGGTGTACGATACCACAAAGGTGGATTGTGCGTGTGGGAGCTTGAGATCTGGAGGTCGATAGTTTGGCAACACGTTTGTGCTGGTTTTCGTTTCCGTCGTTTTGTTTCAAGTGACATCCAAACTGTGGTTGCTTGTGTGTGGTACCCTGCTGACTTCATCGCTAGAGTTTCAAACGGATGACACAACATGGCAGTGAGATCGTCTGGACTTGCATCTCCCTGTTTCTTGTTGAGACTTGAGTGGGAGTTTCGTGCTCAGTTTCTTGGTCAGTCTGCGGCACTCCTCTTCCTTGCAACTGGATCCACATCACTGGTGTGTTAAGGTGTGTATTCTGGACTGGCAGACTGTTCCAAACTAACTAATCTTCCATTATTTGTTGTTTCAAAGTCACGGTGTGTTTTTGTTGTTCATTCTGCCAATTGTGGACAAATGGTCTTTAAGTTAATGCAATTATTACATTTTTTGAGCTCATCATCATTGTGACAAATTATCACAATGAGCTCAAAAAAATAAAAAATTGATTTGATCACCTTGGTAAGCTCAAAAATCAAATTAACTTAAATTGATTTTGTTTTGGTATCCCTCCCATCCCACTCCTTTGTAATCTTCAAGTGGGGTTGGGCGTGGCATTTGATATGGGATATATCCCATATCTCTTACCCATATCTATACTCGTACATGTATCATATCTGTTTTTTTACTTGTATTGTAACTATGGATATACCCTACTTGTATCGTATCCGTCTTCATATATGTATTGTATCTAAAGTTTGTTTTAACCCTAAAGTGAAAGTGAAAGTGACAAAGAGGATAGAAAGTGTCTTCATAGAGTTTCAAGTCCAGTTCAAAGTGCTGTAACTTTTGCATTCAAGGTCCAAATTCAATAAGACTTGTTGGAAAAGTTGTGTTCTCCCTTTTAGTTTGTATGGTAAATTTTCAGATCAATCCAAGATGTATTGATTTTTTGAAAGCCAATCAAAGTTCACAACTTCAATTTGAGTTCACCAAATTGTATTTTAGGGCTGCAACTTCGGGGCTTTGTTTCTCCTTCATCCATTGCTCATTTCCAATAAAATTTGTTGGATTTTGTTCCCCCTTGAAGTAAAATTATTGTGGTAAAGTTTTCATGTCAATCCAAGTTGTTTTGAATGTTTGGGAGCAATTCAAAGTTCAAAACCTTGCCATTTTGGGGGTGTAGTGAACTTTGGCGGCTTGTTTCTTTTTCATACAAAGTCTATTTTCAATAATTCTTTTTGGAAAAGTTGCGCATATTAGTCTAGTTTTTGTGGCTAAAATTTCATGTTAATCCAAGAATTAATAAGTGACTGAGAAGCATTATAGTAGAAGGAGGTTCAGCTTTAGATGTGTTTTTTGCAATTTTTCTTGCTGATTTTTGACATTTCAAAGCTGTTTTGTAGACACAATGATTCAACTGAATGAATTTTTTTTTCACCAATGTGTTTGTATACTAGTTTTGAATCTTTTTGTAGTGTAAATTTTTTTCATTTGAGTAGGTTTAGAAATCAAAATTCACCTCCAAATGTGTTTTGGGGAAAATTTCAGCATTCATTTCCAACACTAAAACATTATGATCTTGCAATCTATGTGGCCAAATGACTTCAAATTTTGTACATGTCATCGGCAACATGTACACTACAAGATTGTACAGTTGAGGTTTGTACAACTTGAAGACATTTAGATCCATAGAGCTTCAAAGCAATGATGTTTTTGAACCCCAGAAGTTGAATGTCACTTTGGGGTTAAAGATCAACGGCATTGGGAGGGGGAGGATTTTTATTTTATTTTAAAATCAATGATTCTCAATTTGGGGGGGGGGGCGGGGGGAGAGAATGGACATGATGCATCTGTTTGTTACATTTTATGGTGTCTTTGTCTCTTTCGAGAGAAAAAGGAGGAAATGTCAATCACTAATAAATAATAACCTTCCAAATTTGTAGTTTCATTACTTGCCATATGTATACATTTTTTGAACATGCTAGATTGTAATCAACATAGGATTAACAACTATATTCCATATCTTGTACCTATATATCTAAACACCATAATACATCAATATTTTGATTAAGAAGCCCATATTTTATACAATCATCTATTTTGTATATATTGTAGAGTATTAGTTCTTTATTAACATCTACATTTTGTATATAGATTTTAAATTTGACGCAAACAAGAGAAATGTTATGAATCATTATTCTTTTGTGAAGTCGTTGTCAAACTTATTTATTCTTTGGTAGATTGATCGATTGCAATTGAGCTAGAATAGTTTTGATTTTGAATTGTTGTATAGGCCAAATTTTGAGATCCATTGTATGATAATTGCTTCCATTCCAATTCAACAAGTTGTAATTTAGATTCCTAAAGTTGATTTCTATTCCTTTGCTTTAAGAAATGGGAGGATAATTGTAAGCTTGAGCGCATTTACATTTTTTTTGTAAAAGTCATCCTCTCTAGTATAAACAAAGTTCGATTTTGATCAATTCTATAGAAAACATAGTGTGGCTAACCTTTTGAGGACATTTTAGTTGTCATCATGTAACAATTGAGATGAGAGGGTTAAAATATTTTCTTGCCTTTACTGTATTTTGATTATGAACTACCTCTACTTGTTTGGAAATTGTTAAGTTTCTACAATTCCAAAAGATTTTTGACATTTAAGTTTTATTTGGTATTTGTTGCAAATGGAAACAATTTCATTGCTAAAAAAACTAAAACAACCCACTCTAGTAAAGTGTGAATAGTTACAAGATCCAATAGGACTTAGAAATCATCAAATGTAAGATCAGACTCAATAGTGTTTTATTTGTTCTCGATAGAATCCTTTTGAAATTTTGTCTTGTGCATGTCGTCTTGGGAATACATAAAGATCCATTTACAAACTGAAAAGTGAATAATTAAGAAGAAATCAAGTGATTGATGTACGTATTGGATATCATAGATGCATCCAATATGTGTCTAAGATGTGTCACTTATTAATCCATTTTTTGTGGAGCTTGTGGAACACTATTGGTGATAATGCAAATGTTCTTGCAATATTGATAGTATATAGTTTTTGCGTAAAGTTTTGTGACTTGATAAATTTGAATAAGTTTTTTGTGTTTTGTAACCCTTAGTTATTGTATAATAATAGATTTGTATAAGTATTGATAAGTCATTTTGATAAAAAAATTTATGTGCACTAATGAGAACACTTTTAAATACATGTATTGGTTAATTGAAGCTTTTATTGTGACCTTGCTAATTTTTTTCATTTGAATGTTACATCCTAACTATTTTCTTTGAACTTGTTTAAAGACATTGTAGGTCTTTGATATATTACTCCATTTGCTGCATCAAATGGCTCTCTTTTGGATATGGATTGCAAGTTTCTTCATGTTGGCCATCTCCATGTTTTGGAGATTCATGGGTTTTGCATGGTTTCCTTGGTAAGTATGAAAAGTGCATGTTAGAATAAAGTAGTGTTCAAATAACAAAGTTATTTATACAATTTTTATTTGATTGACATCAAACTCTACAAACAATCTTTTTTTAAGCATTTACCTATGTATTCTTACTTCAATACAATAGATAAACAACTCTATTTCTAGACAATCAAGTTCAGTTTGTCAAATGTGTTTGATGTTTTTAATTAGTTCCATAGGATAATTGGTTTGTTATATCTTGTCAAAATATCTTGTTGATTGTAGACATTACATATTCTACAGGAAGAACAAGGATTTCTCAAAAGTGCAAAGTGGGCATTACAAAGGACTTAACAATGTTATACCAAGTCTTGAGAAATGCTTGAAGGCTATGAAAGCATCTTCAAAGAAGAAAGTCTTGAATAAAAATCAGTGTGTACATCTTTTAGGCACACTCGTACTGGCCATGAAGGAGATCAACGAGATGGTGTCAATTGCTACTTCAGATATGAATTTCCAATTTGTATGCGAAGAATTGTTTCGCCTTCAAAAGAAAGTAGAGATTGTGAGAAAAAATTGCACTAAAGAAGAACGATGGTGCCATTCCGCTGTATTTCAACTCCAAAACAAAGAGACTTTTCGTGAGTTGCTCTTGGATCTCAAGTGTTGTTACAATACAACAAGGGACATGTACTTATTCCACCATCCCAACCAATTGAAAGATGTGTTACTTCTTCAATTTGATGTAGCTACCTATGATCAAGTTGTTGAAGATGGACAAGAACTCAAGACAAGGCTTGAACTTCTACTTCAAGGAGAAATCATGAAGGATTATGAAATGGCGCAACATCTATTGTTGCGACTTAGAAATTTGGATCGAGTTGATGGTGGAGACTTGGATGCTTTGGAGATTCCCAATGACTTCAAAATACCAAAATTAATGGAAAAAATAGGTGATGGAAGTTATGGAGAAGTGTACAAATCGAATTAGTTGGGCCTTACATGTGCCACAAAAGTATTGAAAGGCGATCTGGAATATCTCATGGACTGTTGCAAAGAGGCTGGGATCATGGCTAGCCTAAGCCATCCAAATCTTGTTCAATTTTTTGGTTGTGGGATTATCAAAAACATTGGTGAGAATCGTAAGGAATATGAAACTCACGAGATGCATTTGGTGATGGAATTGATGGATTCAAACTTATCTACCTTTTTGAAGAAAGCAAAACAACCTTTATCCTATCCTATTGCAATTGACATCATGCACCAAATTGCTAAGGGTGTGTATTACCTTCATGACATGCAAGTTGCTCATCTTGACTTGAAACCTGATAATATCTTGTATAGCTCAATACCTATGGAAGATTCTGACCCATATCACATATTCAAGGCTATGGATTATGGAACCTCCCAATTTGAGATTTATAGCCATCCAAAGCATTTGGAGCCATCAAAGTATATGATTGGAACAAAAGGGTACATGGCCCCTGAAATGATCAAGGAAAGTAAAACTCCACGGTATCCATTTCAAGCTGATGTGTGGTCCTTTGCCATGATATGTTCAGAGATTCTATCTGGAAAGGTTCCATATTCTAATTTGAAACCAAAAGATTTTTATGAACAAATACAAAGTACTCATGGCCCTAGCTTGCGACCAGACCTACCCAAAGATTGTGAAGGGCTTACAATTTTAATTCAAGAATGTTGGTCTCAAGACCCTCTTCAACGGCCAACTTTTTTTGAAATTTGTCATAGGCTCACTAATTTAAAGAATTCTTTTTTGAAGGGAGGGTCTTTCGACTTTGGAGATTCCAAGTCCACGGTGAACCATGTCTCAAGGGTATGAAATTGCCTAACTATGCTACTCGATTAGTAATGTTTGATTTATGTCATTATGTTTAGTTCTTTCTCATCATTGTTTTGATTTTAGTTACTATTTTACAAAGAATTCTTTTTGTATTTGTCCAGATGGATGAACAAATTGCACCTGTAAAGGAGATTCCAGTTGATTTGGATGATCAACTGTCCAAAGCCAAAGGGCTTTTGGAAATGAACTATATAAGCATTGTTGGCATGGGTGGAATTGGCAAGACCACACTAGCAAAGGCAATCTTTGATGATGCAACTGTGGCTTCCTCCTACTCTACATCATGCTTTATTGCAGAATGCAAGAAATATCAAAATTCCTATGAAATACTATGTGACATATTACCTAAACTTGGAAAAGACCCAAAACCTGAGAATCTAAGAGATGCTCAACAAATGATGAAAAAACTCTTGGTTGAAAAGAAGATTCTTTTAGTACTCGATGATGTCAACAACAAAGCTTTGGTGCTTGAGGTTGTACCTCCCGACATTGTTCAAGCTAGCAAAGGTACCACAATCATTTTTACAACACGCCAATGGAGTACTATAGAAGCATTTGTGGAATTGGAGGGAAGGTTGGATGTTGAATTGTTGAATGAAAAGGCAGCAACAACACTTTTCACCTCTCACCTTTGTAGGGATGTAGCTTCTATGTCACTGGACTCTGTAGCTTTAGTTAAACGTGTTGTGGCATCTTGCAATGGCTTACCTTTGAGTTTGAAAGTGATGGGTGCATTTTTGCGCAATAAAGAGAGATTGCGAAGTTGGGAACGAGCACTACAAAGAATGGCAAGAGGGAAAAATTTGGATGGTGATGAAGAGATTTGGAACACCTTGCAAATAAGTTTTGATGGATTGAATGATGGCATTGAAAAGAGGATGTTTTTGGACGTGGCATGTTTCTTTTGTCGAGATGTCTATCCATATGGCATATCAAAAGAGATGATTTTGCTCTTATGGTCTAAAGATGGCATCCTTCCAGTGGATGAATTGGGAAGATTAATTGACATGTCATTGTTGAAGGTCAATGGAGATGGTGATATTCTCGAGATGCATGACCAACTACGTGACATGGGCCGAATGATTGCAAAGGGCACAAGAATTTGGAAAGCGTCTATGATACCTGAAAGCGGCTTTTCAAGCAAGGTACTATTCAATAAATGCGATTGACATTATTAAAATTTCACATTTTCATATATTTATTTGAATGCAATTAGTAAATATCCAACCCCATATTGTTTCGAGAATCATCAATTTTGAATTTGTTTAGGAATTTATTTATTTATTTGAAGCCTCTCTGTGAAGATGTAATTCATGACCATTTACACTATTTTGAATGCAGGATGTTGAGGTTCTTGAAGGCATCTCTTTGCAAGGGAGAACAAAGTATCATTTTCTTCTGTTAAAAAAGGATCAATGTTTTGATTTTGGGAAACTTCGCGTATTAAATTTGGTGAGTGCTTGGGATGATTCTCAAGTGCATGTTGAGAGTTGGGATTTATTACTTGATATAGCTTCACATTGCTCTCAATTGGAGGCAATTCTAATACAAAACTCTCACCCGTGGAGGCCATGTATATATCCACGCAAACTTTCAACAAATAGTGCAACTATTTTAAGCACCAAGATATCAAATATTTGTGGTGCATGTGCATCATTGAAGATTTTTGATCTCGTAGGGTTTAATTTTGTCAAACAATTACCAAACAAATTTGCATCAAGCAATACCCTAATGAGATTGAATTTGAGTTATTATGAAGGCTTGGAGACCTTACCGAAGGAAGTGGGGAACTTTTTGTCCTTGACCACTCTAAATTTGAGTGGATGCTCAAGCTTGGCGGATTTGCCAGAGGAAGTAGGGAACTTGTCTTCCTTGACCACTCTAAATTTGAGTGGATGTTCACGCTTGACAACTTTGCCAAAAGAAGTAGGGAACTTGTCTTCCTTGACCACTCTAAATTTGAGTGGATGTGCACGCTTGGTGGATTTGCCAAAAGAAGTGTGGAACTTGTCTTCCTTGACCACTCTAAATTTGAATGGATGTGCACGCTTGGTGGATTTGCCAAAAGAAGTGTGGAACTTGTCTTCCTTGACCACTCTAAATTTGAGTGGATGCTCAAGCTTGGCGGATTTGCCGAAAGAAGTGGAGAACTTGTCTTCCTTGACCAAGTTTTATTTGAGGAGATGTCCACGCTTGACAGCTTTGCCAAAAGAAGTGGGGAACTTGTCTTCCTTGACCACTCTAAATTTGAGTGGATGCGCATGCTTGGTGGATTTGCCAAAAGAAGTGGGGAACTTGTCTTCCTTGACCACTCTAGATTTGAGTGGATGCTCAAGCTTGGCGGATTTGCCGAAAGAAGTGGAGAACTTGTCTTCTTTGACCAATTTTTTTTTGAGGAGATGTCCACGCTTGACAGCTTTGCCAAAAGAAGTGTGGAGCTTGTCTTCCTTGACCACTCTAAATTTGAGTGGATGCGCATGCTTGGTGGATTTGCCAAAAGAAGTGTGGAACTTGTCTTCCTTGACCACTCTAGATTTGAGTGGATGCGCATGCTTGGTGGATTTGCCAAAAGAAGTGTGGAACTTGTCTTCCTTGACTACTCTAGATTTGAGTGGATGCTCAAGCTTGGCGGATTTGCCAAAAGAAGTGGAGAACTTGTCGTCCTTGACTACTCTTAAATTGAGTGGATGTCCACGCTTGACAGCTTTGCCAAAAGAAGTGGGGAACTTGTCTTCCTTAACCACTCTAGAATTGGGAGGATTGGCGGATTTGCCGAAAGAAGTGGAAAACTTGTCTTCCTTTACCAAGTTTTATTTGAGTGGATGTCCACGCTTGACAACTTTGCCAAAGGAAATGGGAAACTTGTCGTCCTTGACCACTCTCAATTTGATGTTTTGTAGAAGATTGAAGACCTTGCCAAAAGAAGTGGGGAACTTGTCGTCCTTAACCACTCTAAATTTGCGTAGATGCTCAAGCGTGGCGGATTTACCAAAAGAAGTGGGGAACTTGTCTTCTTTGACTACTCTAAATTTGAATGGATGTTCAAGCTTGGCGGATTTGCCAAAAGAAGTGGGAAACTTGTGGTCCTTGACCACTCTAAATTTGATGTTTTGTAGAAGATTGAAGACCTTGCCAAAAGAAATGGGGAACTTGTTGTCCTTGACCATTCTAAATTTGAGTGGATGTTCACGCTTGACAACCTTGCCAAAAGAAGTGAGGAACTTGTCGTCCTTGACCACTCTAAATTTGAGTGGATGTTCACGCTTGACAACTTTGGTAGAAGAAGTGTGGAACTTGTCTTCTTTGACCACTCTCAATTTGAGTGGGTGCTTAAGCTTAGCGGATTTGCCAAAGGAAGTGGGGAACTTGTCGTCCTTGACCACTCTAGATTTGAGTGGATGCTCAAGCTTGGTGGATTTGCCAAAAGAAGTTGGGAACTTGTCTTCTTTGACCACTCTAGATTTGAGTGGGTGCTCAAGCTTGGCGGATTTGCCAAAAGAAGTGGGGAATTTGTCTTCCTTGACTACTATAGATTTGAATGAATGCTCAATCTTGGTGGATTTGCCGAAAGAAGTGGAGAACTTGTCTTCCTTGACCAAGTTTTATTTGAGTGGTTGTTCACGCTTGACAACTTTGCCAAAGGAAATGGGAAACTTGTCGTCCTTGAACACTGTAGATTTGAGTGGATGTTCAAGCTTGGCAGATTTGCCAAAAGAAGTGGGGAACTTGTCTTCCTTGGCCACTCTAAAATTGAGTGGGTGCTCAAGCTTGGCGGATTTGCCAAAAGAAGTGGGGAACTTGTTGTTGTTGACCACTCTAGATTTGAGTGGATGCTCAAGCTTGGCGGATTTGCCAAAAGAAGTTGGGAACTTGTCGTCGTTGACCACTCTAAATTTGAGTGGATGTTCAAGCTTGGCGGATTTGCCGAAAGAAGTGGGGAACTTGTCTTTTTTGACCACTCTTAAATTGGATGGGTGTTCAAGTTTGGAGGCATTGCCAAAGGAAGTTGAGAAGTTATATCATTTGAACAAACTCAATTTGGATGGGTGTATTTTGCTAAGTTCTTTACCGAAGAATTTAGGATGTTTAGCTTCAATTCGGACTCTTTCTTGGAAGAATTGTCCAAACTTGAAACCCTATATGTTGGTTGAATCATCCTCACCAACTTCTTTGGCCAGTCTTGAAGGCAAATTTTTTTGCCTTGGAGGTAATCATCATGATGGAGTGACTTGTGATGGATGTGAAGTAACCCCCCTAGTTGGGCCTCGCATGAAGGCAAAGGCCACATTCAAAATTGACTATGATTTGTGTATAGAGTGTTTTACAAAATTGAAGCTATTGTTGGAAAATTGAAGTTAGTGACAAATTTCAATTTAGTGATCTATAAGAAGTTTTAATGCATAGTTTGTAGCTGAACTTTGGATTGTATAGACCGTTTGTTGAATCCATTGAGGATTATTTACATAATTTAGTCATATAGATTGCAATTATAGCTAAGGTTTGTGTATTAGTCTCTTTTGATTATTCATTTTGTATTTAAGAATATTGAGTCATTGAATTATAGCAATTCTCTTGAATGCATAACCATATGTCATGCACAAACATATTCTACAAAAATCATATGATGTCAATATGTACCAAAGCTTGAATAAAAAACAACATTTATGTACCAATGACTCTTTGACTACCAAAACAATATCATTGTTACGTCCAAATTGATAAGGATGGGTCAGATTTTAATTTGATGTTTATAACTAAATACATTAGAGGTACCTTTGTGAATGCAAAAACATTATTAGTGTTATTGCTTCATATATGTCTCTATGCTTTTAATCTATGTAGCATAAAGAGATGCTTTCACCATGAAATAAATCATGAGATTTAACAATTAGTGATGGAGTTCAATTTCAATAATGTAGGTTATTTACTTTTTCTAAATATTATGAGCATTTATTGCAACCTCAAAGTTCATGTATTAAAATCAATTCAAAAGAAAATTGACCAAATTACTTGTCTTTAGTAGTTGGAGTTGCTTCACTAATTTCTGATATTTGAGAGACTATTTTTCAAATTAGTTTGTAACAATTTTCCATTGGAGGGTAGTATAGAAAGTAGAAGAAATTCTTTTTCTTGTTTTTGGACCACTATGCAACTAATTATGAATTTCAAAGTGAAGATGATTTATTTGGGAATTTTTTCAACACTCTTGCCAACACTCTTTTCAATGTTTGCAATTTCTGAGTTCTTGCACTTTTTGATACAAAGATTTCAAAAGAAAATTCCACATTGATTTCAACAAAATTGTATTGGAAAATTCTTGAAATGTTGTGAAATTCATGGCATTACTATTTTTGACACTTAAGTATTGAAAAAAAGTATTCAAAAAAATGTCAAAAACAACATCCATTCTTGGTAGTAGGAGTATTGCTATCTGCATTCTTTGACTCGGATTGCAAGAAGTTGACAGAGTTTGGTATCTATTGATGACTTTGGGATCTGATTATGATGGGACATGATACTTGCAAAAGATTTGCTTAACTGATAATTGTACGGCTTAGGCACCTACCACAATGTTGCTATTTGTTGGAAAGAAAAGTTTTTCTTGATTGGTAGCATTCTTACAATGAGCTCCTCACACCTCTTTTATCATTTCTTACAATAACAACACCTAACATGTGAGTGCCTATCACTAATTGTAAATGAGCAAATAAACAAAAAAATGGTGTGAATTTGGATGAAGGGATAATGTGTGTTTCTTGGTGAATGGAAAAGCAAGCATGTGGGAGTGGAAGTAGAGTATTTCTTAGACCCAAAAATGAAGAGATAATTGTTTTTAGAATCCACCTATAGAAAGAGCAAGTATTGTCATTTGTTAATCAAACACATTGCATGTTGAAGAAAAGACGATGGACACACAATCATTGGTGGGTTATATAATGATTCATGTTCAATGACTTCTTCCAAGGACGATTGGTCATCCCTTCATTCACATTTCATATTGTAAACTTTTTTGCTCTTTTTGGCCGTTGTTTTATAATTCTCAAAATTATGTATTCATGTATAAAAAATAATTTATGTACGTGCAAAAAAACAGCCCATACTATTTTATAGTCTATAATGTATTTTATTTTGTGATATCAATATACAAGTGTAATCTTCACTAAAAATTTACATATCATATGAAAGTACAACTCAAATCACAAATTGTATATTTGCATACAACAAGTTCATCTATTTCTTGAACTCTAAGTGATACATTTTTCTTTTTTCAAATTTTAGATTGATAAACAATCAAATTTTAATCAAACTTAATAGACTTAGATGCTTTTCACTTCATCTTCTGTTTTTCATTGGTTACCATGTTAGTACTACTAGTATTCTAATAGAGGGACTATATTACTTTGGAATTGAACAATCATCAAAGGTTGTTTGTAGCAACATAAAGCCCTAGCTTTATAATCCTCACACACTAATTTGAAGTATTTAAGCACTTTCAAATATGAATTTAACCCCTAAATGCCCAAGGCATTTTTTGAGCTTGTAGAAATTTGTTCTAGTTTGAATATAAACTCAACATTTTCTCGTGCAAAACAACCAAAACTGATTTAGTAAACTAGTACAACATTTGTAGACATGTACCAGGGAAAACTCCAATACTATGCGGATCTCGCGACATGTTGTTATAGTGATTGATATTTTATTTTCTCTTAAGAACTTGAGGTTCATTACTAGTATTTTGACTTCATTGAGCTTAGTGTGGCATAGAGTCAGGAAAACTTTTGCAATGGCTGGGTAGCAAGGCGTTTGTATTTCATGGTTGAAAATTGAACAAACTCGTAGTTGAAAGCATATTTCAGATTTTACATCTTTGTTTGCTAAATTCTCTTATATCTTTTGTGAAATTAAATCCCGTTGTTCTAGTTGTGCTTCGTGCATGCTCTTTGTCAAATTGTATGTTCGGAAGCTGTCCAGATGATTGTGAAGGAGAAGGAGATACTTGACATGCGTTGCTCCCTAAGCTATAACTTGGGAAGGTGATGATTGATGTTATTGTTTTGGTGGAGTTTAGTTAAGCTTCACCATAACATGTAGGTCGGATTCTATTCCTGGCATTTGTCTTTGTTGATAGAAATGAGTACGTGAAATCTTCTTTCAATGTTTCTACTGAAAAATCAAGGTCTCAAACTTGCTCGTAGTATGGAGATTCAAGACCTTTCAAGTACAACTTGAGATTGCGTTGCTCATTGCTTTAATCGACTTATTCATTGTCTTAAATTGAAAGCCCCCTTACAGATGCAAGTGGAGATATGCCATAAAAGATCATGGAGGGCATAATATTTAGGAAATTTCTGACCATCGGCCCCTTTCTTTATGATTCTTGCACTTGACTTATATTTTTGAAGTAATTTATTCTCAAAGCTAAAAATGGGAACTCCTCTGTAGAAGCTACTAATTGATTACAATCAATCTCAACATATATTTACACAGGTAAAGATGTAGAGTATGGTTCATATTTTTATTGGTACATTTTGTCTCGTTCCTTGGAGCTTACTAAATGATTTTATCAACTCCTAGAGATTTGGAAGGGTCCACTTCTGGCCTTTTTTCCAGCTGTTTGTTTAGTGTAGCATGGTTATGAAAACTTGACCTTGTTTGTCATATGTGCTACGGTGTCATGCTAAGCTTCTGGAGTCACTAGATTGTTTTATGTTGATAGTTTGAATGGGAAATCATCTATGCTCTGTTTTGTTTGCAATTCTAATATGCTATGGATTTTGCAAGAAACGACCTTGTTTTTTACTTACGTTATAATCCAAACTTTAAGCTGCACTTCTCCAAGGAGCTCAGGAAACACTATCTGATGATTGAGAATTGGCCTAGTGTTGAAAAACTTACTATTTAGAGAAAGTGTTGGTAATCTCATCACTAGATCTTATGCATTTTTTCACAAATCAATAGAAACCACAATTTTGACCAATAAAACAAATTCAAATGCTAAAGATAAAAATTATATTTTGAGTGAACTTATGAAATTATATCTTCAAAATTCATTTGAAGAGAATCTAAAAATGATTTGACCGTACAGATACTTTCTACTTTGCTTGGTTCACATTATCTTCTTTCAAGCAAACTTCAAAAAAGTTATAGATCTTATATTTTATAATACATTTGAGTTTTGTCCAAACCCCTTCAGCTTTTAGGGGTTAAAGGTAATTGATAGGCTAAGCCCTTCAAGCTTGATTTTGAAAGAATCGTTGACAAAAAGCAAGTTATGTATTTTTGGAGGAATGTTTCAACCTATTAGACCCACTTTTATAATAAATATGGTTTGCCAAACATTGCATTTAGGTTGCAAAGTCAAAGTATATTTACTTTGCATGCTCTAATTGAATAAATTTAGAATAGCCAAGCAATAAGATCCAAGCCCTACTTCAAGGAGATTTTTTATTTTGCCCATCAAGCAATAGAATGTTGTTTAAGAATAGCTATACTTAAAATCAACAGAATAAGCAATTTAGCATGGTTCTCAATATTATATTGAAATATTTTGGTCAAATCTTATTGTTAGTAAAAGGAAGTTTTAGATTCCCTTAGAATGCATTTTTCACTTGTATGAATAAATTATGAATTTTCAAAGTGCTAAAAATAGGTGTTCATAAAACTAACCCTATATACTCTCATGAAAAGTGGGAGTACATTTTAGGCAAGAATTTGTAGGGGTTGCTTTTAGAAAAGAGTCAATTTTAGATGGAATTTACCTTAGTTTGTGGCATTGATGATAAAATTTTGGAAGATTTAAATTCATATTTGGAAGTACTCAGATGCTTCAAATTATTCTATGTGAGAATTATAAAGCTAGGGCTTCATGTTGCTACAAACACTTGTTGATGATTGTTAAATTCCAAAGTAATGTAGTCCCTCTATTAAAATACTAGTAGCAATAACATGATGGTAACTAATGAAAAATAGGAGATGAAGTAAAATACATTTAAGTCTACTAAGTTTTATTAAAATTTGGTTGTTATCAAATTAGAAATTGAAAAAAGAAAAATTTATCACTTAGAGTTCAAGAAATAGATGCCGAACATGTAAACTTATATTGTATATCAAAATCTAATTTTTGATTTGAGTTACACTTTCATATGATATATAAATTTTTTGTGAAGGGTGATGCAAAAATGACCTATGGATTTTGTTTCACTTTTAGCAACTCTCAACTTTTGGAAAAGAAATTTACAAAGAAACTAAACATTGGAAGTTTTGGAGGAATTCATAGTGAATTGTTTTTACCAAAAGAATGATCCTAAAACCATCTTGAATGTTCAAAAGTGTGTGCAAATGAGCTCCATTTGCACAATTGTGGAATACATAGGATAATGGTTATTTAAACATCCCTTAGGAAGAACATGTCCTTCTATTATGGGAATAGACCACATAGAACCAATAGAATAACTATACCTAAAACCAATAGATTAAGCAATTTAGCATGAGTTCTAATATTCTATTAAAGTGGATTTTGGCAATTCTAATAGGAGACTCTAAAAATTGGGCTACATATGGATCCCCACATAAGCTTCCAAAAAATATCGCAACTACTTTTACCCCTAAGTGCCTAAGCCTTTCCAAGTGTATTCTTCCTATGAAAAAAGAGCATGGACTTATAGTTATCCCTAATGACGCAAAATTTCTTTTCTTTTCAAAATCTAACCTTACAGATGTTTAAAGAGCTAGCTTATTAGTATGCACACCAATTTTGAGTCCAAAATTGCATAGGAGTTGTGAGATCATAACAAGAGAAATGTATGTTTTCTATTTTAAGTATGCTGCCCCTCCCCACAATGTTTGAGAAATTTGCAAATAAATATTTTTGGGGATTGGAGGTGACATGAACAACTACAAATTATGTTAGCACACTAAAATACACTTTTAAAAAACTTAATTTCACATGAAAAGCTATCAAACTCATTACACAATCCACCTTGCAATTGTTGAAATGCAATTTTTTCTATAAGTAGAAATCGCAAATAACTCCAAATCAACACTTGCATGTTTAAATTTTCAACGGTGAAAATCATGAAAATACTTTACTCTTTCCATTGGAACCATTTTCAAAGCAAATGGATAAGTACAACTTTTTAGATCTCAAATCAAGTGAAATTGGCAAGCTTTGTTCAAAGCCGGGAAATCAAGTAAAATTTGCAAACTTTACTCTTCCACTAATGATACATATATGCCTTTGAGGACCTCTCAAAAATACCTTTTTTAGTGAAAAATAAAAGTTTCCAATAGTTAACCTTCAATACTGCCCGTGAAATTTTTTTAATCAATCAAAGGAATTTAACTGCCCGTACCCAAATGAGCCTAAAATTTTGCAGCAACTATATTTGGTCGCTTAGGTAGTTAGGGGTTAAAGATCATGATATCATGTCTTTGTAGAACACATGCATCACTAAAAATCAACAATTGCCATGATTATTTATGTCAAACAATTTGCAATGAAAATGCAAATTAGAAAGTATTCATACGGTTAAAATTATAAAACTATTTTTAGATTCTCTTCAAATGAATTTTAAAGATATAACTTCAAAAATTAATCCAAAATATAATTTTTATATTTAGCATTTGAATTTGTTTTATTGGTCAGAAATTGTGGTTTCTATTGATTTGTAAAAAAATGCATAAAATCTAGTAATGAGAACACCAACACTTCCCCCAAATAGTAAGTTTTTCAACACTAGGTCAATTCTAAATACTTGTGATATTTCTCTTATAATTTTTGTTTGACCATAGCAATCTTAGTTTGAATATGAATATTAAAAGACAATCCAATCTTTAAGGGGGAAGAAAAAAAGATTGAAAAAAAGTTTTTTTGCCCAATTTTTTTGCTCAAAGTCCCTTGGCAACCAAAAAATGGTCACTTGAGTGCTTAGGGTTAAAAGACCAACTTGTTAAAGGGGCTCAATTTTAAGGTCAATTCTAAATTTCACATAGTTTTTATTTTAAATGTCTTTAAGTTTGACTATTAAAATATAGTTCCAATAATATATATATATAATTTTTTTTATTTTTTTATTTTTTATTTTTTATTTTTTTATTTATTTATTTATTTTTATTTATTTTCCAAAATTGTTAAAATTGTAATTTTTGTGACACTTTGCAGGTAGCAACTTGAAAGCTTAAAAGACACTAGTTTGAATTTTTCTATTGAATTTCTCTTAGTGTGAATTTAAGGGGTACACCTATTACACCACAAACTTTAACACTATCATCCCAATTTTTCCAAAAATAAAGTTAAACTCTTTTAGGCATTTTTGTTATTACTATGACATTTACAAAAAAATTACTTCATAAATCATATAAATTTTCATTTATTGTTTTTATTATGAAAAATTAAATTAAAATTTTGATATACATTACTATCTGAGAAAAATATCAATTTTTTGAATGATGCATTTTAATATAGAAAACTAATGAAGTTTGACCATATAGGAACATAGAATGTTTTTTAGATCATTTGCAATGGAATTGGCTTTGAAGACAATAACGACATTGTGCCATTACATTCAATAGGGAAGTGGTCTAGAATTAATTGAATTCTCCAATGTGACCATTAATGGAAGCAACTGCACATGACCGTCATTTTTCTATCTTTTTAATTGTCTCTCGAAGCGTCTCACCAATCTAAGATTCTTGTACCATCACGATGATAACTTTGACTTCCTATGCCCAAAAGAAAAATTGGGAATGTTCACTATATTGGAAACAAACTTGAATGTGCTTGTGCTTGCTTGAGGGCTCAAGTTGAGTTTTTTATGCTACGAAGCAACTCGAACAAAGATCCCTAAACGTCAGTAGATTATCAAACCTATCAATCCTAAAACTTTCAAAAAGAAGGTGAATAATGTAAAATAATTTAGTCTACTGTCGAAGTTGGTAGTAGAGGTAGCTAGGACTACCTGAAAATCTTTTTGTTCAATCCCCACCACTGCTTTTGAGTTTTCAATTGCCCTTGCACTATAAGGCGGAAACACCCTAAACCGACCGTGTACCCAATTCCATCACCGTGTACAAACAAAATACATTCTTACTACAAAATTGTGCACCCTTGGTATATAGTGACGGAATTGGGTACATGGACGGATTAGGGTGTCTTCACCTTAATCCTTGACTCATTTGCACTACTATTTGTGCCTGTTTTGAACTGAACTTGAGCTCTCCCTCAACAACCTATTCCGGACGTCCATGTCTAGAGGCTTGTTCTATGATAGCTTTGATCAAAGCTCCTCCGTGATTACACAAGTAAAAGTCTCAGATGCTTTCAATTATAAATTATGAACTAAGGTAGGGGTCTGTAAAAGCGACCTCTAACACAGAGGTACATTTTACTTTCTTCAATGTACCAACATCGTACATATCAGGAGGGGGTCGTTTTTAGAAACCACTACGTTTCAACTTCAAAATTTGTAACTAATTCCACGAAGGTCCAAAAAATATGAAACAACTTGGATTTGATGCCAATTCCATTTTTCTTCCTAGTAAAATTTACTGAAAATTGTTTCAAGGATTTTTAGCTTCCCTGAAAATGCAATCAGCTCTTAAAGGGTTGCTTTAACAGCCTCCTACCTTACTCTGTAATCAAGTTACTCCTCTTAATCAATCAAGGAGCAGGATGGCTTGCAATCATGATTCAATCCTGGTTGAAAGTTATGGCTCGGTTGCTCAGATTTTAGTTTCCATTCTGTACTTTAGAAAGATGTTTCCTGTTTGTATTTCTTGCATACCCTGAGGGTATGTTCGCACTTGGTGTTAAAGCTGTTGTTAGTGAAGATCTTAGGAATGAATTTATATTTACTTTTGGTCTAGATTCACATTCCAAACAACACCTCTAACATCAAGTGGGAATATATCCTAAGCCCAGCATTCCCTAGCTCCCTCCTATCCAGGAACTTGCAGCTGTCCTTACGCTTCATTCTTTTCCTAATATAATTGTGGGAAATTCAATTAAAAATCTAGGAAAAGAATTTCAAAAGAAGAATTAATAATCTTTGGCTCTTAACCCCTCACCGCCCAAGGGGCCCAAAAGTGGCCTCACACAATCTAGCAGTCGACTTCAAAGTGCTGTAACTTTTGCGTCCGGTGTTCAAATTTAATAAAACTTATTGGAAAAGTTGCGCATACTAGACTAGTTTTTGTGGTAAAAATTTCAGATCTATCTAAGATGTATTGGATTTTTAGAAGCCATTCGAAGTTCGCAGATTCAATTTCAGTTCACCACACTGCATTGAGATGGCTGCAACTTCGGGGGCTTGTATCTTTTTCATCAAATGTTATTTTTCAATAAAAAAATTTGGGTTTTGTTCCCCATAAAGTCTACTTAATGTGGGAAAATTTTCATGTCAATCCAAGTTGTTTCGAATGCTTGGGAGCAATTCGAAGTTCAAAATATAGACATTTCTGCATTACAGTGAACTTCGGCGGCTTATAACTTCTTCAAACAAGGTTCGATTTCAATAATTTTTATTGGAAAAGTTGCGCATACAAGTCTAGTTCTTGTAGTAAAAATTTCATACCAATCCAAGAAGTCATGATTGACTGAGAGGCATTTTAGTAGAGGTAGGTTCAGCAATAGATGTGATTTTTTGCTACTTTTTTCACTATTTTTTGACATTTCAAAACAATTTTGCAAACGCAATGAGTCAATTGAATGATTTTTTTTCCCACCAAAGTGTTTTTCTTATGGTTTTGAATCACTTTTTAGTTCAAAGTTTTTTCATTTGAGTAGGTTTAGAAATCGAATTTCACCTCGAATTGTGTTTTGAGGACAATTTCAGCATCTTTTTTCAACACTAAAATATTATAATCTTTCAATCTATACGGTCAAATGACCTCAAATTTGATTTACACCATCTTCAACATGCACACTACAATATTGTACGGTTGAGATTTTCATACCTTACTCACATTTAGACTTATAACACTTGAAAAGGAAAGTTGTTTTTTGACATGGTTAGGCCTTGGGCGGTGAGGGGTTAAGAAACTTGTTAAGTAGAAGTAGCATGTATAAGACTGAAGGGGAAAAATCATATTGCTAATGGATCTCCAATGAGATTGAAATATGTCTATCTTATTGGCCAAATTGTTGTAGCAAGTAATCTACATCCTATACATGGTTTAGTTTTGAAAAATTGTGAAGATTGAATTCGGAAACAGATCATAGATGTCATTTTTTTAAAGAAGACTCCCCAATTGCTGATAGTACAAGACTCTTTACAACTTTCACATCACTTATCCAAATGGAATGAATTCAAAATTCCCGAAAGTTACAAATAAGTTCTACAAGAAAAAATAAATAAAAAATTTGTTTGCAATTTTTTTTTCTACTTTCCAAGTCAAGCATTTTGTGCTCATGCGGGCTTAACATTTTCTTTGAAGCACCAAATGAATTTTAAAAATTTAATGGTATAAAACTAATACATAGCCAGACCTCCCAAACATGTTTTAGAAAACTAAACTAAAATTTTGCATTACAAGAATTTGCCCCAAATCTTTGAAAATCCATTCCAAGACTTTAAACCTTTTAAAAGTCAATATTTAGGATTGTGAGGACTAAAAATATCTTATGAATGACTTTCAAGAAACTATAGAAACTAAAAACAAATTCATTCATCTAGAAATTAGGTCATCTTTGACTAATTACTTTAGTTATACGGACAACAACTTTTGAGATAGCATCTCATTTAGTTATAGGGCAACAATTCAAAGTCCTATAGATAAATTGACTTGCAAGGTACGGTGTCCAATTGCTCACAGTCATATCATTGACTCCTTGCTCTAAACTTTACAACATGTTTGTGAACCACCATACTGGTTCACTTTTTAGATTATAATCATATAAACATTATGAATGAATTTGCAAATCCAAAAGTGTTAGTACTCCGGAATAAGCCATAACCACAATTTAGGGAGTTTTCCGTGATGTAGAAATAGGAACTATAGGGACTTAGGTTGAAAATCTCAAAATGAAATTAAGAAAAACAATGGAAAAAATCTAGGAAAAAATCTAGGGATTTAAGACTAAAAAGACTGTAAGCAAGATTTAGTAAAGTAACCAAATTTGGCAAATGGTAAAATGTTTAGAAAATGAAAACAAAATCCTACAAATAGAAAATGATATTAGAAACCAAAAAAAAATACCAAAGATATAAAACATAAAAGTAAAAACCAAAAAAATAGAATGTAAAAAATAAAAAATAAAAATGAAAATGAAAACCAAAATACTACAAGTAGGAATGAAACTAAAAGTAAATTGAAAACCACAAAAAATAAGAAATATGAAGAAATAAAAACCACAAAACAAGTTAGTAAAATTAAAACTACTACTAGAATACTAGAATAGTGTT